>CACSLI010000148.1:0-428223 GCA_902706615.1 Meloidogyne luci | reverse complement strand
ATAAGGTAATTTTTCATATATTTGATCAGGATTCGTAAGGCTCGTTGAATGTAGACAGCAGAGCCAGCTGGACCTCTCCAGCAAATTTGGCACATTCCTATGAAATTCATATTTTTAAACAGTATTTTTTAAATTTATTATTTATTATCCAAATATTTAATTATAAATCAAAAACAAGTACCGTCGGCCTAACTACAGTTTTCGTACATGGCTCAGAATTGGACGATTTGTATGTCATTCGAAAGAGCTCGGCGAGCTGAGTCGAACGACACCAAAATAGCCAGCGGAAAAACTTTGGGCCGAGATATAGGGCTCGAAATGGTCAAAACCATAGAGGGCAGTAAGCTCATTTTTGGGGTGAAAAATTGCGATTTTACATATGATAGTTCATTTGAAAAAGCTCTTCGAGCTGAGTCGAATAACATCAAATCAGCTCGATTGGATGATTTTTGACAAAGTTATAATCAGCAGAATCTTCGCTGGAAAAACTGTTTTTGTGCTGCTACGGAGGGTAGGCCGGGCATGGTCTTCGCTGCACGATGGTCGTGCTACCTTCGTCTCGTGGGCGACCGTAGCGTCAAGTGGCGGCCGTCGGTTCCGGCTCGTACGATGGCGCCGGACTCCTCTAGCAGCGCGGCAAAAAGATTTTGTTCCCGCGAAGGAATTGTGTAAGTGGATAAACAACCTAAACGTATCCTAGATGTTGTCCAAATCTACAAAATCTAGTCAAATTTCGTTGCTTGGGGGTCCATTCGGCATCAGCTGCTCTGGGGACGAATCGAATGTGGTATATTTCGAATTGGTTGGAGGCCGGCCCACCCTGGCGTTAAAGTGTGAAAAGATGTTGGATAAGTGTAAACCCTAGAGCCAATATTCCAATGGTTGTTTTATGATTTTGTAAGCAGGTATTTTTGAAAAGAACTCTACAAAAGCGTATTAATTGAATATTTAATTTGATGAGAGAACACACCGGGGAGGCGAAAAGTTAGAGAATGTTTGGTCAAGGCCAGTTAACCAGATTGTCTGATTTTGTAAGAGCCACAGACAAAAAATTTGTGGGATATTTTTTGAGAACATTCCAAAATTTGAGAATCTGAAAGAGGAGTCACCAGAATGTCGAAAAAATTCCCAAGTTTGTCAAAATAATTCAGGTAATCAGGAACGGGAATCCCCGAGTAAATTTTAATATCGGACGGCTTGTTCCCTTGTGTCAACCCTCAAACATTATAAAATCTTCGGAAGCCGAAAATCTAGAAATCTTTATTTGCGAGCCGCTCGAAAATTCAAAGAGAAACATCATTTTCTAGCGGCTCTGGCAAATTTTTGAATTTTAAGTATCTAAAAAAACTGAAATTCACTTTTCAGAAGAATTAAAATCTAGAATTATTTTAAGATGTTATCATAAAAAAATTCCAGATTTATTAAAAAAATTTAAGAATCGGGAATTATCGAAAACGAAGGAATTAGAGTTTAAATCCGCCGCCTTACCCCGACTACAGTTCCGAAAGATTTTTTCAAAAAAAACCGCGTAAATTATAACCGCGAAAATGTGAGCACCCCGTCACTCGAACAGAAAAAGTTTCTGGGGTTAAATTTTCGTTAAAAATTTCCTGCTATGGTTCGATTCAGCTCTTCGAGTTGCATCGAACTGTACTTACAATTAGCGTCGCATATTCAACAATTTTGAATAAAGTTATAGCTTTGTGGTACCTTGGGCTCGCGGTACGTTGGTCTAAGCCAATCTTTTTTTATTAAAATCTCTTGAATCATGCCGCAAGCAAATTAGGAAGGAAGAAAAGGAAGAAAAATTTAGGAAGGAAGAAAAAAGGAGGAATTTAGAAAAAAGGAAGAAGATTTAGGAAGGAAGAAAAAGTATATGGAAAAGAGGGAACCCTAAAACTTATTTACCCAAAAAAAATAATAAATTTATGTAATTTGACGCCGTCTGTCATTATTTATAATTAATATAAGAAATGTACCAACCTAATTTATCTTCATCATAAGGAATACGTTCTTCTCGTGTTTGGGATATAAGTGGAGCAAGTCCTGTTTGAAAGGGCCTCGTAAAATTGTCGGGAATTTTGTTAGAATAAAGACTTTCCAGTGATAAAATTTTATTAATTAATTCTTCTTCATTAACATTGCCAGTGATTGTAATTAACTAAAATATATTGTTTAACAATAATATATGTTATCGAAAGTGACTGCAAACCGGGATTATTAAAGGAAGGCGTCATATCTCATTAAAACTCCGTTTAAAAAAACTAATTTACATTATACAGTTACATGACAGAATATAGTAGCTCATTCGGTAAAATCAAACTTCGTACCCCCTCCCCTTCCCTCCCCCATTTTCGTTCCAAGAGATGCAAAAATGCTCAGTTTTAATATCTGATAAAATCTTATGGCGATAAGTACCTAGCTCTTCGTTTTAAATGGTCCGGTATTGTGATTGAGTAACAGACTCTAGATAAGTAAGGCCATATATTCCCAAAATGATTTTATTGCAACAAGTTAGCTGGATCTAAAAAGGAGAGCTGGATACTTATCGATAGATAAGGTTTTCTTCTCTATGAAAAATGTGGGGTACGAATCTCAATTTTACCACTCATTCTAATAAATATTATTTTTAATTAATAACCCTACTAGTAAGTTATATAATTTTTTCGATTCTTGTAGAATTTACATGTATCAGATTTAGGTCAGGTTTTTAATTATCAAAATCATGAAAAAATCCGCAAAAATCTTAACAGATTTTTACATATTTTGATACTTAGATTCATTAATATCAACGGTAACATGGGTTTACATTAAAAAATTATTTTATCACAGTAGTTTGATTGCAAATTCTTTTTTATGATTATTCTAGTTTATTAAATTTAGTATAGGATTCCTTATGTTTTGTATAACGGTTATAATTATATCTATATTTTGTATAAACGGTTATTAATGCAAAATTAAGTCAGTTTTGGACCAGGCATAAATTATCATTATTCAAATTAAGTATTTTAAAACTACAGTACTTTAAAAAATATTTTACCCCTCTAGAGCTTATATAAAAAATTTTCGTTTACGCTCATTTGAAAGCCCACGAAATTTGCACAAACTAGCTCAGGTTTAAATTTTCAGACAAAAAATTCGTGGAGATGGAGGATTTTTCAAGATTTTTTTTCCTTTCCAATAAAGTTTGTTCCAAAATCGGTTGACATCCTTTAATTTAAGTCAGCATATGTAGATTTGTCTAATTTTTATAATTTTTTAAAATATTAATTCTGAAGCAAAATTACCCTATTTTACAAAAAATTTTAGAAAAGCAAAATGGGGTGTTCCAAAAATGGGGTGTTCAAAAATACATTGAACAGTTTATGAAACTTCACAAAAAAAACCATTAAACAAATACTAAAGAAGAGATAAAAAATTTTAAGAACATTTTCATTGACATAGTATAAAAGGGAAAAAACGAGGTCTTTAACTACTTCCTTCATCGAGATCTCAAATCCCGAAAATCAACGGGAAATCGGGGTACAGTACTTCAATAAATATTTTACCCCCCTAGGGCATAAATGAAAATTTTCTTTTAGGCCTTTATAAAAGCCAATAAAATTTGCTACAAAAATTTGCTTAAATTTCACAATAAAGAACACATGGAGATAATGTTAGAGGAATTTTTAAGTGACATTTTCGTGGTATTTTGGAGGGTTTTGTGCATTTTTTAAAGTTAATTTTACATACTTCAAACAGATGTATTATAGAAAAATTAAATCCCGGACTATTTTTAGCAAAGTTTATTGACTTTTAGAAAGGCCTAAAAAAATTTTTTATATATGCACTAAGGGGTAAAAAAATTTTTGAAGTACTGTACCCCGATTTCCCGTTGATTTTCGAGATTTGAGATCTCGATAAAGGAATCAGTTAAAGACTTCGTTTTTTTCTTTTATGCTAAATGTCAATGGAAATGTTCTTTAAAAATTTTTATTTCTTCTTTAGTAATTGTTTAATGGCTTTTTTGTTAAGTATTACAAAATGTTCAATATATTTTGAAACACCCCATTTTTTGAAAATTTTTCTTAACTTGTGATAAAATTTTTGCTTATCTAAAATTTTTTGTAAAATAGGGTAATTTTTGCTGCAGAATTAATATTTTAGAAAATTAAAAAAATTAGACAAATCTAAGTTGAATCATCGGAAAAATTAAAGGATGTCAACCTATTTGGAACAAACTTTATTGAAAAAGAATTGGCAGATTTAATTTATTAAATTTAAATAACCAGATCTAATTTACTTACCATATTATTTAGATGAAAATATTTCTGATGATATTGCCTCAATTCATCTAATTTGGTATTATCCTTGAGAATTTCACTTGCCAAACCGCCAGCTTCAAAAGAATAAGGATGACCTTCAGGATAATAAAATTTGTCCATTAAACGATTTACAAGCACATCCATATCGTGCTCTTTTGAAATTTGCTCAGAATAAACAACACCGGAATCACCGCCATCTTGATTGACGTAATGTACCTCAGTAAGATATTGTGAATCCTTTAAATAAAAACGATTTAAAAAATATCCTTCCCTAATATAAAATTTAATCTGAAGGGATTAAAGTTTGATAACTTCAGATCCCCTAATATCCCCGATATACAACCACTGGACCGTGCGCCAAAATTTTCACTTGTCATGTGCGAACTTTCAAATTTTTAAAAAACGCAAAATGCCAAAATTAAAAAATTTTTTTTAATTTAAAAGGCCATAAGGACTGATTCATTCTTTTTAATCATTATACATATAAAAAATTTCGAAATTTCAGAAAGCTAGTGGTGAGGGATTTTTTATGAAAATATAAGTGGGAATAGCCAAAATCTAATCCAATAAATACTTTAAACATTTGCCCGAGTAAAAGAAATGCAACCGTGCTAGATTTTAATAATAACTCTATGTACAGCCATGTAGGCGAAAATTTTAAGAATTTTAGAAGGCCGGGAACTAAATTTTTTCCTATTCTTAAGTAGTTGGGCAAAACAAATAAATTTTTTATTATCCGTTTCCAATTCATTTAAAAATATTGGCATATTAGTGTGCTAAAAGACCCGAAAACGTTCAATTTCTTTTGTAAAAAATTTTTAAAATTATAAAAACTCTAAACCCGAGAAAAAATCATTAAATAAAATTTTTCGATTTAAATAATTCTCTATAAACGACCTTTCTATGTTTCAGATTTGGCTTTCTTTTAATTTTACAAATCAACATTAGGTCGTTTAAAATTAGAATAATCCCAGGGTCTAATACTTAGAGAAGTATTACGACCTGTGCTAGGTATGGCTCAACGAGCTACCTCCGGAGCCGGCACCAAAGCCATCTCCGGCGGATCCCACGATCATCCATCCAGATTATCCTTAATTCCTTGATATCCTTCGTAGTCACGTATTATAATTATCCACCTCAAATAATTACTCCTTCTAGCGGAAGTTGGAATAATAATTACCCATAACCAAATTTTCACATTTTTAGTGCATCCCCATGGCATATTTTAGGAAATTTGATATTTCTCGGTGCTTTTTTCTGAGCATATATACCGTAAAATCACTAATAGAATGCCATGGCATTCTATTTTTCAATCATCTTCCAGGTTGGCATTCTAATTGAGGGTGGCATTGTATTTTGCGATGAGTAAATTATGAAATTTTCAAAATTTTCGTCTCCTCGGACACAACACCGATCTATATCAAATTTAATACCTTCACATACACTGATTTCACACTTAATTCACCCAAATCCCTTGATCTATCTTCCGAAAATTTTAAAAATAATGCAAAAAACAATTAGATAAATATAAATATTTTATGGGGGGCTAGAGGGGGATTATTTTAGAGAGGTTTGTTATTTTTTCGATCGACCTCTAGAGGAGTGAGGTTATTCTAGAGAAAATACTGTACTTGGAAAATTTTCATCATGTAAAATGGGGATTTTCGAAACCGCTCTATGTTTGTCTACGGGCTCCGGGTGGAAAATCAATGAATACTATTTCGGGAATTCAGGCCGAATTCAGGCCGAAAGGGGATATCACGTGATAACACGTGACTACGAAGGATATCAAGGAATTAAGGATAATCTGGATGGATGATCGTGGGATCCGCCGGAGATGGCTTTGGTGCCGGCTCCGGAGGTAGCTCGTTGAGCCATACCTAGCACAGGTCGTAATACTTCTCTAAGTATTAGACCCTGGGATTATTCTAATTTTAAACGACCTAATGTTGATTTGTAAAATTAAAAGAAAGCCAAATCTGAAACATAGAAAGGTCGTTTATAGAGAATTATTTAAATCGAAAAATTTTATTTAATGATTTTTTCTCGGGTTTAGAGTTTTTATAATTTTAAAAATTTTTTACAAAAGAAATTGAACGTTTTCGGGTCTTTTAGCACACTAATATGCCAATATTTTTAAATGAATTGGAAAC
Organism: Meloidogyne luci; assembly: GCA_902706615.1. Taxonomy (NCBI): domain Eukaryota; kingdom Metazoa; phylum Nematoda; class Chromadorea; order Rhabditida; family Meloidogynidae; genus Meloidogyne; species Meloidogyne luci. Next base: position 421,766 of record CACSLI010000148.1, on the reverse strand, counting down.
GGATAATAAAAAATGAATTTGTTTTGCCCAACTACTTAAGAATAGGAAAAAATTTAGTTCCCGGCCTTCTAAAATTCTTAAAATTTTCGCCTACATGGCTGTACATAGAGTTATTATTAAAATCTAGCACGGTTGCATTTCTTTTACTCGGGCAAATGTCTAAAGTATTTATTGGATTAGATTTTGGCTATTCCCAGTTATATTTTCATAAAAAATCCCTCACCACTAGCTTTCTGAAATTTCGAAATTTTTTATATGTATAATGATTAAAAAGAATGAATCAGTCCTTATGGCCTTTTAAATTAAAAAAATTTTCTAATTTTGGCATTTTGCGTGTTTTAAAAATTTGAAAGTTCGCAAATGACAAGTGAAAATTTTGGCGCACGGTCCAGTGGTTGTATATCGGGGATATTAGGGGATCTGAAGTTATCAAACTTTAATCCCTTCAGATTAAATTTTATATTAGGGAAGGATATTTTTTAAATCGTTTTTATTTAAAGGATTCACAATATCTTACTGAGGTACATTACGTCAATCAAAATGGCGGTGATTCCGGTGTTGTTTATTCTGAGCAAATTTCAAAAGAGCACGATATGGATGTGCTTGTAAATCGTTTAATGGACAAATTTTATTATCCTGAAGGTCATCCTTATTCTTTTGAAGCTGGCGGTTTGGCAAGTGAAATTCTCAAGGATAATACCAAATTATAGGATAATACCCTCTGCCAAGGATAATACCCTCTGCCTGTTTTATGTTGCTGTGTGAACTTATATACTCCCATCATAGAATAAACGTCCCAAAGATTATAAGCATCCCAAAAATAATTAGCAAGCAGAAGAGGTCGGAACGGGACAGTATCGATTTTTATTAATCCCATAAATTGCCACCGGCACTGAAAATGGAAGAAATCCGGGTCCTTGGCCTTCCAAAATTCTCAAAAAAATTTTTCAGCGTTGCTGAAAAGCAGAGGTGGGTCGGAATAGTCAGAGGTGTTGGAAATCGGAAGAATCGGAAATTGAAACTGGCTCAAAAGTCGGAACTCGGAAATCAGAAATCAAAATTTTTTTCCGCAAATCGGAAGGATAAGAACGCCGGGAATCGGAAATTTTCAAAACTGAATTAATATATAAAATTTTAAAGTGGCAAATTATAGTGCATAAAGGAAGTTCAATCCAAAATCAAGAACCGGAGATTATCGATGGGGTTAAAAAGGACATCGAGGGATTTGAGCGAATATTAGGGACATCGAGTGATTAAGGGGACATAGAGGGATTAAGGAGGATTCTTTAATAATTTGAAGAATTAAAAGGAGGGGGGACGAACCTGAATTTAACCTTGAAAGGGATTAAAACAAATGCTTATATCTATGTTTATTTAAGTCGAATTTCGATAAATTTAGTACAGTTCGACTCAGCTCGAAGAGCTGAGTCGAATGGATATAATTTGCTATAGAGAATGAAAGAAGATAGAACAGAAAAAAGGGGGACCAGCCATGGTATTACCGAAATAATGAGTATTAACAAAGGATTATAGGCAATATAAAAGTGATATAGAGGGATTTGGTGGGAGAGATATCTAGGGATCCGATTGGATATCAGGGGGATATCTCAGCATTTTAGCGTATTAAGAGTGTTATCGAGGGATTTACAGGCAAAGAGGGATGTCGAAGAACCACGAATCCAATTAATTCTAAATTTGTACTTGTAAAATATTTTGTAAAGATGAAATTAAAAAATTCTTTTCGCTATAAAAATGTCCGAAGGAATATTTTTAGAAGGAAATCATATATGTTTAGATCAGTAGATATAATTAGATATAAAATTTAAAAATATGGATATAAGATATGGAAATAAAATCCTAGTTAAATAAAATCCTATCTAATTAAATAGATAAATCCAGAAATAAGCAAATCCAAAAATAAATTTATAAAGGCAAATTAAAATAAATTTACATATATGGATATAAAATTAAAAATATGGACATAAGATATGGATATAAAATTTAAAAATATGGATATATGTAAATATGGAAATAAACACTATATTTTTTTAAAATTGAAATAAATTTTATTAAAAATTGTAAATAAAATTAAAGCTAAAAATTACAAATGAGATACATTTAAGTTTTTCGGGGTTAAAACTTTCCCAAAAACTACTAAGGAAATGTATTTAATGAAAAGGTTAAGGGAATAAAGGTGAAGGCAATTAAAAGATTTTAAAGGAAGACATAAATGCTACATGAGATTTCTGGCTATTTTAAATTTTATTTTTCTTCGGTAAGATTATTTTTATAGAATATACTTAAAAGATTTTAAAGGAAGACATAAATGCTACATGAGATTTCTGGCTATTTTAAATTTTATTTTTCTTCGGTAAGATTATTTTTATAGAATATACTTAAAAGATTTTAAAGGAAGACATAAATGCTACATGAGATTTCTGGCTATTTTAAATTTTATTTTTCTTCGGTAAGATTATTTTTATAGAATATACTTAAAAGATTTTAAAGGAAGACATAAATGCTACATGAGATTTCTGGCTATTTTAAATTTTATTTTTCTTCGGTAAGATTATTTTTATAGAATATACTTAAAAGATTTTAAAGGAAGACATAAATGCTACATGAGATTTCTGGCTATTTTAAATTTTATTTTTCTTCGGTAAGATTATTTTTATAGAATATACTTAAAAGATTTTAAAGGAAGACATAAATGCTACATGAGATTTCTGGCTATTTTAAATTTTATTTTTCTTCGGTAAGATTATTTTTATAGAATATACTTAAAAGATTTTAAAGGAAGACATAAATGCTACATGAGATTTCTGGCTATTTTAAATTTTATTTTTCTTCGGTAAGATTATTTTTATAGAATATACTTAAAAGATTTTAAAGGAAGACATAAATGCTACATGAGATTTCTGGCTATTTTAAATTTTATTTTTCTTCGGTAAGATTATTTTTATAGAATATACTTAAAAGATTTTAAAGGAAGACATAAATGCTACATGAGATTTCTGGCTATTTTAAATTTTATTTTTCTTCGGTAAGATTATTTTTATAGAATATACTTAAAAGATTTTAAAGGAAGACATAAATGCTACATGAGATTTCTGGCTATTTTAAATTTTATTTTTCTTCGGTAAGATTATTATTATAGTTATTACTTAAAAGATATTATTATTACTTAAAAGATTTTAAAGGAAGACATAAATGCTACATGAGATTTCTGGCTATTTTAAATTTTATTTTTCTTCGGTAAGATTATTTTTATAGAATATTCTTAAAAGATTTTAAAGGAAGACATAAATGCTACATGAGATTTCTGGCTATTTTAAATTTTATTTTTCTTCGGTAAGATTATTTTTATAGAATATACTTAAAAGATTTTAAAGGAAGACATAAATGCTACATGAGATTTCTGGCTATTTTAAATTTTATTTTTCTTCGGTAAGATTATTTTTATAGAATATTCTTAAAAGATTTTAAAGGAAGACATAAATGTTACATGAGATTTCTGGCTATTTTAAATTTTATTTTTCTTCGGTAAGATTATTTTTATAGAATATACTTAAAAGATTTTAAAGGAAGCATAAATGCTACATGAGATTTCTGGCTATTTTAAATTTTATTTTTCTTCGGTAAGATTATATTTATAGAATATACTTAAAAGATTTTAAAGGAAGACATAAATGCTACATGAGATTTCTGGCTATTTTAAATTTTATTTTTCTTCGGTAAGATTATTTTTATAGAATATACTTAAAAGATTTTAAAGGAAGACATAAATGCTACATGAGATTTCTGGCTATTTTAAATTTTATTTTTCTTCGGTAAGATTATTTTTATAGAATATTCTTAAAAGATTTTAAAGGAAGACATAAATGTTACATGAGATTTCTGGCTATTTTAAATTTTATTTTTCTTCGGTAAGATTATTTTTATAGAATATACTTAAAAGATTTTAAAGGAAGCATAAATGCTACATGAGATTTCTGGCTATTTTAAATTTTATTTTTCTTCGGTAAGATTATATTTATAGAATATACTTAAAAGATTTTAAAGGAAGACATAAATGCTACATGAGATTTCTGGCTATTTTAAATTTTATTTTTCTTCGGTAAGATTATTTTTATAGAATATACTTAAAAGATTTTAAAGGAAGACATAAATGCTACATGAGATTTCTGGCTATTTTAAATTTTATTTTTCTTCGGTAAGATTATTTTTATAGAATATACTTAAAAGATTTTAAAGGAAGACATAAATGCTACATGAGATTTCTGGCTATTTTAAATTTTATTTTTCTTCGGTAAGATTATTTTATAGAATATACTTAAAAGATTTTAAAGGAAGCATAAATGCTACATGAGATTTCTGGCTATTTTAAATTTTATTTTTCTTCGGTAAGATTATATTTATAGAATATACTTAAAAGATTTTAAAGGAAGACATAAATGCTACATGAGATTTCTGGCTATTTTAAATTTTATTTTTCTTCGGTAAGATTATTTTTATAGAATATACTTAAAAGATTTTAAAGGAAGACATAAATGCTACATGAGATTTCTGGCTATTTTAAATTTTATTTTTCTTCGGTAAGATTATTTTTATAGAATATACTTAAAAGATTTTAAAGGAAGACATAAATGCTACATGAGATTTCTGGCTATTTTAAATTTTATTTTTCTTCGGTAAGATTATTTTTATAGAATATACTTAAAAGATTTTAAAGGAAGACATAAATGCTACATGAGATTTCTGGCTATTTTAAATTTTATTTTTCTTCGGTAAGATTATTTTTATAGAATATACTTAAAAGATTTTAAAGGAAGACATAAATGCTACATGAGATTTCTGGCTATTTTAAATTTTATTTTTCTTCGGTAAGATTATTTTTATAGAATATACTTAAAAGATTTTAAAGGAAGACATAAATGCTACATGAGATTTCTGGCTATTTTAAATTTTATTTTTCTTCGGTAAGATTATTTTTATAGAATATACTTAAAAGATTTTAAAGGAAGACATAAATGCTACATGAGATTTCTGGCTATTTTAAATTTTATTTTTCTTCGGTAAGATTATATTTATAGAATATACTTAAAAGATTTTAAAGGAAGACATAAATGCTACATGAGATTTCTGGCTATTTTAAATTTTATTTTTCTTCGGTAAGATTATTTTTATAGAATATACTTAAAAGATTTTAAAGGAAGACATAAATGCTACATGAGATTTCTGGCTATTTTAAATTTTATTTTTCTTCGGTAAGATTATTTTTATAGAATATACTTAAAAGATTTTAAAGGAAGACATAAATGCTACATGAGATTTCTGGCTATTTTAAATTTTATTTTTCTTCGGTAAGATTATTTTTATAGAATATACTTAAAAGATTTTAAAGGAAGCATAAATGCTACATGAGATTTCTGGCTATTTTAAATTTTATTTTTCTTCGGTAAGATTATATTTATAGAATATACTTAAAAGATTTTAAAGGAAGACATAAATGCTACATGAGATTTCTGGCTATTTTAAATTTTATTTTTCTTCGGTAAGATTATTTTATAGAATATACTTAAAAGATTTTAAAGGAAGACATAAATGCTACATGAGATTTCTGGCTATTTTAAATTTTATTTTTCTTCGGTAAGATTATTTTTATAGAATATACTTAAAAGATTTTAAAGGAAGACATAAATGCTACATGAGATTTCTGGCTATTTTAAATTTTATTTTTCTTCGGTAAGATTATTTTTATAGAATATACTTAAAAGATTTTAAAGGAAGACATAAATGCTACATGAGATTTCTGGCTATTTTAAATTTTATTTTTCTTCGGTAAGATTATATTTATAGAATATACTTAAAAGATTTTAAAGGAAGACATAAATGCTACATGAGATTTCTGGCTATTTTAAATTTTATTTTTCTTCGGTAAGATTATTTTTATAGAATATACTTAAAAGATTTTAAAGGAAGACATAAATGCTACATGAGATTTCTGGCTATTTTAAATTTTATTTTTCTTCGGTAAGATTATTTTTATAGAATATACTTAAAAGATTTTAAAGGAAGACATAAATGCTACATGAGATTTCTGGCTATTTTAAATTTTATTTTTCTTCGGTAAGATTATTTTTATAGAATATACTTAAAAGATTTTAAAGGAAGACATAAATGCTACATGAGATTTCTGGCTATTTTAAATTTTATTTTTCTTCGGTAAGATTATTTTTATAGAATATACTTAAAAGATTTTAAAGGAAGACATAAATGCTACGTGAGATTTCTGGCTATTTTAAATTTTATTTTTCTTCGGTAAGATTATTTTTATAGAATATACTTAGAAGATTTTAAAGGAAGACATAAATGCTACATGAGATTTCTGGCTATTTTAAATTTTATTTTTCTTCGGTAAGATTATTTTTATAGAATATACTTAAAAGATTTTAAAGGAAGACATAAATGCTACATGAGATTTCTGGCTATTTTAAATTTTATTTTTCTTCGGTAAGATTATTTTTATAGAATATTCTTAAAAGATTTTAAAGGAAGACATAAATGCTACATGAGATTTCTGGCTATTTTAAATTTTATTTTTCTTCGGTAAGATTATTTTTATAGAATATACTTAAAAGATTTTAAAGGAAGCATAAATGCTACATGAGATTTCTGGCTATTTTAAATTTTATTTTTCTTCGGTAAGATTATATTTATAGAATATACTTAAAAGATTTTAAAGGAAGACATAAATGCTACATGAGATTTCTGGCTATTTTAAATTTTATTTTTCTTCGGTAAGATTATTTTTATAGAATATACTTAAAAGATTTTAAAGGAAGACATAAATGCTACATGAGATTTCTGGCTATTTTAAATTTTATTTTTCTTCGGTAAGATTATTTTTATAGAATATACTTAAAAGATTTTAAAGGAAGACATAAATGCTACATGAGATTTCTGGCTATTTTAAATTGTATTTTTCTTCGGTAAGATTATTTTTATAGAATATACTTAAAAGATTTTAAAGGAAGACATAAATGCTACATGAGATTTCTGGCTATTTTAAATTTTATTTTTCTTCGGTAAGATTATTTTTATAGAATATTCTTAAAAGATTTTAAAGGAAGACATAAATGCTACATGAGATTTCTGGCTATTTTAAATTTTATTTTTCTTCGGTAAGATTATTTTTATAGAATATACTTAAAAGATTTTAAAGGAAGACATAAATGCTACATGAGATTTCTGGCTATTTTAAATTTTATTTTTCTTCGGTAAGATTATTTTTATAGAATATACTTAAAAGATTTTAAAGGAAGACATAAATGCTACATGAGATTTCTGGCTATTTTAAATTTTATTTTTCTTCGGTAAGATTATTTTTATAGAATATACTTAAAAGATTTTAAAGGAAGACATAAATGCTACATGAGATTTCTGGCTATTTTAAATTTTATTTTTCTTCGGTAAGATTATTTTTATAGAATATACTTAGAAGATTTTAAAGGAAGACATAAATGCTACATGAGATTTCTGGCTATTTTAAATTTTATTTTTCTTCGGTAAGATTATTTTTATAGAATATTCTTAAAAGATTTTAAAGGAAGACATAAATGCTACATGAGATTTCTGGCTATTTTAAATTTTATTTTTCTTCGGTAAGATTATTTTTATAGAATATACTTAAAAGATTTTAAAGGAAGCATAAATGCTACATGAGATTTCTGGCTATTTTAAATTTTATTTTTCTTCGGTAAGATTATATTTATAGAATATACTTAAAAGATTTTAAAGGAAGACATAAATGCTACATGAGATTTCTGGCTATTTTAAATTTTATTTTTCTTCGGTAAGATTATTTTTATAGAATATACTTAAAAGATTTTAAAGGAAGACATAAATGCTACATGAGATTTCTGGCTATTTTAAATTTTATTTTTCTTCGGTAAGATTATTTTTATAGAATATACTTAAAAGATTTTAAAGGAAGACATAAATGCTACATGAGATTTCTGGCTATTTTAAATTTTATTTTTCTTCGGTAAGATTATTTTTATAGAATATACTTAAAAGATTTTAAAGGAAGACATAAATGCTACATGAGATTTCTGGCTATTTTAAATTTTATTTTTCTTCGGTAAGATTATTTTTATAGAATATACTTAAAAGATTTTAAAGGAAGACATAAATGCTACATGAGATTTCTGGCTATTTTAAATTTTATTTTTCTTCGGTAAGATTATTTTTATAGAATATACTTAAAAGATTTTAAAGGAAGACATAAATGCTACATGAGATTTCTGGCTATTTTAAATTTTATTTTTCTTCGGTAAGATTATTTTTATAGAATATACTTAAAAGATTTTAAAGGAAGACATAAATGCTACATGAGATTTCTGGCTATTTTAAATTTTATTTTTCTTCGGTAAGATTATTTTTATAGAATATACTTAAAAGATTTTAAAGGAAGACATAAATGCTACATGAGATTTCTGGCTATTTTAAATTTTATTTTTCTTCGGTAAGATTATTTTTATAGAATATACTTAGAAGATTTTAAAGGAAGACATAAATGCTACATGAGATTTCTGGCTATTTTAAATTTTATTTTTCTTCGGTAAGATTATTTTTATAGAATATTCTTAAAAGATTTTAAAGGAAGACATAAATGCTACATGAGATTTCTGGCTATTTTAAATTTTATTTTTCTTCGGTAAGATTATTTTTATAGAATATACTTAAAAGATTTTAAAGGAAGCATAAATGCTACATGAGATTTCTGGCTATTTTAAATTTTATTTTTCTTCGGTAAGATTATATTTATAGAATATACTTAAAAGATTTTAAAGGAAGACATAAATGCTACATGAGATTTCTGGCTATTTTAAATTTTATTTTTCTTCGGTAAGATTATTTTTATAGAATATACTTAAAAGATTTTAAAGGAAGACATAAATGCTACATGAGATTTCTGGCTATTTTAAATTTTATTTTTCTTCGGTAAGATTATTTTTATAGAATATACTTAAAAGATTTTAAAGGAAGACATAAATGCTACATGAGATTTCTGGCTATTTTAAATTTTATTTTTCTTCGGTAAGATTATTTTTATAGAATATACTTAAAAGATTTTAAAGGAAGACATAAATGCTACATGAGATTTCTGGCTATTTTAAATTTTATTTTTCTTCGGTAAGATTATTTTTATAGAATATACTTAAAAGATTTTAAAGGAAGACATAAATGCTACATGAGATTTCTGGCTATTTTAAATTTTATTTTTCTTCGGTAAGATTATTTTTATAGAATATACTTAAAAGATTTTAAAGGAAGACATAAATGCTACATGAGATTTCTGGCTATTTTAAATTTTATTTTTCTTCGGTAAGATTATTTTTATAGAATATACTTAGAAGATTTTAAAGGAAGACATAAATGCTACATGAGATTTCTGGCTATTTTAAATTTTATTTTTCTTCGGTAAGATTATTTTTATAGAATATTCTTAAAAGATTTTAAAGGAAGACATAAATGCTACATGAGATTTCTGGCTATTTTAAATTTTATTTTTCTTCGGTAAGATTATTTTTATAGAATATACTTAAAAGATTTTAAAGGAAGCATAAATGCTACATGAGATTTCTGGCTATTTTAAATTTTATTTTTCTTCGGTAAGATTATTTTTATAGAATATACTTAAAAGATTTTAAAGGAAGACATAAATGCTACATGAGATTTCTGGCTATTTTAAATTTTATTTTTCTTCGGTAAGATTATATTTATAGAATATACTTAAAAGATTTTAAAGGAAGCATAAATGCTACATGAGATTTCTGGCTATTTTAAATTTTATTTTTCTTCGGTAAGATTATATTTATAGAATATACTTAAAAGATTTTAAAGGAAGACATAAATGCTACATGAGATTTCTGGCTATTTTAAATTTTATTTTTCTTCGGTAAGATTATTTTTATAGAATATACTTAAAAGATTTTAAAGGAAGACATAAATGCTACATGAGATTTCTGGCTATTTTAAATTTTATTTTTCTTCGGTAAGATTATTTTTATAGAATATACTTAAAAGATTTTAAAGGAAGACATAAATGCTACATGAGATTTCTGGCTATTTTAAATTTTATTTTTCTTCGGTAAGATTATTTTTATAGAATATACTTAAAAGATTTTAAAGGAAGACATAAATGCTACATGAGATTTCTGGCTATTTTAAATTTTATTTTTCTTCGGTAAGATTATTTTTATAGAATATACTTAAAAGATTTTAAAGGAAGACATAAATGCTACATGAGATTTCTGGCTATTTTAAATTTTATTTTTCTTCGGTAAGATTATTTTTATAGAATATACTTAAAAGATTTTAAAGGAAGACATAAATGCTACATGAGATTTCTGGCTATTTTAAATTGTATTTTTCTTCGGTAAGATTATTTTTATAGAATATACTTAAAAGATTTTAAAGGAAGACATAAATGCTACATGAGATTTCTGGCTATTTTAAATTTTATTTTTCTTCGGTAAGATTATTTTTATAGAATATTCTTAAAAGATTTTAAAGGAAGACATAAATGCTACATGAGATTTCTGGCTATTTTAAATTTTATTTTTCTTCGGTAAGATTATTTTTATAGAATATACTTAAAAGATTTTAAAGGAAGACATAAATGCTACATGAGATTTCTGGCTATTTTAAATTTTATTTTTCTTCGGTAAGATTATTTTTATAGAATATACTTAAAAGATTTTAAAGGAAGACATAAATGCTACATGAGATTTCTGGCTATTTTAAATTTTATTTTTCTTCGGTAAGATTATTTTTATAGAATATACTTAAAAGATTTTAAAGGAAGACATAAATGCTACATGAGATTTCTGGCTATTTTAAATTTTATTTTTCTTCGGTAAGATTATTTTTATAGAATATACTTAGAAGATTTTAAAGGAAGACATAAATGCTACATGAGATTTCTGGCTATTTTAAATTTTATTTTTCTTCGGTAAGATTATTTTTATAGAATATTCTTAAAAGATTTTAAAGGAAGACATAAATGCTACATGAGATTTCTGGCTATTTTAAATTTTATTTTTCTTCGGTAAGATTATTTTTATAGAATATACTTAAAAGATTTTAAAGGAAGCATAAATGCTACATGAGATTTCTGGCTATTTTAAATTTTATTTTTCTTCGGTAAGATTATATTTATAGAATATACTTAAAAGATTTTAAAGGAAGACATAAATGCTACATGAGATTTCTGGCTATTTTAAATTGTATTTTTCTTCGGTAAGATTATTTTTATAGAATATACTTAAAAGATTTTAAAGGAAGACATAAATGCTACATGAGATTTCTGGCTATTTTAAATTTTATTTTTCTTCGGTAAGATTATTTTTATAGAATATACTTAAAAGATTTTAAAGGAAGACATAAATGCTACGTGAGATTTCTGGCTATTTTAAATTTTATTTTTCTTCGGTAAGATTATTTTTATAGAATATACTTAAAAGATTTTAAAGGAAGACATAAATGCTACATGAGATTTCTGGCTATTTTAAATTTTATTTTTCTTCGGTAAGATTATTTTTATAGAATATACTTAAAAGATTTTAAAGGAAGACATAAATGCTACATGAGATTTCTGGCTATTTTAAATTTTATTTTTCTTCGGTAAGATTATTTTTATAGAATATACTTAGAAGATTTTAAAGGAAGACATAAATGCTACATGAGATTTCTGGCTATTTTAAATTTTATTTTTCTTCGGTAAGATTATTTTTATAGAATATACTTAAAAGATTTTAAAGGAAGACATAAATGCTACATGAGATTTCTGGCTATTTTAAATTTTATTTTTCTTCGGTAAGATTATTTTTATAGAATATACTTAAAAGATTTTAAAGGAAGACATAAATGCTACATGAGATTTCTGGCTATTTTAAATTTTATTTTTCTTCGGTAAGATTATTTTTATAGAATATACTTAAAAGATTTTAAAGGAAGACATAAATGCTACATGAGATTTCTGGCTATTTTAAATTTTATTTTTCTTCGGTAAGATTATTTTTATAGAATATACTTAGAAGATTTTAAAGGAAGACATAAATGCTACATGAGATTTCTGGCTATTTTAAATTTTATTTTTCTTCGGTAAGATTATTTTTATAGAATATACTTAGAAGATTTTAAAGGAAGACATAAATGCTACATGAGATTTCTGGCTATTTTAAATTTTATTTTTTTGCGTAATAAATAAATATAATCGGAAACAATTACATAAATCCGGTAATTTAATTGTTTATTTTTTTAGAAAAATATTTTCGACATTTTGACTTGCCAATAAAAAATAATTTGATAATTAAAAAATTTTTTCAGATCAATTGAATTCTATATTTAAATAATTATTTGTTAATATAAATTATAATTGTCTAAACTCAATTTTTTATGTTTTGTTCCATCATCAGTTCATTTCCCATAGCTATTATTAAAGTATTATAAAATTAAATAAAATTGCAAGTATATTGCTTTTTTTCAATTGTTTATGATCCGATGTTTTTTCCATGTTCTTTATAGCCTTAGTTTTTATTTTTAAATAAAAAAATATTAAATTCTGGATTATATCGCAACAGCCTACATGTATGATGAGATTTTTCTTCTTATTCATTTTTTTCTTCTTTACTTTTTTTGATTTTTGGACCTGAAATTGATAAAAAAATTTTTAAGTTTTAAAATTGACAATTGTTTTCCATATGACGCTGTTGATTGAACTTTTTGTTGAATAAATTCGCACAAAATTCCCATTTAAATTTGATTGTTTTTTGTTTTCATTTTTTTCATTTTTTTCTTCTTTTTTAAAGGAAGACATAAATGCTTTTCTTCGGTAAGATTATTTTTATAGAATATACTTAAAAGATTTTAAAGGAAGACATAAATGCTACATGAGATTTCTGGCTATTTTAAATTTTATTTTTCTTCGGTAAGATTATTTTTATAGAATATACTTAAAAGATTTTAAAGGAAGACATAAATGCTACATGAGATTTCTGGCTATTTTAAATTTTATTTTTCTTCGGTAAGATTATTTTTATAGAATATACTTAGAAGATTTTAAAGGAAGACATAAATGCTACATGAGATTTCTGGCTATTTTAAATTTTATTTTTCTTCGGTAAGATTATTTTTATAGAATATACTTAAAAGATTTTAAAGGAAGACATAAATGCTACATGAGATTTCTGGCTATTTTAAATTTTATTTTTCTTCGGTAAGATTATTTTTATAGAATATACTTAAAAGATTTTAAAGGAAGACATAAATGCTACATGAGATTTCTGGCTATTTTAAATTTTATTTTTCTTCGGTAAGATTATTTTTATAGAATATACTTAAAAGATTTTAAAGGAAGACCCCCTGGCTACGGGCCTGATTGCCCCCCTACCCCCTGGCTACGGGCCTGATTTTGCCCCCCTACCCCCTGGCTACGGGCCTGATCTGAAGGAATATCAGCCTTCCTTTTTCAGAGCCGCAGGGGAAAATTTTGAGAATTTTGGAGGTCCTTAATTCAGATTTCCTCCTTAAGTCAGATTCTTCAAAGGATTAAGGTGGTTATAGATAATGTCAATTAGAGGATTGAGGGATTTGAAGGGAAATTAGGCATTTGAAAGGATAATAAGGATCTTCCTTTTTCAGCGCCGCAGGCGAAAATTTTGAGAATTTTGGAGGTCCTTAAGTTAGATTTCTTCCTATTTTTTTGCGCCGCAGGCGAAAATTTTGAGAAGTTTAGTGTGTCAGAAGGCAAAAAATCACGTTTTAACTCACTATTTCCAGGAAAAAATTAAACGAATTAAACGGCGTTTAGAAGGACCGTATACCGTTTATGCCGTTTATCTGGGACCCGTTTACCGTTTCGTTTAATTTTAGCAAAAACACCGTTTATCGTATACCGTTTACCGTTTAGCTAAACGGTTTGGCACAACCCTAGAATATACTTAAAAGATTTTAAAAGAAGACATAAATAAAATATATAAATTAAATTTGTATATATTTAATTCATTATCTTGAATTAACTTCTTGTATCAAATAAGAACCTATTCATTTAATTTGTATGGAAGACATAATTATATAAAAATATATTAAAATTAATTATATATAATATTTATTTAAAATAAATTACTTTATTTAAAATATATCTAAATTATCATACTAAAGACCAATACGTCAACGTTCTTAGAAATTGGAACTCAAATAGATTTCAAAGCAAAATATGGCACTCAAATAATGTTAAATGGGTACTTCAACGATGTGATTGCTTATCGTATCGATCTGGGGTAATAATTTATTAATTACAATAATGGAAATTATAAAGAAGAAAATGCTAAAATATCTTTTAAAAAAGCATTAAGTTTAAAATTTATAAAATGTTAATTTTTTTAATTAAAAAGAAATTTTTCTAATTTAAAATTTAAATTTTTAAAATTTTTTAAGTTTTTAAAATTCAATTAAATTTTAAAGATGATTTTTCTGGCTCTCAAATCTGCTACCAAACAATTCATTATAAAATACATTTACAAGAACTTAGAAATGCATTTAAATTATAGAATTGTTAAATATTTTATATTAAAAAACTTTTTCACAAATTTTTTAAGTTAATAATATTATAAATAAAATATTAATAAATTGTTTAAACCACAATGAATTAAAAAAGATTTGTGGATAAAAAAGATTTTTGTGATTTAAATTAATTTATATAAAAGAGTTAAATGGTACTAATGTTTTAAAAGTAATGTTACAATGAATGAAAGGGAAGATAGAAATTTTTAACATAGAAACAACTAAATATATTGAAATTAATGAATGTTTATAAAATGGAATATTAATTTTATTTTAATTTACAATTTATAAGAACATCTACTAAATATAGAAATAAATTTAAGCTTTATTGGAATAATTAAGAATTATTGGAATTTATTGGAATAATTAAGAAATGCCACATTAAGATACACATCCTATTAGCCACGAAAGATATGCCAATTTTAGAGCTAGCGAAAACAAATAAATTTATCTATTAAAAATTATTATTAATAACTTATATGCCACAAAATCTATTAAAATTTCTATCGATTTGTATGGAAGTTAAAATTAAATATAATAATATGAAATTAATTTAGATAGTCAAATAAAAGTATAGTTTGCGTAATATAATTTGCGTAATATACAACACACACACTAGTTATGAATCATAACTAACACTAGTTATGAAAAAAACCAAACACTAGTTATGAATCATAACTAGTGTTTGGTCACTTGGATAAGAAAATATTTTTAAAAAGATATATTCAATTTTCTTATTATCACAACGTCCTATATCAAAGTAAAAATGTCCTATATCAAAGTAAAAAAAATATCAAAGTAAAAATTCCAAATTATAATTAAAATCCAAGATTTAATACTTCCAATTTAAATATTTAGATAAGTCCAATCTTACTTCTTCCCAAAGGTATTCTCAAACTTGGGTAATGAGATTATAATGGGAAATTGAAATTAAAACATTTTATTTTTTTATGTTTATTTTTATTACCAAGACAATTACAATTTTTGTACTTAATTTTTATATCAAGAAAGAATGGCGAATAACAATAAAAATTCTATTATAAAAGTGCTTAATCTAAGTGAATAATGGGAAAATAATTTAATTTTTTTCTTTCATTCACATCATTCATCTTATCTTTCATAATATTTTCTTGCATTTATTAATTATTAATAAACTCAATTTTCAATCACATAATTTTTGTCAACTTCTTCACTAAAAATAATTTTAACTAAATTTCATTTTAATTTTATTCCATTATATTAACATGACTTGAACATGTACTCGCTATTAAAATTCTCAAGTATTACGTTATACTTTCATACCAGTATAAGCCACGAGTTAATATAGGATGTTCGATATTTAACAAAAAAATTAATGTGAATATATATATTAGATTTCTTTTAATTTAAATTTAAATTTTTATTTAAAGTACAACAAATTAATTTAGTCTAGCCAATCTTTTATTATTCAATATTTTAGAAAAATAGGAAAATGAACAAGTAAATGAAGTAATTAGATTATTTTATTTTTTCGATTTATCTATACTTTATTATGATATGATAAACAGTTAATTTTTTAATTCTGATAATTTTTCATATACATATCGTTTAAAAATACTATTTTTTATAATATCATTTCATTATTAGTATTCTATGAAAACTAGTTTAACAATTTTTGAACCTCGCCAAATTAATCGATAATTCGAAAGAATAATTTTTGATTGATGATTGAAAGAAATTTCTTTTTTTATAATAAAATATTTTTGAATTGAGAAGTAAGATTATATTGTTTAATTAGGTGGAGATATTGTTTTTACAGGAGCGCCATATTATATCCTAGTTAAGGACAAATATATAGTTTAATTAAATTTTAGCCATGAGAATTACATATATTAGGATAGAGAAATAAAAATTTTATATAACAGTTGATTGGTTTTAAGCAATAATATTATCTGTATTAAACAAAAACAAGTATTTGTTTTTAAGCAATAATATGGTAGAAAATATATATCTTTATAGCAAGAAAATTAAATATAATTAATTTAAATTTATTTATAATAATACTGGCACATTTAAGTTTATTATATCTTATTAAAATTTTGTAAAAAATGAATCAACGCCGTAAGACCTCCATGTAATGTGAATTTTTCGGGTATACCGTTGGATCCCTCACGGTCCGACCTGGAGGGACGCGGGTACCCGCGGTAATTTAATCTAGAAAACTTTTTATAAAAAATATATTTATTCTTTCAATTTATTTAATAAAGGAGGAGAAAGAAAAGCCAATCTTTTTCTTTTTGTAAAACGGAAAAAGTAAAAGTGATTGTTAGGATTAAGGTTTGGCTTTTTCCTCACATAAACTTAGATTAATTTCTTCATCCAGAAATAGTTAATTTTTATTATTAGCATATTCTCATTATCCTTAAAATATTTTTGATTTAATATTATATAAATAATTTGTGATTTAATATATATCTTTATTTTGTGATTTAACAACCAAATAATTTTATAATTTCTAAAGTATTTATGTATTTAACAATTTTTTATAGGTATTTCACATGGATGTGCACATGATAAGAAAATTTTATTTTATATAAAGTTCTAGTCGAGGACGACAAAAGTTTTATTATTATAATGCATGTAGTTATTTAATTAAAGATATAAAACAATGAGTAATTATATCAGTGAGACATTCTTCAATTTCTGTTGATATACTATTACAAAGGCATATCCTATTACAACGGTACCAATTATAATGAATCCAACAACTAACATGTAGTAACAAGCCCGCTTTTTTTTAATTTGAGATTTCGATTCAATTTGATAAAATAAATTTTTTTAACAAAATAAATATCGGATTTACTCTGAGGAATTTGTTTTTTATTGTTATAGTTTTTCATAGTTAAAATAATTTTTATCAGTTCTTCTATGGAATCTTATACTTAATATTTTTCATGTTTACATGTTATTAGCGTTAAGCATATTTAATTAAATTTGCTGTCTATTATTGTTACAAATGTAATTCTGGATCTGTCGGGATGTCTTTAATTATAAATATAGAGCAATTTATGTTTTCCCTGTTTAATTATTATTTGTATTTATTTCTAATTTCTTAGGATACACGCCGTCTTAGGTGGTGGGTCTTAGGGTCCACGCCGTATTGTGTTAGTCTCTCATTAAAATGTATTCAGAATATGATAATATAATAAATGGTTGGTCACCGTTAGTGACTCGAGATGATGGCATGCATTATATTAATTTATTCTGATAACTTTTTAGTTTATTATTTTTATTTTATTAAAATATATATTATTTATAGGTCATGCAATATTGTATTTAAAACTTTTAAAAATATAATACGTTTATGACTTAAATATTTATATTGCAATTATTTAATATCATTTAGAATCCGTTGTCTCTTTTTACAGCTATATTGTCTTTATTTTAGTTTTAAAAACAAACAACCACAATTGGGTTACATCATATTAATTTAATAAATATATTTTTTGTGAATTTCTGAAATTTTTTATTTAACATCAAATTATATTCAATTGTATTCACATTCACAGTAATCTCCGCAATTGTTATAATTCCACATAAAACTACATTTTTATCTATTGAACTAAATTATTATACTTTAAATTATTTTAAAATATTTATAAAACTATTTATATATTAATTAAATAGTTGTTATTATATTTTTCTTTAAAACAACTATTTTATTTTAGCGTTAGTAAATAAACTAAATATTTTTATTAATTTACAATTAACTATTAAATTTTACTAGTTATATAATTATTCTGATAGTACTAAACTGTTTTTGGCGAATTTATTATAAAGTTAAAAACTCTACATATATAAACATATTTATCAAGTAAAAATCACGTATGCTACATTATAATATCTCGCTATGAAAATTCTTTTATAAAAGTTTTTATAACTTTTATCTTTATTCCATCATAATTTGATCAATAAATTTTTATTTAAACAATAAAATTTCACTCAATTTCACGCAAAAAATTAATTTTAATAAAAATTCTATTAATAAAAATTTTATTATTATCCAATGTATTTTGACATCTTTAAAAATTTTATTAAAATATACATATATTAACTTTGCTCGTTTTTAACATAGAAGTAATATTTAAATATATTTCATGATTTTTTGATAAAAAATTTAGTATTATACATATAACGCAAACGATAAATTTATATTTGACTTATTTAAATTAATTTAATTTTATTATATTTTTTTGACGTCCATACAAATCAAAAGAATGTGACATTAGACTTTGATTTAAATTATATTTTTGCGTAATAAATAAATATAATCGGAAACAATTACATAAATCCGGTAATTTAATTGTTTATTTTTTTAGAAAAATATTTTCGACATTTTGACTTGCCAATAAAAAATAATTTGATAATTAAAAAATTTTTTCAGATCAATTGAATTCTATATTTAAATAATTATTTGTTAATATAAATTATAATTGTCTAAACTCAATTTTTTATGTTTTGTTCCATCATCAGTTCATTTCCCATAGCTATTATTAAAGTATTATAAAATTAAATAAAATTGCAAGTATATTGCTTTTTTTCAATTGTTTATGATCCGATGTTTTTTCCATGTTCTTTATAGCCTTAGTTTTTATTTTTAAATAAAAAAATATTAAATTCTGGATTATATCGCAACAGCCTACATGTATGATGAGATTTTTCTTCTTATTCATTTTTTTCTTCTTTACTTTTTTTGATTTTTGGACCTGAAATTGATAAAAAAATTTTTAAGTTTTAAAATTGACAATTGTTTTCCATATGACGCTGTTGATTGAACTTTTTGTTGAATAAATTCGCACAAAATTCCCATTTAAATTTGATTGTTTTTGTTGTAGTTTTAGCTTGTTTTACCATTTTTTTATTTTATTTTGATTTATAGTATGTAATCTTTTTCTTTTTCCTCCCCATCGGTGTTTGGGCAATATTTTAATAAAATATTTTGAAAAAGTTATATTTAATTTTTTTTATTATTTTAATGTCCTATACTATAAAGTAAAAATGTGTTGGTCAAGTTATTTTTTTAACTGGACTTGACTTTTGATCTTTTCTTAATGTAGAGCATTGCTTTTAATAAGATATTAAATATAATGTCTTTAAATGTTTTATAAATTTTAATTTTATATTTTATCATTACATTAAACTAAGAACATACTTTCTATCAAATTTCATTTCATCAATTTCAATAAGTATACAAGAATTGTGTCAGTATTTAAAAATTAGTTGATTCAATCAAAATAAAAGTTTTTACACATTTTTTATAATTTTTCTATCGTCTACAAATTTTATAAAATAAATTACTTTCAATAATTTAAAATTTTATATCAACCTTATCTTTATAATCAAATTTTAATAAACTATTTATCTAACTAATTTACGAAATTTATATAAAATTTCTATTAAATTTATTCCATCTATGGTTTGAGTGATTTGCTATGCCTCAGGCGCACTCGAACTTTTGGAAGAAAGGAAAGAATTTGCGTGCTGAATCACTCAATTTATTTAGAATATACCTATTAATTACAAAATATTATACAATAATTATTTTATAAGCTTTTAATAATAACTTTTATATGTGGTTATAAAAGTTACTATATCATTTTTGTTATTATTTATATTTTAGATGATAATTTTTTAAATTATATATTAATTTACTATTTGGTAAATGCTTTTAGCAAATGTTTGAAATTTTATTTTTGTTGCAATTTTATTTTTGTTAAAATATTTATTTTCATTATAATGGAAAAAGTTCCTTTTTCCATTATAATTGTTGCTCCACTCTGTTGTTAATTTTCATTTCATTCCGCAAAATAATTTTTATTAAAAAAATTAAAAAAATTTAACTGCACTCTCGTTGTATAAAGAAACAAATCGTTCTTTTCTTTTGAAAATTTTTTTGGCTTACTAAAAATTTATTTTATAACAAAATTGTTAATCTAAATTAGTGTTTTTTAAATAATTATATAAAATGTATATTCAATAATTAAACTCTTTCTTGACATTTTTTTATTTAGCATCAAATATATTATTAAATAGCGAATATATTATTAAATAGCGAATTATATTATTAAATAGCGAATTGAATTATAAGTGTATTTTTTATCACATTAATTGTTGAGTTTGGTGCCCTCTAAAAACTGTTCTTTATATTCTTTTGAATTTTTTAATATTTTTGTGTATTAAAAAATTAAAAATATATAAGAGAATATGTTCTAAATACGACATATATTTCCGACTAATAGAATTTTTTAATACTTTTATATTTTCATTCTTTGGGCTATACTTTATTGTCATCAATAATCAAAATTTAATTAATTAGTTTTTCTAAATATAATTTTTTAAATAAATTCATTAAAACAATTTTAATTTATCATCTTTATTATTTAATTGTAATAAACATCCCGCAATTGCTATTACTCTCGCGTCCGTTTCCATAATAAATGGTTTTCCCATCTTTGTCGGCGCTAATAGAGGACAAAATATGGGCCAAAAACTAAAAATTTTCAACGCAAAATTTCGTTTTTTAAGCAGAAAATGTTAATTAAGTTAATTTTGATGCATAATATTACAAATAAATCAATTCATAGTAATTATTTTGTTTCTGAAAATACTTTGGATAATATTTGAGGCGAAAATTTTTTTTAAAATTTTTGTCTAAGAATTTTTCAAAAAAATTTTCCAGAAAATTTTTATACAAAAATTTTTTGACCAAAAAAATCCATAAATTTGAAAATTTTGACCAATTTTTGGCAAAATTTTAAAAAATGACGAAATATGGACGAAATATGGAAAATATGGACGTAACACCAAAATATGGAAAAATATGGAAAATATGGATTGATAACTCGTTATCGGTCTTATCAACATATGCTAAAACTATGCTTTTTGGACGTTTTAGAACCCAACTAGTCCAGGAAAAAAATATGGAAATCCATATAAATCCGTTCCCTAATTATAAATATAGCTCACTGTTATTATTAAAAATGTAGTTAAAGATCTGTAGGAGTATCTTTAATTAAAAATTTAGAGCAAATTTTGTTTTCCATTTTAGATTATTATTCGTAATTATTTTCATTAATTAAAAAAAAGAAACAAAAAAACAATAAATTTTTTGAAAAATTTTCAATTTTTCACTTCTCACAAAAATTTCCTCATTTATGGGCAAACAAAGAAAAACAGTTTCTTTCTATATTTTTTTATTTCAATGACTGAACAATAATGACAAGAATTTAAATTATTTATAATGAATGAGTTATATTCATAATTACTTATAACGTAATTATCTATAATTTAAAATTTGCTTTATGTCGATGTTAAAAATTTTATTAGGTTTTGATATTGTGCAGATAATTTATTAATGATAATTTTCAATAGATTAATTTATTTGTCTATGCTATTTTTAAAAATGTAGTATCCGCAGTAATTTATAAATTTTTATTCTTGCATAATAGCATTAATATAATAAATATAGCATTAATATAATAATAATAATAGCACAACGGTACCAATTATAATGACTCCGACAACTAACATGTAGTAACAAGACCGCTTTTTTTAATTTGAGATTTTGATTCAATTTGATAAAATAATTTTTTTAATAAAATAAATATCGGATTTACTCTGGAATTTTTTTATTGTTATAGTTTTTCATAGGTAAAATAATTTTTATCAGTTCTTCTGTGGAATCTTATACTTATTATTTTTCATGTTTACATTTTATTAGCGTTAAGCATATTTATTTAAATTATAAATTTATTTTCTATTATTATTTCAATTGTAATTCTGTATCTGTCGGGATGTCTTTAATTATAAATATAGAGCAATTTGTGTTTTCCTTGTTTAGATTATTATTTGTATTTATTTCTAATTTCTTAGGATCTACGCCGTCTTAGGTGGTGGATCTCAGGGACCACGCCGTATTGTGTTAGTCTCTTATTAAAATGTATTCAGAATATGATAATTAGATACATATTTAATATTATTTTATTATTAAAATATATAGCATCTTATCTTACTCAAAGGGTAGTATAAAGTAGATATATAAAATAGATAAATTAAATAATATATTTTATTTCTGCTTCCAAACAATTGCTGCACACACTTCGGTAATTTCCGGTTTATAACGGTACCAATTATAATTATATCTACAAATTTTTAAAATAGACTCACTACAAATAAGAAGACTCAAAATTGACTTTAAATTCTTCCTCAAAATTTTACATGGTGAAATAAAAATCGATCAAAAAGAAACATATAAAATTAAAAAAACTAATACAAGGGGAGACGAATATGAATTTTTTATTCCGGCAAGATCAAATCAAATCTGCCATAATTCCTTTTTTGTTAGGACAGCACGGCTATACTCTCAGTTACCAATATCAATAAGAAAATCAAATTCCAAAATATTCAAAACACTTCTTGAACAAATGGATCTCAACCCATATTTATCACGCCCCACACCTATAACATAATACAATTACATACATATACATATTTGTTGTTTCATTTATACATATATTTGTTTTTAATTTAATTTTCAATTTGATTTAATTTATTTTTCAACTTTTCATATATTTTTCAATTTGTAATGTCGCCCAAGTGGCAAATAAAATAAAAAAAAATTTCATAAAATAACTTATTTACATTTTATTTTCATTTTTATGCTTATTTTTGTGATTTTCCAAGCTAAATTTGTGATTTTGCTATAATGGTAATTTTCTTTAGGAATAGGAATTTATTTTTTCAAAACTCAATAATTTATATTTTATTCGTGGTCTTAACCGTTTATTAATATTTTATTTATAATATATTAACTTAAAAAATTTGTGAAAAAAGTTTTTTAATATAAAATATTTAACAATTCTATAATTTAACTGCATTTCGAAATTCTTGTAAATATATTTGATAATGCATTGCTTGGAAGCAGATTTGAGAGTCAGAAAAATCATCTTTAAAATTTAATTGTATTTTAAATCTTGAAAAATTTTAAAAATTTAAATTTTAAATTAGAAAAATTTCTTTTTAATTAAAAAAATTAACATTTTATAAATTTTAAACTTAATGCTTTTTTAAAAGATATTTTAGCATTTTCTTCTTTATAATTTCCATTATTGTAATTAATAAATTATTACCCCAGATCGATACGATAAGCAATCACATCGTTGAAGTACCCATTTAACATTATTTGAGTGCCATATTTTGCTTTGAAATCTATTTGAGTTCCAATTTCTAAGAACGTTGACGTATTGGTCTTTAGTATGATAATTTAGATATATTTTAAATAAAGTAATTTATTTTAAATAAATATTATATATAATTAATTTTAATATATTTTTATATAATTATGTCTTCCATACAAATTAAATGAATAGGTTCTTATTTGATACAAGAAGTTAATTCAAGATAATGAATTAAATATATACAAATTTAATTTATATATTTTACCACAAATTTTATTTAATTTGAAATGATTATTTTAAAATAATTTTTACTTTTTTAAGCAATATTGAAAAATACATATCTAAAATTCATATAACTTAATTTAATTATTTAAATAAACTAAATCGAAATTAAAATACTTTTATAACCGGTTAATATATCAATTTGATGTTGGTTATTTAAATTTTGTAATTTTTCAGTTTATAATTAAGAAATCATTGAAGTGTAATTATTTCTATTAACTTAATTGTTGAGATTGGTTTCCACTCAAATGCAGTATTCTTTTGAATTTTTTAATATTTTTTTGCATTAGTACTCCTCTTCATCTCCAATATCGATAGATTTACTCCATCTCTTGAAAGAACTTTGCAGAACATGGCAAGACATTTTGAAGGTAATAATAAATGGTAAATAATGTATAATTAAAGTCGGATATGCCTTACACTGTTAATTACTTTATTTGTTGTTATTTTATTAATTTAGTTTAATTAATATTATGATATTTTCATCAAATAGGATTTTATTTAAAATTTTTCGTTTCTATTGTTTATGTTTAGTAAATTATTAATTATAATATGAAATCTTTAACAAACTGATGCGAGTTTACCTCAACAACAGCCTGAAATATATACGGTTAAAATTTTAACAATTTAATAATCAAAGCAATATATAATTCAAACCGGTGCAGGTTTACCCGGCAGAGATAACATCTAATTATATTTTTAAATAGTGAATTTTTCATTTTTTAACTACAACTCTTCATCACAAATAGTATTCACATTCGGGATAAGTTCCACAATTATTTCAATTGCAAAGAAAACTACATTTTTATATATTTTAATAAATTTTTATACATTATTATTTAAGAGTTTTTTATTTTTACTTTAAAGTATTTTAAAATATTTCTAAATTATTTAAATATTAATTGAATAGGTTTTATATTTTTCTTCAATAAATTTGTTGCTATTTTATTTTAGCGTTATTTAATAAAATATTTTATTGATTTAAAAATTAATAAATTTTACTACTTATATAATTATTCAAATTGATCATCCAAATTGTTCGGAAGTTATATTCAGTATTCTCCAATTCTTATATATTATATATTAATGTGTTTAATGCTCAATCAATTTATTTTATAATAACCGAATTTTGTTTAATTCAAGCATTATTCATTTTTCTTGATTTAAAATTACTCAGAATTAACTTATATTTTAATTTAAAAATATATCATTATAATAATGACAAATGTTTTTTTAATTATTCGAAGGTTTAATTTTTTATAATTTTAGATTAGTTTTTATCTTATATGTGATACAAATTATATATTAATTTATTATTGTTTTTAGCAAATATATTTAATTTTATTTTTGCTAAATTAAGTAAGAAATTAAATAAAGTCTTTTTCTTTATAATGGAAATCTGATCCTTCTTCCAACAATTGCAGAAACACTGTCTATAATTTCCAGTTTATTTCATAAAATAAATTTTATTAAATTTGATTTTCATCTTTTAATCTAATTCAATCCAAACAAATAGAATTTTATTAAATATATTTATACATTTTAAAAACATTAAAATTTACACAACAACCACAATTGGGTTACATCATGTTAATTTCATAAATAAATACATATTTTTTGTTCACACGTATGCGTGACAAATGGTTTTTTGAAATTTTTTTATTTAACATCAAATTGTATTATTAAATATGTAGTCTTGAATATTTTCTTTTATAGCTACAATTCTTTATCACAAATATACTCACATTCGCGATTGTTATAATTGCACATAAAACTACATTTTTATCTATTGTACTAAATCATTATACTTTATACTTTAAAATATTTCCACGAAAATAAGGGGTTTTTTGACTGACGCGCAAATACCGGCCCAAACCATGACAGATTGGGGATGTTGGGAATGACTGATAAGCTTATCGGAAAGAGGAGATTCTGTAGTCCAAATTCTATCATTTTTATGGTTGTGAACGGATTTTATTGTAAAAATTTTTTCGTCTGTGAAAAGAATGTCCGGACATGCGTGCTACTGGAGAAGGATATGAAATGTTGCGGACAGAATTTTTTTGCCAAAAAAGTGAGATTATAGAATCACGTTGATTAGCCATAATAGAGAATTGAATGAGCTAAAAAATAAGCCTAAAATCAATTAAAAATATTGACAATAAAAAAAGTTATAAGGAATTTAAGTGTCCGGTTACTTATGCCGCACCCTGTATTTACATTGAATCTCATTTTGATTCTCATTTTGATCTAATTTTGATCTTTGACTCTATTAATTTATTCATTATATAATACATTTTTTGTAGTGATTGAATGTTTATTGCTTAATTAATTTAATAAATTTTAAACATTTAAATTTTTAAATTAAAAAAATTTTTTTAAATTTTTTTTTAATTTAAATTTTTTTTTTAATTTTTTTTAATTTAAATTTTTTTTTAATTTTAAAAATTTTTCAAAATGGTAATACTCACAAATTGTTAATACTCACTTTCATGAAAATAATTTATTCATGAATTTATAAAGATTGATGACAATTTCCTCTAATAGCAATTTAGCGCTAATTTAACAGAATTTATATTTTTTTTCATAGCATTTAAATAATTTGCTGTTAATTACTTTATTTATTTTATTTTATAGATCTAGTTAAATCAATATTATGATATTCTCATCAAATAAGATTTTTATTAAAATTTAATATCGTTTTTTCATTGTTCAAGTGCATGATTATTTTAAAACAATAAGGTGATTCAAAAAATTTAATAATAAATTTTAATAATTTAATAATTGCTAATGCAATTGCGCTTCCGCAATTGTCAAATTATGAAAATATAATGACAAAAAACGTTGCCGCCACATTTGTAAAGTTTAGTTTTCTTCTTCTTCTTATATGAGAAAATTTATTTAAAAAAATATTAATTATAAAATATTATACAATAACTCTTTTAAAATTTTTAATAATAGCTTTTAAATATAATAAAAATTTTAATAATTTTTGTATTATTTTCATTTTAAATGTTTATTTTTTCAAATATTCATTAATTTATTATTTTCTATATGCTTTTATCAAATATATGTAATTTTATTTTTGTTTAAATTAAGTAGATAAATAAAAATCTTTTCATTAAATGGAATCCTGTTCTTCCTTCCAAACAATTCATGCTCTACACGATCGGTGATTTCCAGTTTATTTCATAAAATAACATTTAGTATAAAAATTTGATTTTCAACTTTTATTCATATTTTTGTGACTTTCCAAACTACATAAATTTATCTAAACTTCCTGGCATATTAAAATTTATTTTAATAGTTTTGATTCCAATTCTTTGTCTCTTGGCCAATCAACTGTTTCTCGTTGTATTCAATTTACTTCCTTTTGGAAGATTTTTTGTTTGTCAAAATTTAATTTTTAATAAAATTATATTTTGTTAATCTACACGTTGTTTCACTTCTACAGGAGACTATATTTTTATATATTGTAATAAATTATTAAATTTTATTCAAGAGTTTTTTTATTTTTACTTTAAAGTATTTTAAAATATTCATAAAATTATTTATATATTAGATAGCTGTTCTGTATATTTTTCTTTTAAGTTTGTTATTATATCTTAACGTTATTAAATAAACTAAATTTTTTTATTAATTTAAAATTTAAATAATAAATTTCACTATTTATTATTCTAATTGATGGGCCAAATTGTCAGGAAAGGCATAACCATCACGAAGTGTATATTCGTCTAATATATGTATATCTCGGATTGTTTAATACTGAATCAATTTATTTCATATTAATTCATTTCATTTAAAACAAGCATTATTTATTTATATTTCATGATTTAAACTCACTCGGATGTAAATTATATTTTTATTTAAAAATATATTATTATAATAATGACAAGTTTATTTTTATTATTTCGAAAGCTATTTTATTCTTATAATTTTAAATTAGTTTGTATCTTACCTGAAATTTTACTGAAACACGTAATTTTCTTCATGAATAAGAATTTATTCTTTTCAAAACTCAATTATTTATATGTATTTTGTTCAGCCCTCAGTTCCTTTTTTCCAAAATAGTAAAACGTTTTTGGTATATCTATTTTAAATTTAAAAAGCTCAATATAAACATTTTGAACTGTATGAAAGTGTCGAAAAATTTTTTAATTAAGAAATTTTTCATTTTTTAAATTTAGATTTCCTTATTATCCTTAATTATTATATCAAAGTAAATAAGTTTTCGGCACAAATTTTTTATAAATCGGCTTATCTTTTATTCGTCTTTACTGTTGGGCATTGATTTAAAAAGATGATTTAAGTTTTATAAATGTTTTAATAAATTTTAACTTTATTTTAATTTTGTATTATTTTCAATACATAAAACTATGAACATAATTTTTATCAAATTTTCATTTCATCAATTTCAATAAGTAAATATAAAAGAATAGTGTCAGTGTTTAAAAATCTGTTGATCAACTGAATAAAATTGAAATGTTCTAGCGCACTTAAAAAAATTATATAATTTTTCTATTTTTCTACAAATTTTTAAATAATTCTAAATTTTTATATCATCTTTCATTTTTATAAATTTTAATTTAATAATAATTTCCATATTAACTAATTTTAAAAATTCATAACAATTTTTCATTTAATTTTATCAATAAATTTTTATTTAATCATAAAATTTCACTTAATTTTACTCAAAATAAATTTTACTAAAAATTCTATAATAAATATCAATGTCATGTCTTTCTTGATTATTTGATATGGCTGTTGCACAATGGATTCCGTGACAAGACGATCATACATATAACCGATGACTTTGATTGTTTATCAAAAGCGAAAAAATTAATTGATCTATCAATATATTTATTATTTTAAAATTAATTACAACATTTATTCGTCATTTGTCACAAACTTCGCATTTGCAATAATATAATATATTTTATATTTTTATTATAATTTCTACATAAATATTTTCGTTCATCTTGCTAAGCATATTTTTTATTTCTGAGCAACTCGTCTTAGTTGTATAATCTTTTGTAGTATTTATCTTACGGTATTATTTTAAATTTTTATAAAATTCAAAAAATTATTAATCTAAAAAAATTATAAACCGCTTTAACTGTTTTTCTCTTTTGCTCCTTCTTGCTTCGTGACCTTGTACGCATGTCTCCTGGGTGAATGAAACCCCGAAATTATTTCAATATATTTTAACTTTTTAAAAAATTTAAATTACATATTTGTTATGAACAAAATTAATATTTATACTATTTTACAATATTATATCTTCCCTTTCATACATTGTAACTTTAGTTTTATAATATTAATATTTAGTTGTTTTCGAATAAATTAATTCTGATATTAATTCTGTTATAATTTATTTAATAATAATTTTTTTAATATTTAACAATAATTAACAAAAATAGTTTTTAAATAGGCAAAGTATTATGTATGTAAACAATTGTTGATTTTAAGTTTATTTTTAAATACAAACCAATTAATTTTTCCTTCATTTTCTTTAAAGTTAAATAATAAATTTAAATTGGAATTAATATATTTAATATTTCGATTATATATTATTTATTATTTTATTTTAAGGATATTTGCGCATATCTCCGACCGAGTGAGGCATGAGTTTGGACGTGCTCATTTTTAAACTAATGTCTATTCGAATATATTTTAAGCTAATTTAGATATTTTTTAATATAGAAATTTATTAAAATATAAATAAAAATTTTATATTGTTGCAAAGCTAATTAATTTTAAATAATTAATTAATTTTTATATTTATAATATTTAAGTACATATATAGTGCGTCTCCATTTTATTACTCCAGATATTACATTATTTTTTGGGTTTTTTCTTTTATAATTTTTATTTTATTTTTATTACTCTAATCTAATCATTTTGAATTACACAATTTAAAAGTATTTATCCCAATTTAATTTAAATATTTATCTATTTTATGGCTCTAAAATGATAAATATATCAAGTCTTTGTTTCTTTAATAATTATTTATATTCATTAATCATTGCCAAAAGGCTTTATTTGCCTTATTTAATATTACAATCGCAAAAGTATATTTTTAATAATATAATTCTCTAAATTTTTAAATTCTTTAAAAAATATGCTTCAGCACACATCTACAAACTCCTTTAGTGTCTTAACAATTTAGCTAGCCAAAAAAAACTTAGTTTAATACTAAAAAATATAAATTTATAAATAAATTAACTCGTTAAAGTCTATAAATTCATATTACTTTTATATTAATAAAATATGTATTTGTATTTTTAATTATTTATTTTTTCAATATATTGCTGTAGTCAAAAAATTTGTACAATTCAATTAAAAACCTCATATTCGGGGCTTCCCAGGGCGGGGGTACGCCGGTTATCCCTTAGTATATTTAACTATTAAAAACTTATAATAAAATCCAAAAAATTTATTTAACTAAATAAATATTTATTTTATTGTTGAGAGGAAGAGCAAGAATGAATGTAAGAAATCGTTGGTTGGTTCTTTTATTCTCCTCTCATCCCTTCGAACGCTTGGCTTCTGAAAAATAAAAAATATTACAATAATGTTAAAAAAGGGAGAGAAAACATCTTTGTCGTTGACAAAGAAGGGAATATCGCGGCTCAACGGCCGCTTTACATGGCCATTCTCTTCCTCAGAAAATCGGAAGAGAATGGCCATGCCATTCACGTGAATATCGCGGCCGTTGAGCCGCGACAATATTTTAGGCTAATAATATATAATTTATCATCAAGGGATTATTCTTAGTTTAATAAAATTTTATGTTAAAAATAATGCTTAATTCTTTGATTGTTTCTAGAATTAATAATGTTCTTTTGATAGTTTTTAGTAAAACAAATGTAATTTTGTGTTAAAATAATAAGCTTTTTAATAGACTATTAATTGATTTATTTATTTATAAAATAGTTTTGATAATATTAATAATTTATATTTTTTAAAATAATGTTATCATGCGCATTTTCTCGAATATCTTCTATGCTAATTTAGTTTTAGCAAGAATGATTTGTTGATTGTAGAGTTTTAAATAATTTGTATTTATATTAATTTGATATAATGATAGACGTATAATGAGATAATGAGAGACATATAATAAAATTGTATATTTAAATTAGTATTTTTTAAATAATATATAAATATATTCAATAATTAAAGTGTAGTCTCCATATAATTTATTTTTATTAATTTAATTCAAATTAAATAGGTTTAATATTTCAATTAAATTTTTAATCCAATTAGATCCAAACAAATAGAATTTTATTTAAACATATTTATATACTTTAAAAACATTAAAATTTACACAACAACAACAATTGTGTTATATCATATTAATTTCATAAATATATATTTTTTGTTCAAACGTATGCTTCACAAATGGTTTTTTGACATTTTCTAATATAACATCAAATTGTATTATTAAATAGTATTGAATATTTTCTTTTATAACTACAATTCTTTATCACAAATATACTCACACTCGCCGTAACTTCCGCAATTGTGATAATTGCACATAAAACTACATTTTTATCTATTGTACTAAATTATTATCCTTTAAACTTCAAAATATTTATAAAATTTTTTATATATTAATCAAATAGTTGTTATTATATTTTTCTTTAAATCAACTATTTTATTTTAGCGTTATTAAGTGAACTAAATTTTTTAATTAATTTAAAAATTAACTAATAAATTTTACAAGAAATACATATAATTATTCCGATAGTATATAAACATTTTGATCAACCAAAAGTTACATATGCTACATTTGTAGTATCTCGCACGCAAAAATTTTTATAAAAGTATCTATTTACATTGCTTATCCTTGACTCTCATTTTAATCCTTTACTCTCATGAAAATGGAATGTAATATTAGATTTTGATTTAAAATATATTTGTTTAAATAAAATTAAAATAATTTTCAATTAATCATAAATTGCTGAATAGATATTAATTAATAAACAATAATAAACGAATTGTTAGACAACATTTTTTGTAAAAATGTATTTATACTATGTAAATATTACTTATAACGTTATTATCTTCAATTTAAAATTTGCATTATTTCGTTATTAAAATTTTATTAAATTTTGATAGACAACTTCATAAATGTACCACTTAATCCGAAGGAATTTATAAGATATGTAGTTTATAAATTGCCGTTATGCTAACTATATATTTTATTTATTTTTTTAGAAGAACGAGAAAATAATAACTAAAAATATTTATATAAAATAGCAGATAGTCAAAAACCTCTAATTAATTTATTCATTATATAATACATTTTTTGTAGTGATTGAATGTTGCATTGCTTAATTAATTTAATAAATTTTAAATATTTAAAAAATTTAAATTACATATTTGTTTTAAAACAAAATTAATATATGTACTGTTTATAATATACATACTATCTTCCTGTCAATCATTGCAACTTTAGCTTTAAGACATTACGAATATTTTTTGTTTTCGAATTATTTAACCTTTGATAATTAATTTAAATCACAAAGATTTTTAAAATTTAAAATACTTTACAAATTAAAAAAAATATTTTTTAAATATGCATATTATTGTTGATTTCAAGTTTATTTTTAAATACATAGCATTTAATTTTTTCCTTCCTCTTTTTTAAAATTAAATAACAATTAATAAAATTAAATAGCAATTACTTTATTATTAACAAACGAGAAACTTATATATAAAATAAGCGGCGCTGCAACATTCCAGATTAGAAGTTTATAGATAGACATTTTATGTGATTTTCTATTCTCTACGAATTTTATAAAAATTATTTTAATTAATTCTAAATTTTATATCATCTGTTATTTTTATAAATCACATTTTAATAAAAATTTTCAGATAAACTAATTTAAAAAATTCATCTAATTTATCTAATTTATTTCAACATAATTTATCAATAAATTTTCATTTAAAAATAAAATTTTAATCAATTCTTTATTCTAAATTTCTATAATGTTCAAAAAATAATAAATCTAAGTCCTTATATAAAATAAATAAGAAGGTAAATATACTTTTTTATTAAATAAATATGTATACAAGTAATATATAGTAGATGATAACAATATATAATTTAAATATGTTTAAAATTAATTAAAAATTTATTAGTCTTAAATTACTTATTAAAAGCAATGCAAAACATTAAAGAAGGATAAAAAGACAAAAACTTCTTAATTTTAACATAAGAGACATATTGATTTTGTTTACAGAGTTCGAGAGTTGGCGAACTTTTTTGAATTTCCTCTTATACTAGAGAAATTTAAAGCTATTTAAAATTATACATATTATTATCATATTATTAACTTAATTGTTGATATTGGTTTCCTTTCAAATTGATATTTTTATTTTATATTATCCAATTTAATTTATAAAAATATTATTTAAATTTTTTAATATTTTTGTGCATTAGCACTCCATCGATTGAAAGAACTCTGCAAAACATGGCAAGACATCTTGGAGATATTAAAATGTTTATTAAATACTAGCACATTTAATTTATCCGAATAATGTAGAGATGAATAAACATAATTTAACATATTCTTACATTATAATTTTAATTCTTTAAAAATTTACTTATTTTCATTTTTATTAAATTAATTTGGCTATACATATTTTTAAAAGAATTTTGAAAATTTAAATATTTTTATTTTTTATTATCCAATTTAATTTATAAAAATTGTAACTTTATTTCAAAATTTTATCTTTTTAATATATAATATGAATGAATATATAATATATGAATATATATGAATTATTATTAATTTTTTGTATAAAAATATAATAGGCTAAAGAATTCTAGAAAATATTTTCAATTATTATATATTAAAATATTTATTATATATTAAAATATTATTATATATTAAAATATTTTTTTACGATTAGAAATGTTTTTTTAACTTTTCTTTACGATTAGAAAAGTTATTTTCATTACAGAATGTATTTATTAAGTGTTATTTCTTAATATTATTTCTTATGTGCGATGTAAACCTCTTTTTAAACATTTATTTTATTAAGTAAATATTATTTTATTAAGTAAAATACATAAATATTTTATAAAATTTGTAAAAATGGGAGCACTGAACTGATAGTATGTCTCGTTTAAAATTTTTTTACGATTAGAAATGTTTTTTTAACTTTTCTTTACGATTAGAAAAGTTATTTTCATTACAGAAACTAATAACATATTTTTATCAGATTTCATACATAAATTTCAATAAATATACAAAATTGTGTCAGTATTTAAAAATTTGTTAATTCAATTAAAATAATAAGTTTTATAAATTTTATATATTTTTTCTATTTTCTACAAATTTTATAAAAATTGTTTTCAATAATTGCGAACTTTTATATCAACTTTTGTCTTTATAAATCAAATTTTAATAAAATCTTAGTTTAACTAATTTCCGAAATTCAAATCAAATTTTCAATTTCACTCAAAATATAATTTTAATAAAAATTCTATTAATAAAAATTTTATTTTTAACCCATGTCTTTTGCCATCTTTTCATTAAACACATACTTTCATTAAAATAATTTAATCATAAATTTTATAAAAAATGGTGTCATTTTCCTCTTATAGCAATTTAGCGTTAACATCAGAGCTGCACGAAAATAGAATTCCGCTCTCAACGAAACGAAAACGAAAAAAATAAATTCGCCAATGTACGAAACGAAAACGAAACGAAAAAAATAATTTTTATTATTGCGAAACGAAAGAAACGAAAAAAATCTTAATTTTCACGAAACGAAACAAAACGAAACGAAAAAAAATCAAAATTATAAAAATGCCTAATTTATTAACTATTTTCACTCCAATGCCTAATTTATTATAGTTAAAAAATGCCTAATTTATTTCGATGTCCTATTATCTCCCAATCATTCAAATCGGTACTTTATTAACATCCCACCCCCACCCCTATTTGATTCTCAGATTATTTTTTATACTGTCAATTAGAGCCTACCGCAGGACCGGATCTGGCCGGTTTTTTCCGGAGTCAGGGTGCCAAATCCTGCCTGATATCCCTCAAATATCCTGATATCCCCATATCTGTCCAATCCACCTTAATTGCTCCAAATCACAGATATTCCTCCCAATCCCCTTATATTCGCCTAAATTACCTGATATGCCCATGGACCTCCAAATCCATCAATATCCCTCTTAATCTAGTTAAGCCTTCTAGATATTGTGATATATTTGATTCACTATATCCCCTTCAATCCTTCTTGGTATACCGATATCATGCTTACATTCTAATATATCCCCTCAAAAGCCTCGATTTCCTATTTATCCTTCATGATCTCATTAAACCAATAGGACTTAACCGATGTATATACATGGGAGACCAGTCATTTGATAAGATCCAACTACTATATCCTAAATACCTTAATGAAGCCTCGAAATTTCATCCAATTTTCAGCGCCGCAGGCGAAAATTTTGAGAATTTTTGACGCTCAAACAGTCAAATTTCTTCATTTTTCAGCGGCGCAGGCAAAATTTTTTTAATTTCCAGTTCCCGGAAGAAAAATTTTCAATTTTTGACTTAAAAATACGCCAAAAAAGTAAAAAATTTGTCTAAAAATATCGAATATTTTTTCGTCATTTTCGTCCAAAAATTGAGTTTACGAAACGAAAACGAAACGAAAATATTTTTTTAGTGAAATACGAAACGAAAGAAACGAAAAAAATTATTTTTAAACGAAACACGAAACGAAACGAAATTCATCAAAAATCCACGAAAATCTACGAAAACGAAACGAAACGAAAAATTTTCGTGCAGCTCTGGTTAACACGCGAATTCAATATAAAACAATTTATAATTTAGTTATTTCATAACATTTGAACAATTTGCTGTTGAATACTTTATCTGCTGTTATTTTATTTTTTAAATTTAGTTAAATTAATATTATTATATTCTCATCAAATAAGATTTTTATTTAAAATTTATTTTGCCATTCCATTGTTGCAGCTTTGCATATCGATTAGATCCGTATATCGATTAGACGGTCAATTATATCAGAGTTCTTCAAAAATAACCTTCTTATCCCCGTAGTAAATTTGAAATTTATCTTCCAACTCTCGTATTAAATAAATTTTTTTCCAATGTGCCAGAGTTGCGTTTAGAGAAATTATAGTGTATTTCATATCATTTAAATCAGAATACAAATTGAAAAATTTTTCATAGTGGGACATTGTTTAATCTATTAATTAAGTTCATTTAAAATAAGCATTATTTATTTATATCTCATGATTTACACTCACTCGGTGATAATCTATAGTTTAACTTAGCAAAATATATTATTATGATAATGTATTTTTAATTATTTTTAAATTTTTTTAATTATATAGATTTAGATTAATTTTTTTTCTTTATAGATTTAGATTAAATTTTTTTCTTTGGAGGGATAACAAAAACCTTAAATAATAATTCTAATTTAAAATTTAAAATATTAATTACTTTAAAAATAGACAGCTCAAATTTATTATCTGTGAATGTTATCCAGAGCACATCTTTGTTCAAAATATGAACTTTTGGATGGGCAATGGGATATTTAGTTGTTACATTGATGTAAGGGTAAAGAAAAGTTTATTTTATTTATATAGTTTTTTACAGCTCTTGAAGGAAAAGTTAGCAATTTAATTACTTTGTTTATAATGGAAAGGAATGTTGAAATTTTTGTGTTTTTGTTATAATTAAAACTTAAGTTAAAGTTTACTTAATATTTATTTAATTTTTTTAACTTTGTTAAAAAAATTTTTTTAACTTGTTATTAATTTTTTAACTAAAAATTTTAACTAATTTTTTTAACTGAGGTATAGTAATTTTTTACTGCTCGTCCTTCTTCTTCTTTTAAAATATTTATAAAATTATTTATATTTTAATTGAATAGTTGTTATTATATTTTACTTTAAAACAACTATTTTATTTTAGCGTTATTAAATAAACTAAATTTTTTATTAATTTAGAATTTAACTAATAAATTTTACTAGTTATATAATTATTCTAAATTTTTCGGAAAGGTATATCCAATACTGAAGTTTTTCATTTCTTAAATTATACATTACTGTTTGTTTAATGCTCAACCAATTTATTTCATATTAATTAATTTAATTAAAAATAAGCATTATTTATTTATATTTCATGATTTAAACTCACTCGATGATAATTTATAGTTTTATAGTCCAATTTATAGTCCAAATGAGACGAGCACAATAAAGCCGGAGATCAGCCAAAGTTAAAAGTTGTAAAATGAAGTTTAAGGCTGATCCTCTGCTTTAAATAATCAGAAAAATCGGAGGAGTTTGAAAAAATGGCAAAAATAAAATGGTGTAGATTAA
Source organism: Meloidogyne luci (assembly GCA_902706615.1). Classification (NCBI taxonomy): domain Eukaryota; kingdom Metazoa; phylum Nematoda; class Chromadorea; order Rhabditida; family Meloidogynidae; genus Meloidogyne; species Meloidogyne luci. The sequence goes on along the minus strand of CACSLI010000148.1, from coordinate 384,263 downwards.
TCTTTCTATAATTTTATTTTACTTATAAATTGTAAAATTCTGCATTTTAGTGACTTATTTATTTAGAATTTTTAAGAATTGCAAATATTAATATAATAATAAAAAATATTTTATTAATCATTCCGAAAGCTATTCTAATTTTTATAATTTTAGATTAGTTTTTATTATTTATCCTATTACTACTTTAAATAATCTAATATTTCTAATTCTTTGATAATTAGAGGAACCAGTTGTTCATTGATTCTACCACTTCCACATAAAATTAATTTATTCATTATTCAATACAATTTTTGTAGTGACTGAATGTGGCATTGTTTAATTATTTCAATAAATTTTAAATTTATTTTTACATTTGTTTTGAAATTTGTTTCCTATTTATTTTTAATTAATTAAACTTTAAATTATTTAATCTTATTTTATTTATTTTATAATAATGTATAACATCTTAACTAAGTCAGATGCTATACAAATATTTTTTATTTTAAAATGATGTATTATAGGTAATTTTCATTTAAATTTTCCTTAAATATATTTTTTGCAAAATAGCATTTTGTAGTCGTTTTACATTTGCCTCCACAACTCGTAATTTCCACTTCATCTCATACAATAACTTTTATTTGAATTTAATATTCATCGCTTATGCATATTTTTTTGATTTTCCAAGCTGAATTTAGTTTTAAACCTCTTGTTATTAAAATTTCAAAATAAATACAAACAAAAAATTGTGATAAAATTTTCGCACAAAAATTTTAAAGACGTCCCGAATCAAATAGTTTGTTTTTGACCAACCATCGCCCAAGTAGTCTGGTAGTCTGGACATTTTGTTCATTTTTAGTTTGGATTTTTCTTTTGTTGACAAGAAGTTATAATTGTCATAAATTACTATAATACTAAAATATAAAAATATTATTTTAAATTCTTTTTTATAAAATAAATTATTTTTTAATATATTCAAATTTTTAAATATTCAAAAATTTTTTAATATATTCAAATATATAATTTCCATACATCTTCTTTCGAGACTGACTGTATTCCGTGAAAGGATCGTTTAATATGTTTGTCCAATAGATAACTCTTTGTTTGATTATTGTGCATTGAGTCAAGTTATTAAAGGAGATTTTCAAGACTATTTTTTCCTATTCTCATTCATTAACTCTGACATATTAATATGTATAAATTTTTTAATTCAAGTCATTGATATAATAATTTTGTTTAAAAAAATTAATTTTAATTTCTTTTAAATTAATTTCGTTAAAATTATTTTAAAAATTTAGTAGTGTTCTATAAATTATTTCCCTTCTTTTTAAAAGAAAGATAATTTTTGTCATTAAGTAAAGTTATAAAAGGAGAATATAAAATTTACTACACACAGTTTAAAATTATTAACTTATCTTTACTTATGATTTAATTGCTTTGTGATTATGATACTTTTTCCACATTACTCTTTAAAACAACTATATTTTCACTTTTTACTTTGGTTATATTATCAAAACATTTGCGATTCCTTCTAAAATTATAATTAAAAATCAATTAATATATCTTTCACAAATTTTTTCAACTTTATTGTTGAAATTGTGCTTTTTTCAATTTGATCCGATGCTTTTTCCATGTTCTTTATTGCCTTATTTTTTATTTTTAAATAAAAAAATATTAAATTCTGGATTATATCGCAACAGCCTGCATGTATGAAGAGATTTTTCTTCTTTTTTATTTATTTTTTTTTCTTCTTTACTTTTTTTGATTTTTGGACCTGAAATTGATAAAAAAATTTTTAAGTTTTAAAATTGACAATTTTTTTCCATATGACGCTGTTGATTGAACTTTTAGTTGAATGAAGTTGCACAAAATTCATTTTTAATTTTGGTTGTTTTTGTTGTAGTTTTAGCTTGTTTTACCATTTTTTAAAATAAATATAATTTTTTAAAATCTAAAAATTCTAAAATTTGAGAAGAAAATTTAAAATAAATAAAAAGAGGAGAAAAAAGAGAAAAAAATCAATGGGAGAAAAAGAGAGAAAAAAAATCATAATCAAAAATCAATCAAAAAATCTTCTTATTTTAAATTTAACAATTAAGATAATTGCATTAATATATTTATTATTTTTAAATTATCACAAAATTTCTTCGCCAATTGTTGTAAATTTTTCTCTTTTTAATAATAAAATATATTTATATTTTTATCATATTTCTTCATGCTTAAATTTGTTGTTTGCTCTATTATCACTGTTGTAATTAAGAGCACTGTTGTAATCTTCCAATATAATTTTAACTCTTTAAAAATTTAAATATTTTCTTTGTTATTTGAAGAATTTGAAAATTAAAATATTTTTATTTTTAACTATCCGATTTAATTCTTGAAAATTGCAATTTTATTTCAAAATTTTTCTTTTTATTTCATAAGCTATGAATGAACAAAAGATTTTTATTAATTTATTTTATAAAAAAGGATAATTGACTAAAAAAGGCTTGAAAGATCTGTTCTTTGAATTAATAACATGTATTATATGTATGTATAACATTATATATATTTAGCCGTTATTACCGAATATTACTTCTTTGTGGTCGATGTAATTTTATTTCAATTTTATTTGTAATTTTATAATTATATTCGCTTTTTAAACATGAATTCTATTGAGGCAAAATTTTTATTTTTAAATATTACATAACTATGTATTTAGTTGAAACTGCCATAACTTCAGTTTCAATCACTTGTAATCTTTTTCTAAGCTGATTGCAGTGGCGATGAACGTTTCTTCCTATCGAGGGGATCGAGACTCGGTAAGTTGGAGAATTCTTAACCTTTGAAATAATTTCTCCTGGAAGCCAATGCGTTTTCCCAAATCTATAATTAAGCGCATAGATTGCTTCTCCATTACTGAATTCGATGTTTTTAGACCCATGTTTCTTGTCGAATTGCTTTGCCATCTTCTGAGTGTACTCTTTTCTCTCAGAAGCAGAAAATTTCGTCTTTTTCAATTTCAATCCTTCTGGATGGACTAAGGAAATTTTCGTTCTCAGGCGTCGACCTAGAAATAGCTGATCAGGAGAGCATCCGTTTAAAGCTGTATGTGGTGTAGAACGATATGCAAGTAGCATCTTCTCGCACCAAAATTTATCTTCTTTAGCTTTCTTCATGCCTCTCTTGAATGTATCCACAAAACGTTCTACTTGTCCATTCGATTGAGTATGGAACGGTGGTGTAAACGTATGTTTAATTCCGTATTCCTTGCAGAATTTTGCTAGTTCAACAGTAGCTTTCGCCGAAATATTTGCCATTCGAAAAACTTCTGGCCACTTTGAATACGAATCTACTAGCAGTAAATATGTGTATCCATCAATGCATGGTCCGGCAAAATCCATGTGCACACGTTGAAATACTTCTTCAGTAATTTTCCAAGGTGCTAATTTTGCTTTAATTGGAACTTTTGCTGTTTCTTGATAATTTTGACATTCTTTTACTAATCTTTCAATGTCAGAATTCATTTTTGGCCAGTAAACATGCTCTTTAGAAAGCAATTTCATTTTTACTATTCCAGGATGAGCGAAATGTAGTGCCTTGAGCATTTTCAAGCGCAGTTTTTCTGGAATAATTGTCCTTTGACCATAGATTAAGCATCCTTTAATTTCAGAAATTTCTTGTCTTTTTGGAAAATATGGAAGCAGATCTGTATCTTTACAAACTTTCCAGTTTCCTTTAATTTGCATTAACAATTTCTGAAGAATTAAATCGTTTTCTGTCTCTTGGGCTATTTCATTCGCGGAAATTGGCAGATCATTCGTGACATTTCCAAAAATATTGTTCACGAAACATTCAGTGTCCGCACTGATATTTGCAATCAAAATATCTTCTTCTGGACGTGGGTAATTTGCAATTAACCGTGAAAGAACATCAGCTTTTCCGAAAGCAGTTGTTTTGACATATTTTATATCAAAATCGTAATTAGACAGAATTATTGCCCATCTTTGAAGACGACTGGCTGAATAAATTGGAATGCCTGTCTTAGATCCAAAAATTGCCAGTAATGGTTTATGGTCGGTTAGCAGAGTAAAATGACGACCGTAAATCATTCTATGAAATTTTTGTACCGCAAAAACAAAAGCCAAAGCTTCTTTTTCAATTTGGCTATAATTTCTCTGTGCAGGAGTAAATGTGACGGCTCCATGTTCTACAGCCTTTTCCGTGCCATCAGAAAACTTATGGCTTAGAACTATGCCAATTCCGTCTTTAGAAGCATCTGCAGCAACAATAATTGGAAGCAAAGGATCATAATGTGTAAGCAAAAGTGGTGACACTAGAATTTCTTTTGCTTTTTCGAAAGCACTTTGCTGCTTTTCAGTCCATTCCCAAATGACATCTTTTCTCAAGAGTTCGTCCAGTGGAGCTCTTAAATCACACATTGATCTTATAAACCTTCCATAATAATTCAATGCGCCCAAAAATGAACGGAGCGACGATACGTCGTGAGGTGCTGGCATTTTCCGAATTGCCTCAGATCTAGCTGGATCTGGCTTAATTCCTTCTGCAGAAATTAAATGACCTAGGAATTTTATTTCACTTTGCAGAAAATGACATTTTTCAGCTTGAATCTTAAATCCATATTCTTGAATTTTTGCAAACAATTTTTGAATTGTTTGGGCATGCTTCTCAATTGATGGACTTGCGATGATCAAATCATCCAAATAACAATATGCTCCGGGAATTCCAGAAAGCATTTGATCCATCACATGTTGAAATATCGAGGGGGCAGATTTAACACCAAACGGAAGACGTTGACATTGCATTAAGCCTCGATGCGTGTTAATTCCGCAGAGTCCTTTAGACTTTTCATCTAACTCGATTTGAAGGTAAGCATCCCGTAAATCTAGCTGACTAAAATGTTTTGCACCGTTTAATGAAGCATAAATATCATCAGGCCTTGGAAGTGGATGGCGGTTCAATTCCAGTGCGTTATTGAGTCCTGTAGAAAAGTCAATACACACACGCGTTTTTCCGCTTTTCTTCTTGATGCTAAAATTGGAGCAGCCCATTGGCTAAATTCAACTGGTTTTATTGCACCAATAGCCAATAATCTATCCAATTCCTCATTAATAGCTTCCAAAGCTCCGAAGGGAACAGGTCGAGCTTTGCAGAATATAGGCCTAGCATCAGCTTTCAAATGTAGTTGTGCCTTAAGCTTCGTACATAGTCCTAACTTTGAATCAAAAACACTTGGAAACATGGATTGCAAACTTTCTTTCAATTCATTTGCATCCGTAATAGCTATCTTGTTTTCCTTCACTACTGAGATTTTAGCAGTAGGCTTTTGAAAAGTTTCCAACATTTCTTGTGCAAGAATTTGCAGCTCGCATATCCATGGAATGCCTAGTAAATCATGAGCAACCGAGTTGCACGTATAAGCAGTTAATGTTTTTCTTTGTGCTCCATTAAATTGCACAGAACATTCAAACTTTCCTTGGATATCGAAGGCTATGTCATTGCAGTTTTTCACTTGGAGATCAGACATTTGGAGTTCCGGACACCCTAACTTCTTCCATGTCCTAGTTGTGACAAGCGTGATTTGAGAAGCGGTGTCTAGCTTCATTTCAACATCAACTCCATTTATCTCCACTTTAACTATAAACCAGTCAGGATTTTTAGCTTCCATGGCTAAACAATACGTTGAGACTGTATTTATCCGGCGGGTATTTCTATCATCGGGTTGGGGTCGTTTTGGCGCCTGCCGGTTTGGCGCTGCCGTTTTGGCGCGCCCAGTTTGGCGCGGCCGTTTTGGCGCAGCCGTTTTGGCGCGGGGGTCGTTTTGGCGCGAGTATAAAAATTTGCAAAACTAGTTTAAAATATGGGAATTATCCATGTATATGTTCCAATATGGAGGATTTGTTACAGAAACTGAATGGAATTAAACGACGGTGCAAATCCTACAACATTGTTACGATATCGGGGGAAGTTGACACAAACATGGGGGAAGTTGATCCGAACATGGGGGAAGTTGACCCAAGCATGCGGGAAGTTGACCCGTTAACTGGGGAAGTTGTTCCGATCACGGTTGGGTTGCTCAGCGAAGGGAGCAATATTTAAATTATATATTTATATTTCCACTGTGGCGCCAAAACGACCCCCGCGCCAAACCGGCATGGGCCAAAACGACTCGCGCCAAAACGGCCGCGCCAAACCGGCCGCGCCAAAACGGCAGCGCCAAACCGGATCGCGCCAAACCGGCCGCGCCAAAACGTCCCAGTCCCCTATCATCCGCTCTAGCTTTACTACGGCAGTTGTCGACTAGATGACCCTTCTTGTAACATCTTTTACAAGTGGCATCTTTGAACCTGCAATCCTTTCGCCAATGACCTTGCTTTCCACAACAGTAGCAAGTCGAATTTGGATTTGTCTCTTTGCTTTGTGTGCCTCCTATTTTACGAGGACTTTTCTTCTTAGTCTTTTCTCTCCAAATCCTTGGCTTCGATTGAATCGCATTTATGGATTGCTGACTTGGATTAGCATTCGAAAGTGAATGAGCACTTTCTCTAATCAACATATAAGCTCTGCATTCTTCACCTAATTTCTCTAGCGTGAAGTTTTCATTTCTTCGTCGAGCATCTTCAAGCAGTTGCAAGCATTTTTGTCGTAAGTCGTGGTATTCATCTCGAAGACCAACAACCATAATTAAACATTTCAAAGCTTCTTTAGTCAGGGTGAGGTCTGCATTCTCGCAAGACGCATTCACCGAAGCAACATAAGACGAAATATCTTGACCTTGCTGTTGCTGAATCTTGAAGCATTCATAGCGTCGTACAAATAACGATCGCTTATCTCCAAACAAATCTTTAAGCTTACAAACCGCATCTTTGAATTTCAGCTGGTCTGGTGTGGATGGAAGAACGGCATTGCTAAATGTAGCATATTCACTTTCGCCTATCTTTCCGACGAGAAGTCGTACTTTTGCTGAGTCATCGAGAGACTTTCCTTCTTCCAAAAAGAAATTTGAGTACCTTTTGTACCACACTTCAAATGTCTGTCCAGCTTCTGGCTCATAATAGAATTTCCCAATTCTGGAATCCAAAGCAGAAGCAAGAGAAGCGGCAGCTGAATTGTTTGCATTTGCACCAAGCACTTGCATTAATTGCTGGAATTGTTCTGCTGTAAACGTTGCCATTGTTGAATAAACCGGTTTGCGCCTAGCAAAAATAATAATCACAAATAAAGAATTTGTTGTCAATCAAAATTCTTTTCAATCACTAAAAAGTTTAGTCGACCGCGCCAGTTTTGTTGTGTTTCTCCCCAATAACACAATTTAAGAATAATAATAAAGTTTATTTTAAATTAATAAAATAACAATTTGTTTGTGACAGAGTCACTTTAGCAATATGGGAATAAATAAGGACTGAGACAATATGAGGGAAAAGGGAAATGCTTAAATATACATAAAATGAGCGGGAAGGGAATATGTCATAATGTCGATTTCGTCAATTCAAATTTTGTTCTTTAGAGTCTCATCTCTAACAGTAAAAACAGAATAAACACTTTAATTTTTTAGCTTTATATATTTACGATTGTTGCTTGACGAATAATGTGAAGAAAGTTATTAAAGCCATTTACATTGTATGAACTAAATTTAGTTCATCATATCAAGCCGAAACAATTATAATAATATGTGTAATTTTACTTCAAATACTTTTAAAAGTTTTGAATCAACTATGTTATTTAAGTAATTGTTACGAATTATTTAATTGAAAATTTATTTTCGGTGTAAAATTGCACAATTGTTTATGTTATTTAAATACGCCATTCTCTTATTACTTGTTTGATTTTATTATCTTCATTTTTATTTTAAAATTTTTTGTTTTTATGTTATAATTAGAACGTAAATTAAAGTATAATTATCTATTTAATTTTTATAACTTTGTTTTTGAAACTGGGTTTTCCTCCTCCTCACACTCTAAAATTTTTACAAATTGCAAATAATAATGAATAACTTTATAAACTATGAAAATATTTTTCATAGTTTATTTTGACGTTAGTATAAATCTAAGTCTATTTATTAATTCAAAATTAACTTAAATAATTATCTTTATCTTTAAAAGTTGTAATTAATAACTAATTATTCTTGAATGACCAATATTTTCTTTGAATATGTATTGAAAAACATATTTATTATTGAAATGTTCTATTTCAATGCATTATGCTTTTTATCAATTGAACCATTATATTATTCTCTACAAATTTTATAAAAATTTTCTGACAAACCAATTTAAAAAATTCGTAACAATTTTTCATTAAATTTATTTCATCATAATTTTAACAATAAATTTTTATTTAAAAATAAAATTTCAATCAATTCTTTATTCTAAATTTTTATAAAGTTCAAAAAATAATAAATCTAAATCTTTAGATAAAATAAATAAGAAGGTAAATATACTTTTTTATTAAATACATATGTATACAATAAATATCGTAGATGATAACAATATATAATTTAAATATGTTTAAAATTAATTAAAACATCATTAGCCTTAAATTACTTATTAAAAGCAATGGCAAACATTAAAGAAGGATTAAAAGACAAGAACTTCTTAATCTTAATATATGAGACAGATTGCTTCTGTTTACCGAGTTTGAGAGTTGGCGAACTCTTTTGAATTTCCTCTTATACTAGAGAAATCAATAATAAATATAAGCCTTCACTATATTTATTATTATAATTATTTGATTTTTAGTTAACATTAATTTTTTCTGATAATATTTATGATCATATTTTATAGATATTTTTAATTTAAATTTTCAATTTAATAGTTAAATATTTTTTGTAATAAATTATTTTTTAATAAATAAAAATTTTTTTGTTATACTTTGAAAGTTAAGTAGTTGATCCTCAGTAGATTATACGATAGTTTATAAATGATGTTAGGTTAACTATATTAATTAACATTAATTAACATCTTTGAAAAAGTATTTAATAAATTTTTTGTTTGTTCTGCATTTACTTTTATTTTTTACGCTCATCAAGGAAAAGTTAACAATTTAATTCCTTTGTTCTTGTAATTCACATTCAATATCAAATCTAAAAAAATTTCATAATAAATACATTTATATATACGTATATTTCGAATTATAATTTAATTAATTATTATAGTACATCTTTTTTTATTTCTAATATTAATTTAAAGTATATTTTAATTAAATAAATATCTCGTCTACTCTGATAAATTTTTTTATTGTCATAGTTTTCCATATTTAAAAAAATTTAAATTTTACTTTTGACATATATGCAAAATATATTTAGAGAAAATATTTATTAAAAATATCATTCAATAATTCTTTTATAAAATTTTAATAATAGCTTTTAAATATAGTTAGAAAAGTTAAATAATTTTTGTTATTATTTACATTTTAAATGAACAGTTTTTTCAAATATTAATTTATTATTTGGTATGTGCTCATAAATATATTCATTGATCTGATCTAGTCTTCAAAAAATTTATTTCTATCAATTTAATTCAAATTAAATAATTTTAATATTTCAATTCAATTTTCAAAATAATTCAATCCAAACAAATAGAATTTTATTTAAATATATTTATTTATTTTAAAAACAATAAAATTTACATCCATTACAATTGGGTTATATCAGTTGATACAATCATTATTTATTTATATTTCATGAATTAAACTCACTCGGATTTAATTTATATTTTAATTTAACAATATATTATTAAAATAATGACAGGTTTATTTTTAATTATTCTGAAAACTACATATTTTATTTTTTTATTCTTTTCATAACTCAATTTTTTATATTTTGTTCAGCTCTTAAATAGTTCCTTTTTCTCAAAATAGTAAAAGGTTTTCTTTGAATTTACTTTAAAGCTATGAAGCTCAATATTTTAGAATTCCAACAAATTTTCAAACAAAAAATCCCAAATTATATTTCTTCTTTTAATTAAATACTTCAAATTTTCTTTAAAAATAATTCCTACCCAAAATTTCAATTAAAAAACAATTTTTAAAATATTTTTATTTTTTATTTTTCAAAATTCGAGAACTGACAGGACAAAGGGGGAAAAATTACAGATTTTATGAAAGTTTTGTGAGGCGGGGTTGGATTGAACGGTTCAAAAAATGAACCTTTTCTACTTTGCCGAAGACAAATGTTTAAAGTTAAACTCTTCTCATTTCTCATTATTTTGTCAGGAAAATTTATAATTAATTTATAGTTTCAATTAATATACATATATTATCTAAATATTTATTTAATTTATTTATATTTGTCTCATTGTTTTGCCGCAATTGTTCCTTGCTCGGTCCGTTTCCTAGCTTTGTATTTTAATTTATCTTTATATATTTAAATTACATTGTAGGAATCTAATTAATTTATAACATATCACGCCAAACAATTATAATAATATGTATACTTTTACATTAAATACTTGACTGAAAAGTTTTTAAGTTAAGTAAAACTTTTTTATTTAAGTCTATTTAAATAGAATTGTTCAAATTTTTATTATAATTAATTGATTTTTAGTAGAAAATAATTTTTTAAATAAATTTATTGCTTACTTTCATTAAATCTAATTAATTTATATATTTACATAGTGAAGATATAATTTTTAATAAATTTATTTTTTATATGTATTTTTTGATGATATTTTATAAATATTTTTAATTTAAATTTGTAATTTAATAGTTAGTATATCTATTCTTTTTATCTTTACCTACTTTTCATTGTAAATTCTTTTAAATTATTATATTTAGTAAATTTCTATCTTTTTATTTTAAATTTGCTGTGCATCAATTTATCGAGTACTGTTTAGTTTTATTGACGAATGTGGTCAATACATTATGAATTAATATTTATTAATTTCAGTTCTTTATTTTCATCATCCGTTTTTTCAAAATTTTTCTTCACAACATTCACAAAAACGTTTTGTTTATCTTTACCATCATTTAGCAGTTCATTATGAAGTAATTTCACCATCTTCCTTTTAGGTATTAAGGCAACTGACCCATCCTCCGAATTTATTTTCTAGTTGTAGTATTAACGCTCCATTATCTATATGTGCACATGACGCGCAAATTATTATTTTTCAATAATAATTTGCAATTATTTATAGTACGAGCAAATTATTATAAATATAATTATTATTATTAATGTACAGGGCGGGAAAATTATTTCATCATAAAAACTAAGTAAAGTTTATATACGTTTTATAGGATTTTTTATTGTCTACAAATTTTATAAAAATGTTTTCAATAATTGTAAACTTTTATGTATATCAATTTTTATCTTTAGAAATCAAATTTTAATAAAATCTTAATTTAACCAATTTCCGATTTTTATTTAATTTATTTCATCATAATTTGATCAATGAATTTTTATTTAAACAATAAAATTTCACTCAATTTCGCTCAAAATATAATTTTAATAGAAATTCTATTAATAAAAATTTTATTTTTGACCAATGTCTTTTACATCCTTTATATTAAACTTGCATACTTTCTCTAAAATAATTTAATCATGAATTTTATAAAAAAATGATGACATTTTCCTCTACAAACAATTAAGCTTAAAACGCGAATTCAATATAATTTAACTTAATTTCTAATTTCTTTATTTATTTCATAACATTTGAACAATTTGCAGTTAATTATTTTATTTGTTGTTATTTTATTAATTTAGTTATATTAATATTATTATATTCTCATCAAATACATTTTTATTTAAAATTTATTTTGTCATTTCATTGTTTCAGTTGATCCAAGGTTACAGTTAGTTAACTCTTGGCCAATGAAACTTTATTATAATTAGTAATCAAAATTTAATTAATTAATTTTTACCAAATATAAGTTTTAAAATAGAATCTTCAATATAATTTTAATTAAAGAGACAAATATTTAATACATTAGTTTTATTTATTTTTTAATACTACATACCTATATATTTTTTAAATACTTAGAATTAACACTTGTTTATTTTTTAGCTTTATATATCTTAATTAAACTCTTCTTCTTTCTCATTATTTTTCCAGAAAATTTAATAATTAATTTATAATTTTTTCATATATTTACATATCATTTTAATTTATTCATGCATATTTGTTTCAATGTCCTGCTGCAAATGCTCTTTTCTGAGTCTTTGCTAGCTTTATATTTTAATTTATCTTTAAATATTTATATTATATTGTAGGAAACAAATTTACTTCTAAAATAATATTCCGAAGCAATTATAAAAATAAATACGTGTAATTTTACTCTAAATATTCTTAAAAGTTTTTAGGTCAAATTAGTTATTTATGTTTCTTTTTAAAGTTTACTAATTTCCGATTTCTATTTAATTTATTTCATCATAATTTGATCAATGAATTTTTATTTAAATAATAAAATTTCACACAAAATATAATTTTAATAAAAATTCTTTTAATAAAAATTTTATTTTTATACCATGTATTATGCAATACTTTCATTAACAGCAATTTATTTTTTATTAACTTAACTGTGTGCTCTTCCATTATAATACTTTCGAGTACACGACCAGAATTGAGTTCGTAGGCCCTTCAAACTCGCCCTTCAAATAACTTCTTATCAGCGACACTTATATCCGTATATTTATCCATTTAAAATAATTCTTTTTTTAAATATATTTTTTTAACTATTTTATTGAAATAAGATTATATATTTTATTTATATTTTAAATTAGCTTCTCAATATAGGTATGTATATTTTTTTAAATTTTACTTTATTATTATTATTGTTAAATCTGATATATATATATAATTTTTTAAATTATTTTAATTTATTTAAACTTTATTTAATATTTTTTTAAATATTTACCTTCAACAATTGTAGTAAAAAAATCCAAAAAAAGGCCTAGACCAAAATAAGTACAAACAATTGAAGAACACTCACAAAATAAAGTGCAACAAGTTCTTGTTGTGTTGAGACTTGTAGAAGATCCAAAGACTGCCGAAGCACAGAGAAAAATAAGTTGTAGTCTTCTTATTTTAAATGAGATTGTTATATTATCACATATGTATGAGTTTTTCTTTTTCAGATTTTACTCTTAAATTTAAAAAAGTCTAACGTTCTTATATTCTGAAATAAAGTTAATTTATAATATAATTTAGCAAAACAGTTGTTAATATTTTTTTCCAATAAACATTTTCGCTGATAATCTAGAATTCTCTATAACCCTTGAAAATTTCAATGTTTCTTAATTATTTTATAAATTACAAAAATATTCTCAAATAAAATTTTCTAATAAAATTTATTAATTTTCTAAGTTATTATAAATCCTTATTAATACATATTATTGTTATTTATTTTTATAATACATAGTTATGCAGCAATATATGAATATATTTTTATTTACTTTTATGATCATCTAAAACAAATTATATTAAAATCCAATTTATTCTTTAAATTTTTTTAAAATTTCTCAAAATTTTACTGGATAATCAAATAATTTCATCAAAATAATTTATTCATGAATTTTGTTACTTTATTTGTTGTTATTTTATTTTAATAATTTACATAGTTGAATATTATTATATACTCATCAATAAGATTTTTATTTAAATTTTATCTAGAATTTATTTCGTTTTTCCATTGCTCATGTGTTGATTAATTTAATACAATAAATTGATCCAAAAAATTTAATAATCTTTTTCAGCCTTTCTTTGATTCTTCCCCTTTTTTAAACTTTACTTTTGGGTTCCTTTGACTAATTAACTTTAATCCTGAATTATACACAGATTTGACTTTTTAGGTTTTAATGATGATTTTTAGGTTTTGATGATGATTAATTTAATACAATAAATTGCTCATGTGTTGATTAATTTTGGGTGTATTTTAAAGAAATACATTAAAAAAATTAAAAGTTTATTTTCAAACTTTTAAAACAAAATTTTAAATTCTATTGTAGAATTTATATAAAGGAGATGTATCTGTATATATTAAATTTATTTAAATTATTCTTTAGTCTTAGAATAATTATTAAATAATCAATTATATTAATGACGAAATTTATTTTTTTTATATTTTTCCGTAACAGACCACGCCCCAAATATAATAAAATTTAATTAAATGGGAATACGCCCCAAAAATAAGAAAAATTATTAAATGTATGGCAAAATATTTTTATTTTTTCAAAAATGGGAATACTTTAAATTTTCGATAATAAATAATTAACTATAGAAATTTTGTTTATTCTTTGATCTAAAGTACAAAAATAATTAATATGCAATTTTAAGTTTTTGTTGTATTAAATTGTGCAATATAATTCTACACTTGTGCAAATATAATCCTAAATATAATCCTAAACTTTCTAATATTTATTCATTCTATTCTTTTTGATCAAAAATAAGTTTTATTTAAATAATTTTTACAAGATTTTATTAAATAATTATTAAATAATTTTTAATTTAAATAATTTTTACAAATAATTTTAAATAATTTTTAAATAATTTTTTAATTTTTATAATTTCTGATAGCAATTTAACGCTAATACGCGAACTCATTATACTTTAACAAAATTTATAATTATTCTTTTATTTTATTTAAACAAGTTTGGTATTTTTTTCTATTATAATATTTATTTATTTACTTAAAAACAATAATAATTTAAAAAACATTAATAATATCAATAATTTTCCCTTTGTTAAGGAAAAATTTTACGAAAAAATGATATAGAAAACTTAAAACTATATTTTTTTAATAATAATAAAGAATTAAATTCATTATATCACATGATCAGTATAACCGGTAAATTATTAATTTTATAAATTTTTTTTCACGCTGATGCGTGACATTTCATTCAATTTCACTCAAAATATAATTTTACTAAAAATTCTATTAATAGTCTTCGCAATAATTTCATTAAACTCGCATATTTTATTAAACTCGCATATTTTATGACGAACTCAATGTAATTTAACAAAATTTCTAAATTATTATTTTCATAAGATTTAGAAAATATGCTGTTAATTACTTTATTTTTTGTTATTTTATTAATTTAGTTTAATTAATATTATGATATTCTCATCAAATAAGATTTTATTTAAAATTTTTCGTTTCTACTGTTTATGATTAGTAAATTATTAATTATAATATGAAATCTTTAACAAACGGATGCGAGTTTACCTTAACAACAGCCTGAAATATATACGGTTAAAATTTTAACAATTTAATAATCAAAGCAATATATAATTCAAACCGGTGCAGGTTTTCCCAGCAGAGATACATCTACATAATTATATTTTTAAATAGTGAATTTTTCATTTTTTAACTACAACTCTTCATCACAAATATTATTCACATTCGGGATAAGTTCCAGTTATTTCAATTGCACAGAAAACTACATTTTTATATATTTTAATAAATTTTTATACATTATTATTTAAAAGTTTTTTTTATTTTTACTTTAAAGTATTTCAAAATATTTATAAAATTATTTATATAATAATTAAATAGGTATTATATATATTTTTCTTCAATAAATTTGTTGCTATTTTATTTTAGCGTTATTTAATAAAATAAATTTTTTATTGATTTAAAAATTAACTAATAAATTTTACTACTTATATAATTATTCTAATTGATCATCCAAATTGTTCGGAAGGTATACTCAATATTCTCCAATTCTAAAATTATATATCTCGGTTTGTTTAATGCTCAATCATTTGACATATTTTATATTAATTAATTTCATATTTATTTTTCTTGATTTAAAATCACTCATAGGTAATTTATATTTTAATTTAACAATATATCATTATACTTTTAAATTTTTATAAAAACTTTTATCTTTTAATTTATGCATCGTAATTTAATAAATTAATTTTCATTTCAAAAATAAAATTTCAATCAATTTCACTCAAAATATAATTTAATAAAAATTCTATTAATAAAAATTTTATTTTTAACCCATTCATTCTGCATGTAAAATTTTGCGAAAATATAGCAGCACTATCATACAGACGATGACTGATCGTTTCGTAACATCGATCATAGTTATTTTTAAAATCCATATCAAAGTTATAACTAATTTGATAATACATAATACAGAAAAAATTAATTACAATATAATTTCAATAGTTTCTATTGCGTTTTTGTCTCAAGTAATTAAAATTATAAATATATATTATTTAATTGCATTTCTGGGCATTTTAATTTAAATTAGACAAAATTTACTTAATAATATTCTTCAACACATTATTTTATTTTAAAATTTGTAATTTTAACTTATCTTCTTATTTTAAATGTAGAAGATTATCCAAAAAAATTATATTTTATTTAATAAAATATATTTGAGTTAATCTACACGTTGCTTCACTTCCACATAAGACTACAATTTTATATAATGTAATATACTAAACTTTTATATCAACTTTTTCTTTATAAATCAGATTTTAATAAAATCTTCATTTAACTAATTTCCGATTTCTATTTAATTTATTTCATTATAATTTTATCAATGAACTTAATTTCAAAAATAAAATTTCACTTAATTTCACTCAAAATATAATTCTAATAAAAATTCTATTAATAAAAATTTTATTTTTAACCTATTTATTTTGCCATCTTTAAATTAAACTCATATAATTTAATTAAAATAGTTTATTCATGAATTTGTAAAAAATGGTGACATTATCCTTTGATAGCAATTTAGCTAATCCAAATCTAATCCAAATTTATAAAAAATTAAACCTTCGGAATAATTAAAAAATATTTGTCATTATTATAATAATATATTGTTGAATTAAAATATAAATTACCATTGAGTGAATTTAAATCATGAAAAATAATAATGCTTGGATTAAATGAAATTAATTAATATAAAATAAAATCCTGCGCAACCCATCCAAACTCATAATTCATGAAGACCAGTATAAATTACAGTATTAATGAAAAATTACAGTTAAAATTCTTTTACACTTTCTTTCAGATATAATTTAAAAAAATTAAACAATAATGTTATATACATATACATATTTATTCTTTTTTAATTTTTAACATAAATAAAATTTTTATTGTGGAAATTTAGAATATAGTGCCACGACCTGGTGCCACGAATTGGTGCCACGATCCTTTTTTATGCTAAAAATTGATAAAAATCTTTTGTTCATTCATATATTATATAATAAAAAGATAAAATTTTGAAATAAAATTGAATTTTTAGATATTAAATTGGATAATAAAAAATACTAATATTTTAAATTTTTAAGATTTAAGATTATATTGGAAGAATTTGTTAAATTTTTGATTATTTGTTTATCGCTTCGGATAAATTAAATGTGCTAAATTTTAATTAACATTTAAATGCATACCTCCAAAATGCCATGCAGAGTTTAGAAAAGTGATTTCTATCGATGGAAAATTGACTTGAGCTAATGCTTTCACCGTTCCTAGCTGTAGTGAATTGTTTTTCGAAAAATCTTTTTTTTTTGCGCCGCAAGCGAAAATTTTGGGAATTTTGAAGACCAAGAAGCCAGAGTTCTTCCAATTTCAGCGCCGCAGGCGAAAATTTTGCGGATTTTGGGATGCCAAGACGCCATATTTCTTCCATTTTTGGCGCCGAAGGCGAAAATTTTGAGGATTCTGGAAGGCCTTAAGAGAAAAAATGCCGTTTTATCCTAAAAATTACAAGAAAATATAAAAAATTCTCATAATCTTCAAAAGGCCACAAAAATCCGCAAATCTGCATTTTTTAAAATAATCCTCATCGCCCTATCAAAAAACTACAAAATGAGGAAAAATCCTCAGAAATCGAAGCTTTGATTAAATATGATTTTAATAAATTAATAATTATTATATTTTGCTTAGAAATATTTTGTTTAAAACGATTATTTATTTAAAACAAAATTATATCAGCAAATATGAAATAATTCTACGATATATTTTATTGTATAGTATGTATGAATTAGAAAGTATATTTTAATTTATCTAATGAGTTTAGAATTATTTTTCTTTTAATACCGTAAGATAAATAATATAAAAGCTGTTTAAAACTAAAACGAGCTGTTTATAATTAAAACAATTTGACTAGCATAGACGAATAAAAACATTATGTTAATAACAAATTTGAACTATTCTGAAAAATATAACCAGAATCCTTTTAATAAATATAAAAATAAGCAGAATTCTCTATACCAACTTCCAACCCTATAATAAGGAAGTTTGGTGGAAATAGACGAGAATGGCTGGATTTTTACGAAAGTTTTAAATGCGCGGTCGACAAATCTGTTGCACTATATAAATATGAATATAAATACAAATATGTATCAGCAGTTAATATTATACTATTATCGTTATATGTATTTATTTATTTAAATATTATTATTATGTATTAGAAATACTTACATGTATTTACTAAGAAATTATTTATAAATTTAATATAAAAAAGTTGCAGCAGGGCGGTGAAACAAATCTAAATAAATTAAAATAATATAAATAGCTTAAATAAATATCAAGATATTGTATATTAATTGTAAAAATAATGTTATATAGGTAAATATTCGAAAAAAGTATAAATTAATTATTAAAATGTTCGCGTGTTAACGCTAAATTGCTATCAAAGGATAATGTCACCATTTTTTACAAATTCATGAATAAACTATTTTAATTAAATTATATGAGTTTAATTTAAAGATGGCAAAATAAATAGGTTAAAAATAAAATTTTTATTAATAGAATTTTTATTAGAATTATATTTTGAGTGAAATTAAGTGAAATTTTATTTTTGAAATTAAGTTCATTGATAAAATTATAATGAAATAAATTAAATAGAAATCGGAAATTAGTTAAATGAAGATTTTATTAAAATCTGATTTATAAAGAAAAAGTTGATATAAAAGTTTAGTATATTACATTATATAAAATTGTAGTCTTATGTGGAAGTGAAGCAACGTGTAGATTAACTCAAATATATTTTATTAAATAAAATATAATTTTTTTGGATAATCTTCTACATTTAAAATAAGAAGATAAGTTAAAATTACAAATTTTAAAATAAAATAATGTGTTGAAGAATATTATTAAGTAAATTTTGTCTAATTTAAATTAAAATGCCCAGAAATGCAATTAAATAATATATATTTATAATTTTAATTACTTGAGACAAAAACGCAATAGAAACTATTGAAATTATATTGTAATTAATTTTTTCTGTATTATGTATTATCAAATTAGTTATAACTTTGATATGGATTTTAAAAATAACTATGATCGATGTTACGAAACGATCAGTCATCGTCTGTATGATAGTGCTGCTATATTTTCGCAAAATTTTACATGCAGAATGAATGGGTTAAAAATAAAATTTTTATTAATAGAATTTTTATTAAATTATATTTTGAGTGAAATTGATTGAAATTTTATTTTTGAAATGAAAATTAATTTATTAAATTACGATGCATAAATTAAAAGATAAAAGTTTTTATAAAAATTTAAAAGTATAATGATATATTGTTAAATTAAAATATAAATTACCTATGAGTGATTTTAAATCAAGAAAAATAAATATGAAATTAATTAATATAAAATATGTCAAATGATTGAGCATTAAACAAACCGAGATATATAATTTTAGAATTGGAGAATATTGAGTATACCTTCCGAACAATTTGGATGATCAATTAGAATAATTATATAAGTAGTAAAATTTATTAGTTAATTTTTAAATCAATAAAAAATTTATTTTATTAAATAACGCTAAAATAAAATAGCAACAAATTTATTGAAGAAAAATATATATAATACCTATTTAATTATTATATAAATAATTTTATAAATATTTTGAAATACTTTAAAGTAAAAATAAAAAAAACTTTTAAATAATAATGTATAAAAATTTATTAAAATATATAAAAATGTAGTTTTCTGTGCAATTGAAATAACTGGAACTTATCCCGAATGTGAATAATATTTGTGATGAAGAGTTGTAGTTAAAAAATGAAAAATTCACTATTTAAAAATATAATTATGTAGATGTATCTCTGCTGGGAAAACCTGCACCGGTTTGAATTATATATTGCTTTGATTATTAAATTGTTAAAATTTTAACCGTATATATTTCAGGCTGTTGTTAAGGTAAACTCGCATCCGTTTGTTAAAGATTTCATATTATAATTAATAATTTACTAATCATAAACAGTAGAAACGAAAAATTTTAAATAAAATCTTATTTGATGAGAATATCATAATATTAATTAAACTAAATTAATAAAATAACAAAAAATAAAGTAATTAACAGCATATTTTCTAAATCTTATGAAAATAATAATTTAGAAATTTTGTTAAATTACATTGAGTTCGTCATAAAATATGCGAGTTTAATAAAATATGCGAGTTTAATGAAATTATTGCGAAGACTATTAATAGAATTTTTAGTAAAATTATATTTTGAGTGAAATTGAATGAAATGTCACGCATCAGCGTGAAAAAAAATTTATAAAATTAATAATTTACCGGTTATACTGATCATGTGATATAATGAATTTAATTCTTTATTATTATTAAAAAAATATAGTTTTAAGTTTTCTATATCATTTTTTCGTAAAATTTTTCCTTAACAAAGGGAAAATTATTGATATTATTAATGTTTTTTAAATTATTATTGTTTTTAAGTAAATAAATAAATATTATAATAGAAAAAAATACCAAACTTGTTTAAATAAAATAAAAGAATAATTATAAATTTTGTTAAAGTATAATGAGTTCGCGTATTAGCGTTAAATTGCTATCAGAAATTATAAAAATTAAAAAATTATTTAAAAATTATTTAAAATTATTTGTAAAAATTATTTAAATTAAAAATTATTTAATAATTATTTAATAAAATCTTGTAAAAATTATTTAAATAAAACTTATTTTTGATCAAAAAGAATAGAATGAATAAATATTAGAAAGTTTAGGATTATATTTAGGATTATATTTGCACAAGTGTAGAATTATATTGCACAATTTAATACAACAAAAACTTAAAATTGCATATTAATTATTTTTGTACTTTAGATCAAAGAATAAACAAAATTTCTATAGTTAATTATTTATTATCGAAAATTTAAAGTATTCCCATTTTTGAAAAAATAAAAATATTTTGCCATACATTTAATAATTTTTCTTATTTTTGGGGCGTATTCCCATTTAATTAAATTTTATTATATTTGGGGCGTGGTCTGTTACGGAAAAATATAAAAAAAATAAATTTCGTCATTAATATAATTGATTATTTAATAATTATTCTAAGACTAAAGAATAATTTAAATAAATTTAATATATACAGATACATCTCCTTTATATAAATTCTACAATAGAATTTAAAATTTTGTTTTAAAAGTTTGAAAATAAACTTTTAATTTTTTTAATGTATTTCTTTAAAATACACCCAAAATTAATCAACACATGAGCAATTTATTGTATTAAATTAATCATCATCAAAACCTAAAAATCATCATTAAAACCTAAAAAGTCAAATCTGTGTATAATTCAGGATTAAAGTTAATTAGTCAAAGGAACCCAAAAGTAAAGTTTAAAAAAGGGGAAGAATCAAAGAAAGGCTGAAAAAGATTATTAAATTTTTTGGATCAATTTATTGTATTAAATTAATCAACACATGAGCAATGGAAAAACGAAATAAATTCTAGATAAAATTTAAATAAAAATCTTATTGATGAGTATATAATAATATTCAACTATGTAAATTATTAAAATAAAATAACAACAAATAAAGTAACAAAATTCATGAATAAATTATTTTGATGAAATTATTTGATTATCCAGTAAAATTTTGAGAAATTTTAAAAAAATTTAAAGAATAAATTGGATTTTAATATAATTTGTTTTAGATGATCATAAAAGTAAATAAAAATATATTCATATATTGCTGCATAACTATGTATTATAAAAATAAATAACAATAATATGTATTAATAAGGATTTATAATAACTTAGAAAATTAATAAATTTTATTAGAAAATTTTATTTGAGAATATTTTTGTAATTTATAAAATAATTAAGAAACATTGAAATTTTCAAGGGTTATAGAGAATTCTAGATTATCAGCGAAAATGTTTATTGGAAAAAAATATTAACAACTGTTTTGCTAAATTATATTATAAATTAACTTTATTTCAGAATATAAGAACGTTAGACTTTTTTAAATTTAAGAGTAAAATCTGAAAAAGAAAAACTCATACATATGTGATAATATAACAATCTCATTTAAAATAAGAAGACTACAACTTATTTTTCTCTGTGCTTCGGCAGTCTTTGGATCTTCTACAAGTCTCAACACAACAAGAACTTGTTGCACTTTATTTTGTGAGTGTTCTTCAATTGTTTGTACTTATTTTGGTCTAGGCCTTTTTTTGGATTTTTTTACTACAATTGTTGAAGGTAAATATTTAAAAAAATATTAAATAAAGTTTAAATAAATTAAAATAATTTAAAAAATTATATATATATATCAGATTTAACAATAATAATAATAAAGTAAAATTTAAAAAAATATACATACCTATATTGAGAAGCTAATTTAAAATATAAATAAAATATATAATCTTATTTCAATAAAATAGTTAAAAAAATATATTTAAAAAAAGAATTATTTTAAATGGATAAATATACGGATATAAGTGTCGCTGATAAGAAGTTATTTGAAGGGCGAGTTTGAAGGGCCTACGAACTCAATTCTGGTCGTGTACTCGAAAGTATTATAATGGAAGAGCACACAGTTAAGTTAATAAAAAATAAATTGCTGTTAATGAAAGTATTGCATAATACATGGTATAAAAATAAAATTTTTATTAAAAGAATTTTTATTAAAATTATATTTTGTGTGAAATTTTATTATTTAAATAAAAATTCATTGATCAAATTATGATGAAATAAATTAAATAGAAATCGGAAATTAGTAAACTTTAAAAAGAAACATAAATAACTAATTTGACCTAAAAACTTTTAAGAATATTTAGAGTAAAATTACACGTATTTATTTTTATAATTGCTTCGGAATATTATTTTAGAAGTAAATTTGTTTCCTACAATATAATATAAATATTTAAAGATAAATTAAAATATAAAGCTAGCAAAGACTCAGAAAAGAGCATTTGCAGCAGGACATTGAAACAAATATGCATGAATAAATTAAAATGATATGTAAATATATGAAAAAATTATAAATTAATTATTAAATTTTCTGGAAAAATAATGAGAAAGAAGAAGAGTTTAATTAAGATATATAAAGCTAAAAAATAAACAAGTGTTAATTCTAAGTATTTAAAAAATATATAGGTATGTAGTATTAAAAAATAAATAAAACTAATGTATTAAATATTTGTCTCTTTAATTAAAATTATATTGAAGATTCTATTTTAAAACTTATATTTGGTAAAAATTAATTAATTAAATTTTGATTACTAATTATAATAAAGTTTCATTGGCCAAGAGTTAACTAACTGTAACCTTGGATCAACTGAAACAATGAAATGACAAAATAAATTTTAAATAAAAATGTATTTGATGAGAATATAATAATATTAATATAACTAAATTAATAAAATAACAACAAATAAAATAATTAACTGCAAATTGTTCAAATGTTATGAAATAAATAAAGAAATTAGAAATTAAGTTAAATTATATTGAATTCGCGTTTTAAGCTTAATTGTTTGTAGAGGAAAATGTCATCATTTTTTTATAAAATTCATGATTAAATTATTTTAGAGAAAGTATGCAAGTTTAATATAAAGGATGTAAAAGACATTGGTCAAAAATAAAATTTTTATTAATAGAATTTCTATTAAAATTATATTTTGAGCGAAATTGAGTGAAATTTTATTGTTTAAATAAAAATTCATTGATCAAATTATGATGAAATAAATTAAATAAAAATCGGAAATTGGTTAAATTAAGATTTTATTTCGAGTACACGACCAGAATTGAGTTTCGAGTACACGACCAGAATTGAGTTCGTAGGCCCTTCAAACTCGCCCTTCAAATAACTTCTTATCAGCGACACTTATATCCGTATATTTATCCATTTAAAATAATTCTTTTTTTAAATATATTTTTTTAACTATTTTATTGAAATAAGATTATATATTTTATTTATATTTTAAATTAGCTTCTCAATATAGGTATGTATATTTTTTTAAATTTTACTTTATTATTATTATTGTTAAATCTGATATATATATATAATTTTTTAAATTATTTTAATTTATTTAAACTTTATTTAATATTTTTTTAAATATTTACCTTCAACAATTGTAGTAAAAAAATCCAAAAAAAGGCCTAGACCAAAATAAGTACAAACAATTGAAGAACACTCACAAAATAAAGTGCAACAAGTTCTTGTTGTGTTGAGACTTGTAGAAGATCCAAAGACTGCCGAAGCACAGAGAAAAATAAGTTGTAGTCTTCTTATTTTAAATGAGATTGTTATATTATCACATATGTATGAGTTTTTCTTTTTCAGATTTTACTCTTAAATTTAAAAAAGTCTAACGTTCTTATATTCTGAAATAAAGTTAATTTATAATATAATTTAGCAAAACAGTTGTTAATATTTTTTTCCAATAAACATTTTCGCTGATAATCTAGAATTCTCTATAACCCTTGAAAATTTCAATGTTTCTTAATTATTTTATAAATTACAAAAATATTCTCAAATAAAATTTTCTAATAAAATTTATTAATTTTCTAAGTTATTATAAATCCTTATTAATACATATTATTGTTATTTATTTTTATAATACATAGTTATGCAGCAATATATGAATATATTTTTATTTACTTTTATGATCATCTAAAACAAATTATATTAAAATCCAATTTATTCTTTAAATTTTTTTAAAATTTCTCAAAATTTTACTGGATAATCAAATAATTTCATCAAAATAATTTATTCATGAATTTTGTTACTTTATTTGTTGTTATTTTATTTTAATAATTTACATAGTTGAATATTATTATATACTCATCAATAAGATTTTTATTTAAATTTTATCTAGAATTTATTTCGTTTTTCCATTGCTCATGTGTTGATTAATTTAATACAATAAATTGATCCAAAAAATTTAATAATCTTTTTCAGCCTTTCTTTGATTCTTCCCCTTTTTTAAACTTTACTTTTGGGTTCCTTTGACTAATTAACTTTAATCCTGAATTATACACAGATTTGACTTTTTAGGTTTTAATGATGATTTTTAGGTTTTGATGATGATTAATTTAATACAATAAATTGCTCATGTGTTGATTAATTTTGGGTGTATTTTAAAGAAATACATTAAAAAAATTAAAAGTTTATTTTCAAACTTTTAAAACAAAATTTTAAATTCTATTGTAGAATTTATATAAAGGAGATGTATCTGTATATATTAAATTTATTTAAATTATTCTTTAGTCTTAGAATAATTATTAAATAATCAATTATATTAATGACGAAATTTATTTTTTTTATATTTTTCCGTAACAGACCACGCCCCAAATATAATAAAATTTAATTAAATGGGAATACGCCCCAAAAATAAGAAAAATTATTAAATGTATGGCAAAATATTTTTATTTTTTCAAAAATGGGAATACTTTAAATTTTCGATAATAAATAATTAACTATAGAAATTTTGTTTATTCTTTGATCTAAAGTACAAAAATAATTAATATGCAATTTTAAGTTTTTGTTGTATTAAATTGTGCAATATAATTCTACACTTGTGCAAATATAATCCTAAATATAATCCTAAACTTTCTAATATTTATTCATTCTATTCTTTTTGATCAAAAATAAGTTTTATTTAAATAATTTTTACAAGATTTTATTAAATAATTATTAAATAATTTTTAATTTAAATAATTTTTACAAATAATTTTAAATAATTTTTAAATAATTTTTTAATTTTTATAATTTCTGATAGCAATTTAACGCTAATACGCGAACTCATTATACTTTAACAAAATTTATAATTATTCTTTTATTTTATTTAAACAAGTTTGGTATTTTTTTCTATTATAATATTTATTTATTTACTTAAAAACAATAATAATTTAAAAAACATTAATAATATCAATAATTTTCCCTTTGTTAAGGAAAAATTTTACGAAAAAATGATATAGAAAACTTAAAACTATATTTTTTTAATAATAATAAAGAATTAAATTCATTATATCACATGATCAGTATAACCGGTAAATTATTAATTTTATAAATTTTTTTTCACGCTGATGCGTGACATTTCATTCAATTTCACTCAAAATATAATTTTACTAAAAATTCTATTAATAGTCTTCGCAATAATTTCATTAAACTCGCATATTTTATTAAACTCGCATATTTTATGACGAACTCAATGTAATTTAACAAAATTTCTAAATTATTATTTTCATAAGATTTAGAAAATATGCTGTTAATTACTTTATTTTTTGTTATTTTATTAATTTAGTTTAATTAATATTATGATATTCTCATCAAATAAGATTTTATTTAAAATTTTTCGTTTCTACTGTTTATGATTAGTAAATTATTAATTATAATATGAAATCTTTAACAAACGGATGCGAGTTTACCTTAACAACAGCCTGAAATATATACGGTTAAAATTTTAACAATTTAATAATCAAAGCAATATATAATTCAAACCGGTGCAGGTTTTCCCAGCAGAGATACATCTACATAATTATATTTTTAAATAGTGAATTTTTCATTTTTTAACTACAACTCTTCATCACAAATATTATTCACATTCGGGATAAGTTCCAGTTATTTCAATTGCACAGAAAACTACATTTTTATATATTTTAATAAATTTTTATACATTATTATTTAAAAGTTTTTTTTATTTTTACTTTAAAGTATTTCAAAATATTTATAAAATTATTTATATAATAATTAAATAGGTATTATATATATTTTTCTTCAATAAATTTGTTGCTATTTTATTTTAGCGTTATTTAATAAAATAAATTTTTTATTGATTTAAAAATTAACTAATAAATTTTACTACTTATATAATTATTCTAATTGATCATCCAAATTGTTCGGAAGGTATACTCAATATTCTCCAATTCTAAAATTATATATCTCGGTTTGTTTAATGCTCAATCATTTGACATATTTTATATTAATTAATTTCATATTTATTTTTCTTGATTTAAAATCACTCATAGGTAATTTATATTTTAATTTAACAATATATCATTATACTTTTAAATTTTTATAAAAACTTTTATCTTTTAATTTATGCATCGTAATTTAATAAATTAATTTTCATTTCAAAAATAAAATTTCAATCAATTTCACTCAAAATATAATTTAATAAAAATTCTATTAATAAAAATTTTATTTTTAACCCATTCATTCTGCATGTAAAATTTTGCGAAAATATAGCAGCACTATCATACAGACGATGACTGATCGTTTCGTAACATCGATCATAGTTATTTTTAAAATCCATATCAAAGTTATAACTAATTTGATAATACATAATACAGAAAAAATTAATTACAATATAATTTCAATAGTTTCTATTGCGTTTTTGTCTCAAGTAATTAAAATTATAAATATATATTATTTAATTGCATTTCTGGGCATTTTAATTTAAATTAGACAAAATTTACTTAATAATATTCTTCAACACATTATTTTATTTTAAAATTTGTAATTTTAACTTATCTTCTTATTTTAAATGTAGAAGATTATCCAAAAAAATTATATTTTATTTAATAAAATATATTTGAGTTAATCTACACGTTGCTTCACTTCCACATAAGACTACAATTTTATATAATGTAATATACTAAACTTTTATATCAACTTTTTCTTTATAAATCAGATTTTAATAAAATCTTCATTTAACTAATTTCCGATTTCTATTTAATTTATTTCATTATAATTTTATCAATGAACTTAATTTCAAAAATAAAATTTCACTTAATTTCACTCAAAATATAATTCTAATAAAAATTCTATTAATAAAAATTTTATTTTTAACCTATTTATTTTGCCATCTTTAAATTAAACTCATATAATTTAATTAAAATAGTTTATTCATGAATTTGTAAAAAATGGTGACATTATCCTTTGATAGCAATTTAGCGTTAACACGCGAACATTTTAATAATTAATTTATACTTTTTTCGAATATTTACCTATATAACATTATTTTTACAATTAATATACAATATCTTGATATTTATTTAAGCTATTTATATTATTTTAATTTATTTAGATTTGTTTCACCGCCCTGCTGCAACTTTTTTATATTAAATTTATAAATAATTTCTTAGTAAATACATGTAAGTATTTCTAATACATAATAATAATATTTAAATAAATAAATACATATAACGATAATAGTATAATATTAACTGCTGATACATATTTGTATTTATATTCATATTTATATAGTGCAACAGATTTGTCGACCGCGCATTTAAAACTTTCGTAAAAATCCAGCCATTCTCGTCTATTTCCACCAAACTTCCTTATTATAGGGTTGGAAGTTGGTATAGAGAATTCTGCTTATTTTTATATTTATTAAAAGGATTCTGGTTATATTTTTCAGAATAGTTCAAATTTGTTATTAACATAATGTTTTTATTCGTCTATGCTAGTCAAATTGTTTTAATTATAAACAGCTCGTTTTAGTTTTAAACAGCTTTTATATTATTTATCTTACGGTATTAAAAGAAAAATAATTCTAAACTCATTAGATAAATTAAAATATACTTTCTAATTCATACATACTATACAATAAAATATATCGTAGAATTATTTCATATTTGCTGATATAATTTTGTTTTAAATAAATAATCGTTTTAAACAAAATATTTCTAAGCAAAATATAATAATTATTAATTTATTAAAATCATATTTAATCAAAGCTTCGATTTCTGAGGATTTTTCCTCATTTTGTAGTTTTTTGATAGGGCGATGAGGATTATTTTAAAAAATGCAGATTTGCGGATTTTTGTGGCCTTTTGAAGATTATGAGAATTTTTTATATTTTCTTGTAATTTTTAGGATAAAACGGCATTTTTTCTCTTAAGGCCTTCCAGAATCCTCAAAATTTTCGCCTTCGGCGCCAAAAATGGAAGAAATATGGCGTCTTGGCATCCCAAAATCCGCAAAATTTTCGCCTGCGGCGCTGAAATTGGAAGAACTCTGGCTTCTTGGTCTTCAAAATTCCCAAAATTTTCGCTTGCGGCGCAAAAAAAAAGATTTTTCGAATAACAATTCACTACAGCTAGGAACGGTGAAAGCATTAGCTCAAGTCAATTTTCCATCGATAGAAATCACTTTTCTAAACTCTGCATGGCATTTTGGAGGTATGCATTTAAATGTTAATTAAAATTTAGCACATTTAATTTATCCGAAGCGATAAACAAATAATCAAAAATTTAACAAATTCTTCCAATATAATCTTAAATCTTAAAAATTTAAAATATTAGTATTTTTTATTATCCAATTTAATATCTAAAAATTCAATTTTATTTCAAAATTTTATCTTTTTATTATATAATATATGAATGAACAAAAGATTTTTATCAATTTTTAGCATAAAAAAGGATCGTGGCACCAATTCGTGGCACCAGGTCGTGGCACTATATTCTAAATTTCCACAATAAAAATTTTATTTATGTTAAAAATTAAAAAAGAATAAATATGTATATGTATATAACATTATTGTTTAATTTTTTTAAATTATATCTGAAAGAAAGTGTAAAAGAATTTTAACTGTAATTTTTCATTAATACTGTAATTTATACTGGTCTTCATGAATTATGAGTTTGGATGGGTTGCGCAGGATTTTATTTTATATTAATTAATTTCATTTAATCCAAGCATTATTATTTTTCATGATTTAAATTCACTCAATGGTAATTTATATTTTAATTCAACAATATATTATTATAATAATGACAAATATTTTTTAATTATTCCGAAGGTTTAATTTTTTATAAATTTGGATTAGATTTGGATTAGCTAAATTGCTATCAAAGGATAATGTCACCATTTTTTACAAATTCATGAATAAACTATTTTAATTAAATTATATGAGTTTAATTTAAAGATGGCAAAATAAATAGGTTAAAAATAAAATTTTTATTAATAGAATTTTTATTAGAATTATATTTTGAGTGAAATTAAGTGAAATTTTATTTTTGAAATTAAGTTCATTGATAAAATTATAATGAAATAAATTAAATAGAAATCGGAAATTAGTTAAATGAAGATTTTATTAAAATCTGATTTATAAAGAAAAAGTTGATATAAAAGTTTAGTATATTACATTATATAAAATTGTAGTCTTATGTGGAAGTGAAGCAACGTGTAGATTAACTCAAATATATTTTATTAAATAAAATATAATTTTTTTGGATAATCTTCTACATTTAAAATAAGAAGATAAGTTAAAATTACAAATTTTAAAATAAAATAATGTGTTGAAGAATATTATTAAGTAAATTTTGTCTAATTTAAATTAAAATGCCCAGAAATGCAATTAAATAATATATATTTATAATTTTAATTACTTGAGACAAAAACGCAATAGAAACTATTGAAATTATATTGTTATTAATTTTTTCTGTATTATGTATTATCAAATTAGTTATAACTTTGATATGGATTTTAAAAATAACTATGATCGATGTTACGAAACGATCAGTCATCGTCTGTATGATAGTGCTGCTATATTTTCGCAAAATTTTACATGCAGAATGAATGGGTTAAAAATAAAATTTTTATTAATAGAATTTTTATTAAATTATATTTTGAGTGAAATTGATTGAAATTTTATTTTTGAAATGAAAATTAATTTATTAAATTACGATGCATAAATTAAAAGATAAAAGTTTTTATAAAAATTTAAAAGTATAATGATATATTGTTAAATTAAAATATAAATTACCTATGAGTGATTTTAAATCAAGAAAAATAAATATGAAATTAATTAATATAAAATATGTCAAATGATTGAGCATTAAACAAACCGAGATATATAATTTTAGAATTGGAGAATATTGAGTATACCTTCCGAACAATTTGGATGATCAATTAGAATAATTATATAAGTAGTAAAATTTATTAGTTAATTTTTAAATCAATAAAAAATTTATTTTATTAAATAACGCTAAAATAAAATAGCAACAAATTTATTGAAGAAAAATATATATAATACCTATTTAATTATTATATAAATAATTTTATAAATATTTTGAAATACTTTAAAGTAAAAATAAAAAAAACTTTTAAATAATAATGTATAAAAATTTATTAAAATATATAAAAATGTAGTTTTCTGTGCAATTGAAATAACTGGAACTTATCCCGAATGTGAATAATATTTGTGATGAAGAGTTGTAGTTAAAAAATGAAAAATTCACTATTTAAAAATATAATTATGTAGATGTATCTCTGCTGGGAAAACCTGCACCGGTTTGAATTATATATTGCTTTGATTATTAAATTGTTAAAATTTTAACCGTATATATTTCAGGCTGTTGTTAAGGTAAACTCGCATCCGTTTGTTAAAGATTTCATATTATAATTAATAATTTACTAATCATAAACAGTAGAAACGAAAAATTTTAAATAAAATCTTATTTGATGAGAATATCATAATATTAATTAAACTAAATTAATAAAATAACAAAAAATAAAGTAATTAACAGCATATTTTCTAAATCTTATGAAAATAATAATTTAGAAATTTTGTTAAATTACATTGAGTTCGTCATAAAATATGCGAGTTTAATAAAATATGCGAGTTTAATGAAATTATTGCGAAGACTATTAATAGAATTTTTAGTAAAATTATATTTTGAGTGAAATTGAATGAAATGTCACGCATCAGCGTGAAAAAAAATTTATAAAATTAATAATTTACCGGTTATACTGATCATGTGATATAATGAATTTAATTCTTTATTATTATTAAAAAAATATAGTTTTAAGTTTTCTATATCATTTTTTCGTAAAATTTTTCCTTAACAAAGGGAAAATTATTGATATTATTAATGTTTTTTAAATTATTATTGTTTTTAAGTAAATAAATAAATATTATAATAGAAAAAAATACCAAACTTGTTTAAATAAAATAAAAGAATAATTATAAATTTTGTTAAAGTATAATGAGTTCGCGTATTAGCGTTAAATTGCTATCAGAAATTATAAAAATTAAAAAATTATTTAAAAATTATTTAAAATTATTTGTAAAAATTATTTAAATTAAAAATTATTTAATAATTATTTAATAAAATCTTGTAAAAATTATTTAAATAAAACTTATTTTTGATCAAAAAGAATAGAATGAATAAATATTAGAAAGTTTAGGATTATATTTAGGATTATATTTGCACAAGTGTAGAATTATATTGCACAATTTAATACAACAAAAACTTAAAATTGCATATTAATTATTTTTGTACTTTAGATCAAAGAATAAACAAAATTTCTATAGTTAATTATTTATTATCGAAAATTTAAAGTATTCCCATTTTTGAAAAAATAAAAATATTTTGCCATACATTTAATAATTTTTCTTATTTTTGGGGCGTATTCCCATTTAATTAAATTTTATTATATTTGGGGCGTGGTCTGTTACGGAAAAATATAAAAAAAATAAATTTCGTCATTAATATAATTGATTATTTAATAATTATTCTAAGACTAAAGAATAATTTAAATAAATTTAATATATACAGATACATCTCCTTTATATAAATTCTACAATAGAATTTAAAATTTTGTTTTAAAAGTTTGAAAATAAACTTTTAATTTTTTTAATGTATTTCTTTAAAATACACCCAAAATTAATCAACACATGAGCAATTTATTGTATTAAATTAATCATCATCAAAACCTAAAAATCATCATTAAAACCTAAAAAGTCAAATCTGTGTATAATTCAGGATTAAAGTTAATTAGTCAAAGGAACCCAAAAGTAAAGTTTAAAAAAGGGGAAGAATCAAAGAAAGGCTGAAAAAGATTATTAAATTTTTTGGATCAATTTATTGTATTAAATTAATCAACACATGAGCAATGGAAAAACGAAATAAATTCTAGATAAAATTTAAATAAAAATCTTATTGATGAGTATATAATAATATTCAACTATGTAAATTATTAAAATAAAATAACAACAAATAAAGTAACAAAATTCATGAATAAATTATTTTGATGAAATTATTTGATTATCCAGTAAAATTTTGAGAAATTTTAAAAAAATTTAAAGAATAAATTGGATTTTAATATAATTTGTTTTAGATGATCATAAAAGTAAATAAAAATATATTCATATATTGCTGCATAACTATGTATTATAAAAATAAATAACAATAATATGTATTAATAAGGATTTATAATAACTTAGAAAATTAATAAATTTTATTAGAAAATTTTATTTGAGAATATTTTTGTAATTTATAAAATAATTAAGAAACATTGAAATTTTCAAGGGTTATAGAGAATTCTAGATTATCAGCGAAAATGTTTATTGGAAAAAAATATTAACAACTGTTTTGCTAAATTATATTATAAATTAACTTTATTTCAGAATATAAGAACGTTAGACTTTTTTAAATTTAAGAGTAAAATCTGAAAAAGAAAAACTCATACATATGTGATAATATAACAATCTCATTTAAAATAAGAAGACTACAACTTATTTTTCTCTGTGCTTCGGCAGTCTTTGGATCTTCTACAAGTCTCAACACAACAAGAACTTGTTGCACTTTATTTTGTGAGTGTTCTTCAATTGTTTGTACTTATTTTGGTCTAGGCCTTTTTTTGGATTTTTTTACTACAATTGTTGAAGGTAAATATTTAAAAAAATATTAAATAAAGTTTAAATAAATTAAAATAATTTAAAAAATTATATATATATATCAGATTTAACAATAATAATAATAAAGTAAAATTTAAAAAAATATACATACCTATATTGAGAAGCTAATTTAAAATATAAATAAAATATATAATCTTATTTCAATAAAATAGTTAAAAAAATATATTTAAAAAAAGAATTATTTTAAATGGATAAATATACGGATATAAGTGTCGCTGATAAGAAGTTATTTGAAGGGCGAGTTTGAAGGGCCTACGAACTCAATTCTGGTCGTGTACTCGAAAGTATTATAATGGAAGAGCACACAGTTAAGTTAATAAAAAATAAATTGCTGTTAATGAAAGTATTGCATAATACATGGTATAAAAATAAAATTTTTATTAAAAGAATTTTTATTAAAATTATATTTTGTGTGAAATTTTATTATTTAAATAAAAATTCATTGATCAAATTATGATGAAATAAATTAAATAGAAATCGGAAATTAGTAAACTTTAAAAAGAAACATAAATAACTAATTTGACCTAAAAACTTTTAAGAATATTTAGAGTAAAATTACACGTATTTATTTTTATAATTGCTTCGGAATATTATTTTAGAAGTAAATTTGTTTCCTACAATATAATATAAATATTTAAAGATAAATTAAAATATAAAGCTAGCAAAGACTCAGAAAAGAGCATTTGCAGCAGGACATTGAAACAAATATGCATGAATAAATTAAAATGATATGTAAATATATGAAAAAATTATAAATTAATTATTAAATTTTCTGGAAAAATAATGAGAAAGAAGAAGAGTTTAATTAAGATATATAAAGCTAAAAAATAAACAAGTGTTAATTCTAAGTATTTAAAAAATATATAGGTATGTAGTATTAAAAAATAAATAAAACTAATGTATTAAATATTTGTCTCTTTAATTAAAATTATATTGAAGATTCTATTTTAAAACTTATATTTGGTAAAAATTAATTAATTAAATTTTGATTACTAATTATAATAAAGTTTCATTGGCCAAGAGTTAACTAACTGTAACCTTGGATCAACTGAAACAATGAAATGACAAAATAAATTTTAAATAAAAATGTATTTGATGAGAATATAATAATATTAATATAACTAAATTAATAAAATAACAACAAATAAAATAATTAACTGCAAATTGTTCAAATGTTATGAAATAAATAAAGAAATTAGAAATTAAGTTAAATTATATTGAATTCGCGTTTTAAGCTTAATTGTTTGTAGAGGAAAATGTCATCATTTTTTTATAAAATTCATGATTAAATTATTTTAGAGAAAGTATGCAAGTTTAATATAAAGGATGTAAAAGACATTGGTCAAAAATAAAATTTTTATTAATAGAATTTCTATTAAAATTATATTTTGAGCGAAATTGAGTGAAATTTTATTGTTTAAATAAAAATTCATTGATCAAATTATGATGAAATAAATTAAATAAAAATCGGAAATTGGTTAAATTAAGATTTTATTAAAATTTGATTTCTAAAGATAAAAATTGATATACATAAAAGTTTACAATTATTGAAAACATTTTTATAAAATTTGTAGACAATAAAAAATCCTATAAAACGTATATAAACTTTACTTAGTTTTTATGATGAAATAATTTTCCCGCCCTGTACATTAATAATAATAATTATATTTATAATAATTTGCTCGTACTATAAATAATTGCAAATTATTATTGAAAAATAATAATTTGCGCGTCATGTGCACATATAGATAATGGAGCGTTAATACTACAACTAGAAAATAAATTCGGAGGATGGGTCAGTTGCCTTAATACCTAAAAGGAAGATGGTGAAATTACTTCATAATGAACTGCTAAATGATGGTAAAGATAAACAAAACGTTTTTGTGAATGTTGTGAAGAAAAATTTTGAAAAAACGGATGATGAAAATAAAGAACTGAAATTAATAAATATTAATTCATAATGTATTGACCACATTCGTCAATAAAACTAAACAGTACTCGATAAATTGATGCACAGCAAATTTAAAATAAAAAGATAGAAATTTACTAAATATAATAATTTAAAAGAATTTACAATGAAAAGTAGGTAAAGATAAAAAGAATAGATATACTAACTATTAAATTACAAATTTAAATTAAAAATATTTATAAAATATCATCAAAAAATACATATAAAAAATAAATTTATTAAAAATTATATCTTCACTATGTAAATATATAAATTAATTAGATTTAATGAAAGTAAGCAATAAATTTATTTAAAAAATTATTTTCTACTAAAAATCAATTAATTATAATAAAAATTTGAACAATTCTATTTAAATAGACTTAAATAAAAAAGTTTTACTTAACTTAAAAACTTTTCAGTCAAGTATTTAATGTAAAAGTATACATATTATTATAATTGTTTGGCGTGATATGTTATAAATTAATTAGATTCCTACAATGTAATTTAAATATATAAAGATAAATTAAAATACAAAGCTAGGAAACGGACCGAGCAAGGAACAATTGCGGCAAAACAATGAGACAAATATAAATAAATTAAATAAATATTTAGATAATATATGTATATTAATTGAAACTATAAATTAATTATAAATTTTCCTGACAAAATAATGAGAAATGAGAAGAGTTTAACTTTAAACATTTGTCTTCGGCAAAGTAGAAAAGGTTCATTTTTTGAACCGTTCAATCCAACCCCGCCTCACAAAACTTTCATAAAATCTGTAATTTTTCCCCCTTTGTCCTGTCAGTTCTCGAATTTTGAAAAATAAAAAATAAAAATATTTTAAAAATTGTTTTTTAATTGAAATTTTGGGTAGGAATTATTTTTAAAGAAAATTTGAAGTATTTAATTAAAAGAAGAAATATAATTTGGGATTTTTTGTTTGAAAATTTGTTGGAATTCTAAAATATTGAGCTTCATAGCTTTAAAGTAAATTCAAAGAAAACCTTTTACTATTTTGAGAAAAAGGAACTATTTAAGAGCTGAACAAAATATAAAAAATTGAGTTATGAAAAGAATAAAAAAATAAAATATGTAGTTTTCAGAATAATTAAAAATAAACCTGTCATTATTTTAATAATATATTGTTAAATTAAAATATAAATTAAATCCGAGTGAGTTTAATTCATGAAATATAAATAAATAATGATTGTATCAACTGATATAACCCAATTGTAATGGATGTAAATTTTATTGTTTTTAAAATAAATAAATATATTTAAATAAAATTCTATTTGTTTGGATTGAATTATTTTGAAAATTGAATTGAAATATTAAAATTATTTAATTTGAATTAAATTGATAGAAATAAATTTTTTGAAGACTAGATCAGATCAATGAATATATTTATGAGCACATACCAAATAATAAATTAATATTTGAAAAAACTGTTCATTTAAAATGTAAATAATAACAAAAATTATTTAACTTTTCTAACTATATTTAAAAGCTATTATTAAAATTTTATAAAAGAATTATTGAATGATATTTTTAATAAATATTTTCTCTAAATATATTTTGCATATATGTCAAAAGTAAAATTTAAATTTTTTTAAATATGGAAAACTATGACAATAAAAAAATTTATCAGAGTAGACGAGATATTTATTTAATTAAAATATACTTTAAATTAATATTAGAAATAAAAAAAGATGTACTATAATAATTAATTAAATTATAATTCGAAATATACGTATATATAAATGTATTTATTATGAAATTTTTTTAGATTTGATATTGAATGTGAATTACAAGAACAAAGGAATTAAATTGTTAACTTTTCCTTGATGAGCGTAAAAAATAAAAGTAAATGCAGAACAAACAAAAAATTTATTAAATACTTTTTCAAAGATGTTAATTAATGTTAATTAATATAGTTAACCTAACATCATTTATAAACTATCGTATAATCTACTGAGGATCAACTACTTAACTTTCAAAGTATAACAAAAAAATTTTTATTTATTAAAAAATAATTTATTACAAAAAATATTTAACTATTAAATTGAAAATTTAAATTAAAAATATCTATAAAATATGATCATAAATATTATCAGAAAAAATTAATGTTAACTAAAAATCAAATAATTATAATAATAAATATAGTGAAGGCTTATATTTATTATTGATTTCTCTAGTATAAGAGGAAATTCAAAAGAGTTCGCCAACTCTCAAACTCGGTAAACAGAAGCAATCTGTCTCATATATTAAGATTAAGAAGTTCTTGTCTTTTAATCCTTCTTTAATGTTTGCCATTGCTTTTAATAAGTAATTTAAGGCTAATGATGTTTTAATTAATTTTAAACATATTTAAATTATATATTGTTATCATCTACGATATTTATTGTATACATATGTATTTAATAAAAAAGTATATTTACCTTCTTATTTATTTTATCTAAAGATTTAGATTTATTATTTTTTGAACTTTATAAAAATTTAGAATAAAGAATTGATTGAAATTTTATTTTTAAATAAAAATTTATTGTTAAAATTATGATGAAATAAATTTAATGAAAAATTGTTACGAATTTTTTAAATTGGTTTGTCAGAAAATTTTTATAAAATTTGTAGAGAATAATATAATGGTTCAATTGATAAAAAGCATAATGCATTGAAATAGAACATTTCAATAATAAATATGTTTTTCAATACATATTCAAAGAAAATATTGGTCATTCAAGAATAATTAGTTATTAATTACAACTTTTAAAGATAAAGATAATTATTTAAGTTAATTTTGAATTAATAAATAGACTTAGATTTATACTAACGTCAAAATAAACTATGAAAAATATTTTCATAGTTTATAAAGTTATTCATTATTATTTGCAATTTGTAAAAATTTTAGAGTGTGAGGAGGAGGAAAACCCAGTTTCAAAAACAAAGTTATAAAAATTAAATAGATAATTATACTTTAATTTACGTTCTAATTATAACATAAAAACAAAAAATTTTAAAATAAAAATGAAGATAATAAAATCAAACAAGTAATAAGAGAATGGCGTATTTAAATAACATAAACAATTGTGCAATTTTACACCGAAAATAAATTTTCAATTAAATAATTCGTAACAATTACTTAAATAACATAGTTGATTCAAAACTTTTAAAAGTATTTGAAGTAAAATTACACATATTATTATAATTGTTTCGGCTTGATATGATGAACTAAATTTAGTTCATACAATGTAAATGGCTTTAATAACTTTCTTCACATTATTCGTCAAGCAACAATCGTAAATATATAAAGCTAAAAAATTAAAGTGTTTATTCTGTTTTTACTGTTAGAGATGAGACTCTAAAGAACAAAATTTGAATTGACGAAATCGACATTATGACATATTCCCTTCCCGCTCATTTTATGTATATTTAAGCATTTCCCTTTTCCCTCATATTGTCTCAGTCCTTATTTATTCCCATATTGCTAAAGTGACTCTGTCACAAACAAATTGTTATTTTATTAATTTAAAATAAACTTTATTATTATTCTTAAATTGTGTTATTGGGGAGAAACACAACAAAACTGGCGCGGTCGACTAAACTTTTTAGTGATTGAAAAGAATTTTGATTGACAACAAATTCTTTATTTGTGATTATTATTTTTGCTAGGCGCAAACCGGTTTATTCAACAATGGCAACGTTTACAGCAGAACAATTCCAGCAATTAATGCAAGTGCTTGGTGCAAATGCAAACAATTCAGCTGCCGCTTCTCTTGCTTCTGCTTTGGATTCCAGAATTGGGAAATTCTATTATGAGCCAGAAGCTGGACAGACATTTGAAGTGTGGTACAAAAGGTACTCAAATTTCTTTTTGGAAGAAGGAAAGTCTCTCGATGACTCAGCAAAAGTACGACTTCTCGTCGGAAAGATAGGCGAAAGTGAATATGCTACATTTAGCAATGCCGTTCTTCCATCCACACCAGACCAGCTGAAATTCAAAGATGCGGTTTGTAAGCTTAAAGATTTGTTTGGAGATAAGCGATCGTTATTTGTACGACGCTATGAATGCTTCAAGATTCAGCAACAGCAAGGTCAAGATATTTCGTCTTATGTTGCTTCGGTGAATGCGTCTTGCGAGAATGCAGACCTCACCCTGACTAAAGAAGCTTTGAAATGTTTAATTATGGTTGTTGGTCTTCGAGATGAATACCACGACTTACGACAAAAATGCTTGCAACTGCTTGAAGATGCTCGACGAAGAAATGAAAACTTCACGCTAGAGAAATTAGGTGAAGAATGCAGAGCTTATATGTTGATTAGAGAAAGTGCTCATTCACTTTCGAATGCTAATCCAAGTCAGCAATCCATAAATGCGATTCAATCGAAGCCAAGGATTTGGAGAGAAAAGACTAAGAAGAAAAGTCCTCGTAAAATAGGAGGCACACAAAGCAAAGAGACAAATCCAAATTCGACTTGCTACTGTTGTGGAAAGCAAGGTCATTGGCGAAAGGATTGCAGGTTCAAAGATGCCACTTGTAAAAGATGTTACAAGAAGGGTCATCTAGTCGACAACTGCCGTAGTAAAGCTAGAGCGGATGATAGGGGACTGGGACGTTTTGGCGCGGCCGGTTTGGCGCGATCCGGTTTGGCGCTGCCGTTTTGGCGCGGCCGGTTTGGCGCGGCCGTTTTGGCGCGAGTCGTTTTGGCCCATGCCGGTTTGGCGCGGGGGTCGTTTTGGCGCCACAGTGGAAATATAAATATATAATTTAAATATTGCTCCCTTCGCTGAGCAACCCAACCGTGATCGGAACAACTTCCCCAGTTAACGGGTCAACTTCCCGCATGCTTGGGTCAACTTCCCCCATGTTCGGATCAACTTCCCCCATGTTTGTGTCAACTTCCCCCGATATCGTAACAATGTTGTAGGATTTGCACCGTCGTTTAATTCCATTCAGTTTCTGTAACAAATCCTCCATATTGGAACATATACATGGATAATTCCCATATTTTAAACTAGTTTTGCAAATTTTTATACTCGCGCCAAAACGACCCCCGCGCCAAAACGGCTGCGCCAAAACGGCCGCGCCAAACTGGGCGCGCCAAAACGGCAGCGCCAAACCGGCAGGCGCCAAAACGACCCCAACCCGATGATAGAAATACCCGCCGGATAAATACAGTCTCAACGTATTGTTTAGCCATGGAAGCTAAAAATCCTGACTGGTTTATAGTTAAAGTGGAGATAAATGGAGTTGATGTTGAAATGAAGCTAGACACCGCTTCTCAAATCACGCTTGTCACAACTAGGACATGGAAGAAGTTAGGGTGTCCGGAACTCCAAATGTCTGATCTCCAAGTGAAAAACTGCAATGACATAGCCTTCGATATCCAAGGAAAGTTTGAATGTTCTGTGCAATTTAATGGAGCACAAAGAAAAACATTAACTGCTTATACGTGCAACTCGGTTGCTCATGATTTACTAGGCATTCCATGGATATGCGAGCTGCAAATTCTTGCACAAGAAATGTTGGAAACTTTTCAAAAGCCTACTGCTAAAATCTCAGTAGTGAAGGAAAACAAGATAGCTATTACGGATGCAAATGAATTGAAAGAAAGTTTGCAATCCATGTTTCCAAGTGTTTTTGATTCAAAGTTAGGACTATGTACGAAGCTTAAGGCACAACTACATTTGAAAGCTGATGCTAGGCCTATATTCTGCAAAGCTCGACCTGTTCCCTTCGGAGCTTTGGAAGCTATTAATGAGGAATTGGATAGATTATTGGCTATTGGTGCAATAAAACCAGTTGAATTTAGCCAATGGGCTGCTCCAATTTTAGCATCAAGAAGAAAAGCGGAAAAACGCGTGTGTGTATTGACTTTTCTACAGGACTCAATAACGCACTGGAATTGAACCGCCATCCACTTCCAAGGCCTGATGATATTTATGCTTCATTAAACGGTGCAAAACATTTTAGTCAGCTAGATTTACGGGATGCTTACCTTCAAATCGAGTTAGATGAAAAGTCTAAAGGACTCTGCGGAATTAACACGCATCGAGGCTTAATGCAATGTCAACGTCTTCCGTTTGGTGTTAAATCTGCCCCCTCGATATTTCAACATGTGATGGATCAAATGCTTTCTGGAATTCCCGGAGCATATTGTTATTTGGATGATTTGATCATCGCAAGTCCATCAATTGAGAAGCATGCCCAAACAATTCAAAAATTGTTTGCAAAAATTCAAGAATATGGATTTAAGATTCAAGCTGAAAAATGTCATTTTCTGCAAAGTGAAATAAAATTCCTAGGTCATTTAATTTCTGCAGAAGGAATTAAGCCAGATCCAGCTAGATCTGAGGCAATTCGGAAAATGCCAGCACCTCACGACGTATCGTCGCTCCGTTCATTTTTGGGCGCATTGAATTATTATGGAAGGTTTATAAGATCAATGTGTGATTTAAGAGCTCCACTGGACGAACTCTTGAGAAAAGATGTCATTTGGGAATGGACTGAAAAGCAGCAAAGTGCTTTCGAAAAAGCAAAAGAAATTCTAGTGTCACCACTTTTGCTTACACATTATGATCCTTTGCTTCCAATTATTGTTGCTGCAGATGCTTCTAAAGACGGAATTGGCATAGTTCTAAGCCATAAGTTTTCTGATGGCACGGAAAAGGCTGTAGAACATGGAGCCGTCACATTTACTCCTGCACAGAGAAATTATAGCCAAATTGAAAAAGAAGCTTTGGCTTTTGTTTTTGCGGTACAAAAATTTCATAGAATGATTTACGGTCGTCATTTTACTCTGCTAACCGACCATAAACCATTACTGGCAATTTTTGGATCTAAGACAGGCATTCCAATTTATTCAGCCAGTCGTCTTCAAAGATGGGCAATAATTCTGTCTAATTACGATTTTGATATAAAATATGTCAAAACAACTGCTTTCGGAAAAGCTGATGTTCTTTCACGGTTAATTGCAAATTACCCACGTCCAGAAGAAGATATTTTGATTGCAAATATCAGTGCGGACACTGAATGTTTCGTGAACAATATTTTTGGAAATGTCACGAATGATCTGCCAATTTCCGCGAATGAAATAGCCCAAGAGACAGAAAACGATTTAATTCTTCAGAAATTGTTAATGCAAATTAAAGGAAACTGGAAAGTTTGTAAAGATACAGATCTGCTTCCATATTTTCCAAAAAGACAAGAAATTTCTGAAATTAAAGGATGCTTAATCTATGGTCAAAGGACAATTATTCCAGAAAAACTGCGCTTGAAAATGCTCAAGGCACTACATTTCGCTCATCCTGGAATAGTAAAAATGAAATTGCTTTCTAAAGAGCATGTTTACTGGCCAAAAATGAATTCTGACATTGAAAGATTAGTAAAAGAATGTCAAAATTATCAAGAAACAGCAAAAGTTCCAATTAAA
Source organism: Meloidogyne luci (assembly GCA_902706615.1). Classification (NCBI taxonomy): domain Eukaryota; kingdom Metazoa; phylum Nematoda; class Chromadorea; order Rhabditida; family Meloidogynidae; genus Meloidogyne; species Meloidogyne luci. Next base: position 341,045 of record CACSLI010000148.1, on the reverse strand, counting down.
GCAAAATTAGCACCTTGGAAAATTACTGAAGAAGTATTTCAACGTGTGCACATGGATTTTGCCGGACCATGCATTGATGGATACACATATTTACTGCTAGTAGATTCGTATTCAAAGTGGCCAGAAGTTTTTCGAATGGCAAATATTTCGGCGAAAGCTACTGTTGAACTAGCAAAATTCTGCAAGGAATACGGAATTAAACATACGTTTACACCACCGTTCCATACTCAATCGAATGGACAAGTAGAACGTTTTGTGGATACATTCAAGAGAGGCATGAAGAAAGCTAAAGAAGATAAATTTTGGTGCGAGAAGATGCTACTTGCATATCGTTCTACACCACATACAGCTTTAAACGGATGCTCTCCTGATCAGCTATTTCTAGGTCGACGCCTGAGAACGAAAATTTCCTTAGTCCATCCAGAAGGATTGAAATTGAAAAAGACGAAATTTTCTGCTTCTGAGAGAAAAGAGTACACTCAGAAGATGGCAAAGCAATTCGACAAGAAACATGGGTCTAAAAACATCGAATTCAGTAATGGAGAAGCAATCTATGCGCTTAATTATAGATTTGGGAAAACGCATTGGCTTCCAGGAGAAATTATTTCAAAGGTTAAGAATTCTCCAACTTACCGAGTCTCGATCCCCTCGATAGGAAGAAACGTTCATCGCCACTGCAATCAGCTTAGAAAAAGATTACAAGTGATTGAAACTGAAGTTATGGCAGTTTCAACTAAATACATAGTTATGTAATATTTAAAAATAAAAATTTTGCCTCAATAGAATTCATGTTTAAAAAGCGAATATAATTATAAAATTACAAATAAAATTGAAATAAAATTACATCGACCACAAAGAAGTAATATTCGGTAATAACGGCTAAATATATATAATGTTATACATACATATAATACATGTTATTAATTCAAAGAACAGATCTTTCAAGCCTTTTTTAGTCAATTATCCTTTTTTATAAAATAAATTAATAAAAATCTTTTGTTCATTCATAGCTTATGAAATAAAAAGAAAAATTTTGAAATAAAATTGCAATTTTCAAGAATTAAATCGGATAGTTAAAAATAAAAATATTTTAATTTTCAAATTCTTCAAATAACAAAGAAAATATTTAAATTTTTAAAGAGTTAAAATTATATTGGAAGATTACAACAGTGCTCTTAATTACAACAGTGATAATAGAGCAAACAACAAATTTAAGCATGAAGAAATATGATAAAAATATAAATATATTTTATTATTAAAAAGAGAAAAATTTACAACAATTGGCGAAGAAATTTTGTGATAATTTAAAAATAATAAATATATTAATGCAATTATCTTAATTGTTAAATTTAAAATAAGAAGATTTTTTGATTGATTTTTGATTATGATTTTTTTTCTCTCTTTTTCTCCCATTGATTTTTTTCTCTTTTTTCTCCTCTTTTTATTTATTTTAAATTTTCTTCTCAAATTTTAGAATTTTTAGATTTTAAAAAATTATATTTATTTTAAAAAATGGTAAAACAAGCTAAAACTACAACAAAAACAACCAAAATTAAAAATGAATTTTGTGCAACTTCATTCAACTAAAAGTTCAATCAACAGCGTCATATGGAAAAAAATTGTCAATTTTAAAACTTAAAAATTTTTTTATCAATTTCAGGTCCAAAAATCAAAAAAAGTAAAGAAGAAAAAAAAATAAATAAAAAAGAAGAAAAATCTCTTCATACATGCAGGCTGTTGCGATATAATCCAGAATTTAATATTTTTTTATTTAAAAATAAAAAATAAGGCAATAAAGAACATGGAAAAAGCATCGGATCAAATTGAAAAAAGCACAATTTCAACAATAAAGTTGAAAAAATTTGTGAAAGATATATTAATTGATTTTTAATTATAATTTTAGAAGGAATCGCAAATGTTTTGATAATATAACCAAAGTAAAAAGTGAAAATATAGTTGTTTTAAAGAGTAATGTGGAAAAAGTATCATAATCACAAAGCAATTAAATCATAAGTAAAGATAAGTTAATAATTTTAAACTGTGTGTAGTAAATTTTATATTCTCCTTTTATAACTTTACTTAATGACAAAAATTATCTTTCTTTTAAAAAGAAGGGAAATAATTTATAGAACACTACTAAATTTTTAAAATAATTTTAACGAAATTAATTTAAAAGAAATTAAAATTAATTTTTTTAAACAAAATTATTATATCAATGACTTGAATTAAAAAATTTATACATATTAATATGTCAGAGTTAATGAATGAGAATAGGAAAAAATAGTCTTGAAAATCTCCTTTAATAACTTGACTCAATGCACAATAATCAAACAAAGAGTTATCTATTGGACAAACATATTAAACGATCCTTTCACGGAATACAGTCAGTCTCGAAAGAAGATGTATGGAAATTATATATTTGAATATATTAAAAAATTTTTGAATATTTAAAAATTTGAATATATTAAAAAATAATTTATTTTATAAAAAAGAATTTAAAATAATATTTTTATATTTTAGTATTATAGTAATTTATGACAATTATAACTTCTTGTCAACAAAAGAAAAATCCAAACTAAAAATGAACAAAATGTCCAGACTACCAGACTACTTGGGCGATGGTTGGTCAAAAACAAACTATTTGATTCGGGACGTCTTTAAAATTTTTGTGCGAAAATTTTATCACAATTTTTTGTTTGTATTTATTTTGAAATTTTAATAACAAGAGGTTTAAAACTAAATTCAGCTTGGAAAATCAAAAAAATATGCATAAGCGATGAATATTAAATTCAAATAAAAGTTATTGTATGAGATGAAGTGGAAATTACGAGTTGTGGAGGCAAATGTAAAACGACTACAAAATGCTATTTTGCAAAAAATATATTTAAGGAAAATTTAAATGAAAATTACCTATAATACATCATTTTAAAATAAAAAATATTTGTATAGCATCTGACTTAGTTAAGATGTTATACATTATTATAAAATAAATAAAATAAGATTAAATAATTTAAAGTTTAATTAATTAAAAATAAATAGGAAACAAATTTCAAAACAAATGTAAAAATAAATTTAAAATTTATTGAAATAATTAAACAATGCCACATTCAGTCACTACAAAAATTGTATTGAATAATGAATAAATTAATTTTATGTGGAAGTGGTAGAATCAATGAACAACTGGTTCCTCTAATTATCAAAGAATTAGAAATATTAGATTATTTAAAGTAGTAATAGGATAAATAATAAAAACTAATCTAAAATTATAAAAATTAGAATAGCTTTCGGAATGATTAATAAAATATTTTTTATTATTATATTAATATTTGCAATTCTTAAAAATTCTAAATAAATAAGTCACTAAAATGCAGAATTTTACAATTTATAAGTAAAATAAAATTATAGAAAGATTAATCTACACCATTTTATTTTTGCCATTTTTTCAAACTCCTCCGATTTTTCTGATTATTTAAAGCAGAGGATCAGCCTTAAACTTCATTTTACAACTTTTAACTTTGGCTGATCTCCGGCTTTATTGTGCTCGTCTCATTTGGACTATAAATTGGACTATAAAACTATAAATTATCATCGAGTGAGTTTAAATCATGAAATATAAATAAATAATGCTTATTTTTAATTAAATTAATTAATATGAAATAAATTGGTTGAGCATTAAACAAACAGTAATGTATAATTTAAGAAATGAAAAACTTCAGTATTGGATATACCTTTCCGAAAAATTTAGAATAATTATATAACTAGTAAAATTTATTAGTTAAATTCTAAATTAATAAAAAATTTAGTTTATTTAATAACGCTAAAATAAAATAGTTGTTTTAAAGTAAAATATAATAACAACTATTCAATTAAAATATAAATAATTTTATAAATATTTTAAAAGAAGAAGAAGGACGAGCAGTAAAAAATTACTATACCTCAGTTAAAAAAATTAGTTAAAATTTTTAGTTAAAAAATTAATAACAAGTTAAAAAAATTTTTTTAACAAAGTTAAAAAAATTAAATAAATATTAAGTAAACTTTAACTTAAGTTTTAATTATAACAAAAACACAAAAATTTCAACATTCCTTTCCATTATAAACAAAGTAATTAAATTGCTAACTTTTCCTTCAAGAGCTGTAAAAAACTATATAAATAAAATAAACTTTTCTTTACCCTTACATCAATGTAACAACTAAATATCCCATTGCCCATCCAAAAGTTCATATTTTGAACAAAGATGTGCTCTGGATAACATTCACAGATAATAAATTTGAGCTGTCTATTTTTAAAGTAATTAATATTTTAAATTTTAAATTAGAATTATTATTTAAGGTTTTTGTTATCCCTCCAAAGAAAAAAATTTAATCTAAATCTATAAAGAAAAAAAATTAATCTAAATCTATATAATTAAAAAAATTTAAAAATAATTAAAAATACATTATCATAATAATATATTTTGCTAAGTTAAACTATAGATTATCACCGAGTGAGTGTAAATCATGAGATATAAATAAATAATGCTTATTTTAAATGAACTTAATTAATAGATTAAACAATGTCCCACTATGAAAAATTTTTCAATTTGTATTCTGATTTAAATGATATGAAATACACTATAATTTCTCTAAACGCAACTCTGGCACATTGGAAAAAAATTTATTTAATACGAGAGTTGGAAGATAAATTTCAAATTTACTACGGGGATAAGAAGGTTATTTTTGAAGAACTCTGATATAATTGACCGTCTAATCGATATACGGATCTAATCGATATGCAAAGCTGCAACAATGGAATGGCAAAATAAATTTTAAATAAAAATCTTATTTGATGAGAATATAATAATATTAATTTAACTAAATTTAAAAAATAAAATAACAGCAGATAAAGTATTCAACAGCAAATTGTTCAAATGTTATGAAATAACTAAATTATAAATTGTTTTATATTGAATTCGCGTGTTAACCAGAGCTGCACGAAAATTTTTCGTTTCGTTTCGTTTTCGTAGATTTTCGTGGATTTTTGATGAATTTCGTTTCGTTTCGTGTTTCGTTTAAAAATAATTTTTTTCGTTTCTTTCGTTTCGTATTTCACTAAAAAAATATTTTCGTTTCGTTTTCGTTTCGTAAACTCAATTTTTGGACGAAAATGACGAAAAAATATTCGATATTTTTAGACAAATTTTTTACTTTTTTGGCGTATTTTTAAGTCAAAAATTGAAAATTTTTCTTCCGGGAACTGGAAATTAAAAAAATTTTGCCTGCGCCGCTGAAAAATGAAGAAATTTGACTGTTTGAGCGTCAAAAATTCTCAAAATTTTCGCCTGCGGCGCTGAAAATTGGATGAAATTTCGAGGCTTCATTAAGGTATTTAGGATATAGTAGTTGGATCTTATCAAATGACTGGTCTCCCATGTATATACATCGGTTAAGTCCTATTGGTTTAATGAGATCATGAAGGATAAATAGGAAATCGAGGCTTTTGAGGGGATATATTAGAATGTAAGCATGATATCGGTATACCAAGAAGGATTGAAGGGGATATAGTGAATCAAATATATCACAATATCTAGAAGGCTTAACTAGATTAAGAGGGATATTGATGGATTTGGAGGTCCATGGGCATATCAGGTAATTTAGGCGAATATAAGGGGATTGGGAGGAATATCTGTGATTTGGAGCAATTAAGGTGGATTGGACAGATATGGGGATATCAGGATATTTGAGGGATATCAGGCAGGATTTGGCACCCTGACTCCGGAAAAAACCGGCCAGATCCGGTCCTGCGGTAGGCTCTAATTGACAGTATAAAAAATAATCTGAGAATCAAATAGGGGTGGGGGTGGGATGTTAATAAAGTACCGATTTGAATGATTGGGAGATAATAGGACATCGAAATAAATTAGGCATTTTTTAACTATAATAAATTAGGCATTGGAGTGAAAATAGTTAATAAATTAGGCATTTTTATAATTTTGATTTTTTTTCGTTTCGTTTTGTTTCGTTTCGTGAAAATTAAGATTTTTTTCGTTTCTTTCGTTTCGCAATAATAAAAATTATTTTTTTCGTTTCGTTTTCGTTTCGTACATTGGCGAATTTATTTTTTTCGTTTTCGTTTCGTTGAGAGCGGAATTCTATTTTCGTGCAGCTCTGATGTTAACGCTAAATTGCTATAAGAGGAAAATGACACCATTTTTTATAAAATTTATGATTAAATTATTTTAATGAAAGTATGTGTTTAATGAAAAGATGGCAAAAGACATGGGTTAAAAATAAAATTTTTATTAATAGAATTTTTATTAAAATTATATTTTGAGTGAAATTGAAAATTTGATTTGAATTTCGGAAATTAGTTAAACTAAGATTTTATTAAAATTTGATTTATAAAGACAAAAGTTGATATAAAAGTTCGCAATTATTGAAAACAATTTTTATAAAATTTGTAGAAAATAGAAAAAATATATAAAATTTATAAAACTTATTATTTTAATTGAATTAACAAATTTTTAAATACTGACACAATTTTGTATATTTATTGAAATTTATGTATGAAATCTGATAAAAATATGTTATTAGTTTCTGTAATGAAAATAACTTTTCTAATCGTAAAGAAAAGTTAAAAAAACATTTCTAATCGTAAAAAAATTTTAAACGAGACATACTATCAGTTCAGTGCTCCCATTTTTACAAATTTTATAAAATATTTATGTATTTTACTTAATAAAATAATATTTACTTAATAAAATAAATGTTTAAAAAGAGGTTTACATCGCACATAAGAAATAATATTAAGAAATAACACTTAATAAATACATTCTGTAATGAAAATAACTTTTCTAATCGTAAAGAAAAGTTAAAAAAACATTTCTAATCGTAAAAAAATATTTTAATATATAATAATATTTTAATATATAATAAATATTTTAATATATAATAATTGAAAATATTTTCTAGAATTCTTTAGCCTATTATATTTTTATACAAAAAATTAATAATAATTCATATATATTCATATATTATATATTCATTCATATTATATATTAAAAAGATAAAATTTTGAAATAAAGTTACAATTTTTATAAATTAAATTGGATAATAAAAAATAAAAATATTTAAATTTTCAAAATTCTTTTAAAAATATGTATAGCCAAATTAATTTAATAAAAATGAAAATAAGTAAATTTTTAAAGAATTAAAATTATAATGTAAGAATATGTTAAATTATGTTTATTCATCTCTACATTATTCGGATAAATTAAATGTGCTAGTATTTAATAAACATTTTAATATCTCCAAGATGTCTTGCCATGTTTTGCAGAGTTCTTTCAATCGATGGAGTGCTAATGCACAAAAATATTAAAAAATTTAAATAATATTTTTATAAATTAAATTGGATAATATAAAATAAAAATATCAATTTGAAAGGAAACCAATATCAACAATTAAGTTAATAATATGATAATAATATGTATAATTTTAAATAGCTTTAAATTTCTCTAGTATAAGAGGAAATTCAAAAAAGTTCGCCAACTCTCGAACTCTGTAAACAAAATCAATATGTCTCTTATGTTAAAATTAAGAAGTTTTTGTCTTTTTATCCTTCTTTAATGTTTTGCATTGCTTTTAATAAGTAATTTAAGACTAATAAATTTTTAATTAATTTTAAACATATTTAAATTATATATTGTTATCATCTACTATATATTACTTGTATACATATTTATTTAATAAAAAAGTATATTTACCTTCTTATTTATTTTATATAAGGACTTAGATTTATTATTTTTTGAACATTATAGAAATTTAGAATAAAGAATTGATTAAAATTTTATTTTTAAATGAAAATTTATTGATAAATTATGTTGAAATAAATTAGATAAATTAGATGAATTTTTTAAATTAGTTTATCTGAAAATTTTTATTAAAATGTGATTTATAAAAATAACAGATGATATAAAATTTAGAATTAATTAAAATAATTTTTATAAAATTCGTAGAGAATAGAAAATCACATAAAATGTCTATCTATAAACTTCTAATCTGGAATGTTGCAGCGCCGCTTATTTTATATATAAGTTTCTCGTTTGTTAATAATAAAGTAATTGCTATTTAATTTTATTAATTGTTATTTAATTTTAAAAAAGAGGAAGGAAAAAATTAAATGCTATGTATTTAAAAATAAACTTGAAATCAACAATACTATGCCTATTAAAAAGATATTTTTGTTAAATTTGTTAAGTATTGTTAAATTTTAAAAATCTTTGTGATTTAAATTAATTATCAAAGGTTAAATAATTCGAAAACAAAAAATATTCGTAATGTCTTAAAGCTAAAGTTGCAATGATTGACAGGAAGATAGTATGTATATTATAAACAGTACATATATTAATTTTGTTTTAAAACAAATATGTAATTTAAATTTTTTAAATATTTAAAATTTATTAAATTAATTAAGCAATGCAACATTCAATCACTACAAAAAATGTATTATATAATGAATAAATTAATTAGAGGTTTTTGACTATCTGCTATTTTATATAAATATTTTTAGTTATTATTTTCTCGTTCTTCTAAAAAAATAAATAAAATATATAGTTAGCATAACGGCAATTTATAAACTACATATCTTATAAATTCCTTCGGATTAAGTGGTACATTTATGAAGTTGTCTATCAAAATTTAATAAAATTTTAATAACGAAATAATGCAAATTTTAAATTGAAGATAATAACGTTATAAGTAATATTTACATAGTATAAATACATTTTTACAAAAAATGTTGTCTAACAATTCGTTTATTATTGTTTATTAATTAATATCTATTCAGCAATTTATGATTAATTGAAAATTATTTTAATTTTATTTAAACAAATATATTTTAAATCAAAATCTAATATTACATTCCATTTTCATGAGAGTAAAGGATTAAAATGAGAGTCAAGGATAAGCAATGTAAATAGATACTTTTATAAAAATTTTTGCGTGCGAGATACTACAAATGTAGCATATGTAACTTTTGGTTGATCAAAATGTTTATATACTATCGGAATAATTATATGTATTTCTTGTAAAATTTATTAGTTAATTTTTAAATTAATTAAAAAATTTAGTTCACTTAATAACGCTAAAATAAAATAGTTGATTTAAAGAAAAATATAATAACAACTATTTGATTAATATATAAAAAATTTTATAAATATTTTGAAGTTTAAAGGATAATAATTTAGTACAATAGATAAAAATGTAGTTTTATGTGCAATTATCACAATTGCGGAAGTTACGGCGAGTGTGAGTATATTTGTGATAAAGAATTGTAGTTATAAAAGAAAATATTCAATACTATTTAATAATACAATTTGATGTTATATTAGAAAATGTCAAAAAACCATTTGTGAAGCATACGTTTGAACAAAAAATATATATTTATGAAATTAATATGATATAACACAATTGTTGTTGTTGTGTAAATTTTAATGTTTTTAAAGTATATAAATATGTTTAAATAAAATTCTATTTGTTTGGATCTAATTGGATTAAAAATTTAATTGAAATATTAAACCTATTTAATTTGAATTAAATTAATAAAAATAAATTATATGGAGACTACACTTTAATTATTGAATATATTTATATATTATTTAAAAAATACTAATTTAAATATACAATTTTATTATATGTCTCTCATTATCTCATTATACGTCTATCATTATATCAAATTAATATAAATACAAATTATTTAAAACTCTACAATCAACAAATCATTCTTGCTAAAACTAAATTAGCATAGAAGATATTCGAGAAAATGCGCATGATAACATTATTTTAAAAAATATAAATTATTAATATTATCAAAACTATTTTATAAATAAATAAATCAATTAATAGTCTATTAAAAAGCTTATTATTTTAACACAAAATTACATTTGTTTTACTAAAAACTATCAAAAGAACATTATTAATTCTAGAAACAATCAAAGAATTAAGCATTATTTTTAACATAAAATTTTATTAAACTAAGAATAATCCCTTGATGATAAATTATATATTATTAGCCTAAAATATTGTCGCGGCTCAACGGCCGCGATATTCACGTGAATGGCATGGCCATTCTCTTCCGATTTTCTGAGGAAGAGAATGGCCATGTAAAGCGGCCGTTGAGCCGCGATATTCCCTTCTTTGTCAACGACAAAGATGTTTTCTCTCCCTTTTTTAACATTATTGTAATATTTTTTATTTTTCAGAAGCCAAGCGTTCGAAGGGATGAGAGGAGAATAAAAGAACCAACCAACGATTTCTTACATTCATTCTTGCTCTTCCTCTCAACAATAAAATAAATATTTATTTAGTTAAATAAATTTTTTGGATTTTATTATAAGTTTTTAATAGTTAAATATACTAAGGGATAACCGGCGTACCCCCGCCCTGGGAAGCCCCGAATATGAGGTTTTTAATTGAATTGTACAAATTTTTTGACTACAGCAATATATTGAAAAAATAAATAATTAAAAATACAAATACATATTTTATTAATATAAAAGTAATATGAATTTATAGACTTTAACGAGTTAATTTATTTATAAATTTATATTTTTTAGTATTAAACTAAGTTTTTTTTGGCTAGCTAAATTGTTAAGACACTAAAGGAGTTTGTAGATGTGTGCTGAAGCATATTTTTTAAAGAATTTAAAAATTTAGAGAATTATATTATTAAAAATATACTTTTGCGATTGTAATATTAAATAAGGCAAATAAAGCCTTTTGGCAATGATTAATGAATATAAATAATTATTAAAGAAACAAAGACTTGATATATTTATCATTTTAGAGCCATAAAATAGATAAATATTTAAATTAAATTGGGATAAATACTTTTAAATTGTGTAATTCAAAATGATTAGATTAGAGTAATAAAAATAAAATAAAAATTATAAAAGAAAAAACCCAAAAAATAATGTAATATCTGGAGTAATAAAATGGAGACGCACTATATATGTACTTAAATATTATAAATATAAAAATTAATTAATTATTTAAAATTAATTAGCTTTGCAACAATATAAAATTTTTATTTATATTTTAATAAATTTCTATATTAAAAAATATCTAAATTAGCTTAAAATATATTCGAATAGACATTAGTTTAAAAATGAGCACGTCCAAACTCATGCCTCACTCGGTCGGAGATATGCGCAAATATCCTTAAAATAAAATAATAAATAATATATAATCGAAATATTAAATATATTAATTCCAATTTAAATTTATTATTTAACTTTAAAGAAAATGAAGGAAAAATTAATTGGTTTGTATTTAAAAATAAACTTAAAATCAACAATTGTTTACATACATAATACTTTGCCTATTTAAAAACTATTTTTGTTAATTATTGTTAAATATTAAAAAAATTATTATTAAATAAATTATAACAGAATTAATATCAGAATTAATTTATTCGAAAACAACTAAATATTAATATTATAAAACTAAAGTTACAATGTATGAAAGGGAAGATATAATATTGTAAAATAGTATAAATATTAATTTTGTTCATAACAAATATGTAATTTAAATTTTTTAAAAAGTTAAAATATATTGAAATAATTTCGGGGTTTCATTCACCCAGGAGACATGCGTACAAGGTCACGAAGCAAGAAGGAGCAAAAGAGAAAAACAGTTAAAGCGGTTTATAATTTTTTTAGATTAATAATTTTTTGAATTTTATAAAAATTTAAAATAATACCGTAAGATAAATACTACAAAAGATTATACAACTAAGACGAGTTGCTCAGAAATAAAAAATATGCTTAGCAAGATGAACGAAAATATTTATGTAGAAATTATAATAAAAATATAAAATATATTATATTATTGCAAATGCGAAGTTTGTGACAAATGACGAATAAATGTTGTAATTAATTTTAAAATAATAAATATATTGATAGATCAATTAATTTTTTCGCTTTTGATAAACAATCAAAGTCATCGGTTATATGTATGATCGTCTTGTCACGGAATCCATTGTGCAACAGCCATATCAAATAATCAAGAAAGACATGACATTGATATTTATTATAGAATTTTTAGTAAAATTTATTTTGAGTAAAATTAAGTGAAATTTTATGATTAAATAAAAATTTATTGATAAAATTAAATGAAAAATTGTTATGAATTTTTAAAATTAGTTAATATGGAAATTATTATTAAATTAAAATTTATAAAAATGAAAGATGATATAAAAATTTAGAATTATTTAAAAATTTGTAGAAAAATAGAAAAATTATATAATTTTTTTAAGTGCGCTAGAACATTTCAATTTTATTCAGTTGATCAACAGATTTTTAAACACTGACACTATTCTTTTATATTTACTTATTGAAATTGATGAAATGAAAATTTGATAAAAATTATGTTCATAGTTTTATGTATTGAAAATAATACAAAATTAAAATAAAGTTAAAATTTATTAAAACATTTATAAAACTTAAATCATCTTTTTAAATCAATGCCCAACAGTAAAGACGAATAAAAGATAAGCCGATTTATAAAAAATTTGTGCCGAAAACTTATTTACTTTGATATAATAATTAAGGATAATAAGGAAATCTAAATTTAAAAAATGAAAAATTTCTTAATTAAAAAATTTTTCGACACTTTCATACAGTTCAAAATGTTTATATTGAGCTTTTTAAATTTAAAATAGATATACCAAAAACGTTTTACTATTTTGGAAAAAAGGAACTGAGGGCTGAACAAAATACATATAAATAATTGAGTTTTGAAAAGAATAAATTCTTATTCATGAAGAAAATTACGTGTTTCAGTAAAATTTCAGGTAAGATACAAACTAATTTAAAATTATAAGAATAAAATAGCTTTCGAAATAATAAAAATAAACTTGTCATTATTATAATAATATATTTTTAAATAAAAATATAATTTACATCCGAGTGAGTTTAAATCATGAAATATAAATAAATAATGCTTGTTTTAAATGAAATGAATTAATATGAAATAAATTGATTCAGTATTAAACAATCCGAGATATACATATATTAGACGAATATACACTTCGTGATGGTTATGCCTTTCCTGACAATTTGGCCCATCAATTAGAATAATAAATAGTGAAATTTATTATTTAAATTTTAAATTAATAAAAAAATTTAGTTTATTTAATAACGTTAAGATATAATAACAAACTTAAAAGAAAAATATACAGAACAGCTATCTAATATATAAATAATTTTATGAATATTTTAAAATACTTTAAAGTAAAAATAAAAAAACTCTTGAATAAAATTTAATAATTTATTACAATATATAAAAATATAGTCTCCTGTAGAAGTGAAACAACGTGTAGATTAACAAAATATAATTTTATTAAAAATTAAATTTTGACAAACAAAAAATCTTCCAAAAGGAAGTAAATTGAATACAACGAGAAACAGTTGATTGGCCAAGAGACAAAGAATTGGAATCAAAACTATTAAAATAAATTTTAATATGCCAGGAAGTTTAGATAAATTTATGTAGTTTGGAAAGTCACAAAAATATGAATAAAAGTTGAAAATCAAATTTTTATACTAAATGTTATTTTATGAAATAAACTGGAAATCACCGATCGTGTAGAGCATGAATTGTTTGGAAGGAAGAACAGGATTCCATTTAATGAAAAGATTTTTATTTATCTACTTAATTTAAACAAAAATAAAATTACATATATTTGATAAAAGCATATAGAAAATAATAAATTAATGAATATTTGAAAAAATAAACATTTAAAATGAAAATAATACAAAAATTATTAAAATTTTTATTATATTTAAAAGCTATTATTAAAAATTTTAAAAGAGTTATTGTATAATATTTTATAATTAATATTTTTTTAAATAAATTTTCTCATATAAGAAGAAGAAGAAAACTAAACTTTACAAATGTGGCGGCAACGTTTTTTGTCATTATATTTTCATAATTTGACAATTGCGGAAGCGCAATTGCATTAGCAATTATTAAATTATTAAAATTTATTATTAAATTTTTTGAATCACCTTATTGTTTTAAAATAATCATGCACTTGAACAATGAAAAAACGATATTAAATTTTAATAAAAATCTTATTTGATGAGAATATCATAATATTGATTTAACTAGATCTATAAAATAAAATAAATAAAGTAATTAACAGCAAATTATTTAAATGCTATGAAAAAAAATATAAATTCTGTTAAATTAGCGCTAAATTGCTATTAGAGGAAATTGTCATCAATCTTTATAAATTCATGAATAAATTATTTTCATGAAAGTGAGTATTAACAATTTGTGAGTATTACCATTTTGAAAAATTTTTAAAATTAAAAAAAAATTTAAATTAAAAAAAATTAAAAAAAAAATTTAAATTAAAAAAAAATTTAAAAAAATTTTTTTAATTTAAAAATTTAAATGTTTAAAATTTATTAAATTAATTAAGCAATAAACATTCAATCACTACAAAAAATGTATTATATAATGAATAAATTAATAGAGTCAAAGATCAAAATTAGATCAAAATGAGAATCAAAATGAGATTCAATGTAAATACAGGGTGCGGCATAAGTAACCGGACACTTAAATTCCTTATAACTTTTTTTATTGTCAATATTTTTAATTGATTTTAGGCTTATTTTTTAGCTCATTCAATTCTCTATTATGGCTAATCAACGTGATTCTATAATCTCACTTTTTTGGCAAAAAAATTCTGTCCGCAACATTTCATATCCTTCTCCAGTAGCACGCATGTCCGGACATTCTTTTCACAGACGAAAAAATTTTTACAATAAAATCCGTTCACAACCATAAAAATGATAGAATTTGGACTACAGAATCTCCTCTTTCCGATAAGCTTATCAGTCATTCCCAACATCCCCAATCTGTCATGGTTTGGGCCGGTATTTGCGCGTCAGTCAAAAAACCCCTTATTTTCGTGGAAATATTTTAAAGTATAAAGTATAATGATTTAGTACAATAGATAAAAATGTAGTTTTATGTGCAATTATAACAATCGCGAATGTGAGTATATTTGTGATAAAGAATTGTAGCTATAAAAGAAAATATTCAAGACTACATATTTAATAATACAATTTGATGTTAAATAAAAAAATTTCAAAAAACCATTTGTCACGCATACGTGTGAACAAAAAATATGTATTTATTTATGAAATTAACATGATGTAACCCAATTGTGGTTGTTGTGTAAATTTTAATGTTTTTAAAATGTATAAATATATTTAATAAAATTCTATTTGTTTGGATTGAATTAGATTAAAAGATGAAAATCAAATTTAATAAAATTTATTTTATGAAATAAACTGGAAATTATAGACAGTGTTTCTGCAATTGTTGGAAGAAGGATCAGATTTCCATTATAAAGAAAAAGACTTTATTTAATTTCTTACTTAATTTAGCAAAAATAAAATTAAATATATTTGCTAAAAACAATAATAAATTAATATATAATTTGTATCACATATAAGATAAAAACTAATCTAAAATTATAAAAAATTAAACCTTCGAATAATTAAAAAAACATTTGTCATTATTATAATGATATATTTTTAAATTAAAATATAAGTTAATTCTGAGTAATTTTAAATCAAGAAAAATGAATAATGCTTGAATTAAACAAAATTCGGTTATTATAAAATAAATTGATTGAGCATTAAACACATTAATATATAATATATAAGAATTGGAGAATACTGAATATAACTTCCGAACAATTTGGATGATCAATTTGAATAATTATATAAGTAGTAAAATTTATTAATTTTTAAATCAATAAAATATTTTATTAAATAACGCTAAAATAAAATAGCAACAAATTTATTGAAGAAAAATATAAAACCTATTCAATTAATATTTAAATAATTTAGAAATATTTTAAAATACTTTAAAGTAAAAATAAAAAACTCTTAAATAATAATGTATAAAAATTTATTAAAATATATAAAAATGTAGTTTTCTTTGCAATTGAAATAATTGTGGAACTTATCCCGAATGTGAATACTATTTGTGATGAAGAGTTGTAGTTAAAAAATGAAAAATTCACTATTTAAAAATATAATTAGATGTTATCTCTGCCGGGTAAACCTGCACCGGTTTGAATTATATATTGCTTTGATTATTAAATTGTTAAAATTTTAACCGTATATATTTCAGGCTGTTGTTGAGGTAAACTCGCATCAGTTTGTTAAAGATTTCATATTATAATTAATAATTTACTAAACATAAACAATAGAAACGAAAAATTTTAAATAAAATCCTATTTGATGAAAATATCATAATATTAATTAAACTAAATTAATAAAATAACAACAAATAAAGTAATTAACAGTGTAAGGCATATCCGACTTTAATTATACATTATTTACCATTTATTATTACCTTCAAAATGTCTTGCCATGTTCTGCAAAGTTCTTTCAAGAGATGGAGTAAATCTATCGATATTGGAGATGAAGAGGAGTACTAATGCAAAAAAATATTAAAAAATTCAAAAGAATACTGCATTTGAGTGGAAACCAATCTCAACAATTAAGTTAATAGAAATAATTACACTTCAATGATTTCTTAATTATAAACTGAAAAATTACAAAATTTAAATAACCAACATCAAATTGATATATTAACCGGTTATAAAAGTATTTTAATTTCGATTTAGTTTATTTAAATAATTAAATTAAGTTATATGAATTTTAGATATGTATTTTTCAATATTGCTTAAAAAAGTAAAAATTATTTTAAAATAATCATTTCAAATTAAATAAAATTTGTGGTAAAATATATAAATTAAATTTGTATATATTTAATTCATTATCTTGAATTAACTTCTTGTATCAAATAAGAACCTATTCATTTAATTTGTATGGAAGACATAATTATATAAAAATATATTAAAATTAATTATATATAATATTTATTTAAAATAAATTACTTTATTTAAAATATATCTAAATTATCATACTAAAGACCAATACGTCAACGTTCTTAGAAATTGGAACTCAAATAGATTTCAAAGCAAAATATGGCACTCAAATAATGTTAAATGGGTACTTCAACGATGTGATTGCTTATCGTATCGATCTGGGGTAATAATTTATTAATTACAATAATGGAAATTATAAAGAAGAAAATGCTAAAATATCTTTTAAAAAAGCATTAAGTTTAAAATTTATAAAATGTTAATTTTTTTAATTAAAAAGAAATTTTTCTAATTTAAAATTTAAATTTTTAAAATTTTTCAAGATTTAAAATACAATTAAATTTTAAAGATGATTTTTCTGACTCTCAAATCTGCTTCCAAGCAATGCATTATCAAATATATTTACAAGAATTTCGAAATGCAGTTAAATTATAGAATTGTTAAATATTTTATATTAAAATACCTTTTTCACAAATTTTTTAAGTTAATACTATTATAAATAAAATATTAATAAACGGTTAAGACCACGAATAAAATATAAATTATTGAGTTTTGAAAAAATAAATTCCTATTCCTAAAGAAAATTACCATTATAGCAAAATCACAAATTTAGCTTGGAAAATCACAAAAATAAGCATAAAAATGAAAATAAAATGTAAATAAGTTATTTTATGAAATTTTTTTTTATTTTATTTGCCACTTGGGCGACATTACAAATTGAAAAATATATGAAAAGTTGAAAAATAAATTAAATCAAATTGAAAATTAAATTAAAAACAAATATATGTATAAATGAAACAACAAATATGTATATGTATGTAATTGTATTATGTTATAGGTGTGGGGCGTGATAAATATGGGTTGAGATCCATTTGTTCAAGAAGTGTTTTGAATATTTTGGAATTTGATTTTCTTATTGATATTGGTAACTGAGAGTATAGCCGTGCTGTCCTAACAAAAAAGGAATTATGGCAGATTTGATTTGATCTTGCCGGAATAAAAAATTCATATTCGTCTCCCCTTGTATTAGTTTTTTTAATTTTATATGTTTCTTTTTGATCGATTTTTATTTCACCATGTAAAATTTTGAGGAAGAATTTAAAGTCAATTTTGAGTCTTCTTATTTGTAGTGAGTCTATTTTAAAAATTTGTAGATATAATTATAATTGGTACCGTTATAAACCGGAAATTACCGAAGTGTGTGCAGCAATTGTTTGGAAGCAGAAATAAAATATATTATTTAATTTATCTATTTTATATATCTACTTTATACTACCCTTTGAGTAAGATAAGATGCTATATATTTTAATAATAAAATAATATTAAATATGTATCTAATTATCATATTCTGAATACATTTTAATAAGAGACTAACACAATACGGCGTGGTCCCTGAGATCCACCACCTAAGACGGCGTAGATCCTAAGAAATTAGAAATAAATACAAATAATAATCTAAACAAGGAAAACACAAATTGCTCTATATTTATAATTAAAGACATCCCGACAGATACAGAATTACAATTGAAATAATAATAGAAAATAAATTTATAATTTAAATAAATATGCTTAACGCTAATAAAATGTAAACATGAAAAATAATAAGTATAAGATTCCACAGAAGAACTGATAAAAATTATTTTACCTATGAAAAACTATAACAATAAAAAAATTCCAGAGTAAATCCGATATTTATTTTATTAAAAAAATTATTTTATCAAATTGAATCAAAATCTCAAATTAAAAAAAGCGGTCTTGTTACTACATGTTAGTTGTCGGAGTCATTATAATTGGTACCGTTGTGCTATTATTATTATTATATTAATGCTATATTTATTATATTAATGCTATTATGCAAGAATAAAAATTTATAAATTACTGCGGATACTACATTTTTAAAAATAGCATAGACAAATAAATTAATCTATTGAAAATTATCATTAATAAATTATCTGCACAATATCAAAACCTAATAAAATTTTTAACATCGACATAAAGCAAATTTTAAATTATAGATAATTACGTTATAAGTAATTATGAATATAACTCATTCATTATAAATAATTTAAATTCTTGTCATTATTGTTCAGTCATTGAAATAAAAAAATATAGAAAGAAACTGTTTTTCTTTGTTTGCCCATAAATGAGGAAATTTTTGTGAGAAGTGAAAAATTGAAAATTTTTCAAAAAATTTATTGTTTTTTTGTTTCTTTTTTTTAATTAATGAAAATAATTACGAATAATAATCTAAAATGGAAAACAAAATTTGCTCTAAATTTTTAATTAAAGATACTCCTACAGATCTTTAACTACATTTTTAATAATAACAGTGAGCTATATTTATAATTAGGGAACGGATTTATATGGATTTCCATATTTTTTTCCTGGACTAGTTGGGTTCTAAAACGTCCAAAAAGCATAGTTTTAGCATATGTTGATAAGACCGATAACGAGTTATCAATCCATATTTTCCATATTTTTCCATATTTTGGTGTTACGTCCATATTTTCCATATTTCGTCCATATTTCGTCATTTTTTAAAATTTTGCCAAAAATTGGTCAAAATTTTCAAATTTATGGATTTTTTTGGTCAAAAAATTTTTGTATAAAAATTTTCTGGAAAATTTTTTTGAAAAATTCTTAGACAAAAATTTTAAAAAAAATTTTCGCCTCAAATATTATCCAAAGTATTTTCAGAAACAAAATAATTACTATGAATTGATTTATTTGTAATATTATGCATCAAAATTAACTTAATTAACATTTTCTGCTTAAAAAACGAAATTTTGCGTTGAAAATTTTTAGTTTTTGGCCCATATTTTGTCCTCTATTAGCGCCGACAAAGATGGGAAAACCATTTATTATGGAAACGGACGCGAGAGTAATAGCAATTGCGGGATGTTTATTACAATTAAATAATAAAGATGATAAATTAAAATTGTTTTAATGAATTTATTTAAAAAATTATATTTAGAAAAACTAATTAATTAAATTTTGATTATTGATGACAATAAAGTATAGCCCAAAGAATGAAAATATAAAAGTATTAAAAAATTCTATTAGTCGGAAATATATGTCGTATTTAGAACATATTCTCTTATATATTTTTAATTTTTTAATACACAAAAATATTAAAAAATTCAAAAGAATATAAAGAACAGTTTTTAGAGGGCACCAAACTCAACAATTAATGTGATAAAAAATACACTTATAATTCAATTCGCTATTTAATAATATAATTCGCTATTTAATAATATATTCGCTATTTAATAATATATTTGATGCTAAATAAAAAAATGTCAAGAAAGAGTTTAATTATTGAATATACATTTTATATAATTATTTAAAAAACACTAATTTAGATTAACAATTTTGTTATAAAATAAATTTTTAGTAAGCCAAAAAAATTTTCAAAAGAAAAGAACGATTTGTTTCTTTATACAACGAGAGTGCAGTTAAATTTTTTTAATTTTTTTAATAAAAATTATTTTGCGGAATGAAATGAAAATTAACAACAGAGTGGAGCAACAATTATAATGGAAAAAGGAACTTTTTCCATTATAATGAAAATAAATATTTTAACAAAAATAAAATTGCAACAAAAATAAAATTTCAAACATTTGCTAAAAGCATTTACCAAATAGTAAATTAATATATAATTTAAAAAATTATCATCTAAAATATAAATAATAACAAAAATGATATAGTAACTTTTATAACCACATATAAAAGTTATTATTAAAAGCTTATAAAATAATTATTGTATAATATTTTGTAATTAATAGGTATATTCTAAATAAATTGAGTGATTCAGCACGCAAATTCTTTCCTTTCTTCCAAAAGTTCGAGTGCGCCTGAGGCATAGCAAATCACTCAAACCATAGATGGAATAAATTTAATAGAAATTTTATATAAATTTCGTAAATTAGTTAGATAAATAGTTTATTAAAATTTGATTATAAAGATAAGGTTGATATAAAATTTTAAATTATTGAAAGTAATTTATTTTATAAAATTTGTAGACGATAGAAAAATTATAAAAAATGTGTAAAAACTTTTATTTTGATTGAATCAACTAATTTTTAAATACTGACACAATTCTTGTATACTTATTGAAATTGATGAAATGAAATTTGATAGAAAGTATGTTCTTAGTTTAATGTAATGATAAAATATAAAATTAAAATTTATAAAACATTTAAAGACATTATATTTAATATCTTATTAAAAGCAATGCTCTACATTAAGAAAAGATCAAAAGTCAAGTCCAGTTAAAAAAATAACTTGACCAACACATTTTTACTTTATAGTATAGGACATTAAAATAATAAAAAAAATTAAATATAACTTTTTCAAAATATTTTATTAAAATATTGCCCAAACACCGATGGGGAGGAAAAAGAAAAAGATTACATACTATAAATCAAAATAAAATAAAAAAATGGTAAAACAAGCTAAAACTACAACAAAAACAATCAAATTTAAATGGGAATTTTGTGCGAATTTATTCAACAAAAAGTTCAATCAACAGCGTCATATGGAAAACAATTGTCAATTTTAAAACTTAAAAATTTTTTTATCAATTTCAGGTCCAAAAATCAAAAAAAGTAAAGAAGAAAAAAATGAATAAGAAGAAAAATCTCATCATACATGTAGGCTGTTGCGATATAATCCAGAATTTAATATTTTTTTATTTAAAAATAAAAACTAAGGCTATAAAGAACATGGAAAAAACATCGGATCATAAACAATTGAAAAAAAGCAATATACTTGCAATTTTATTTAATTTTATAATACTTTAATAATAGCTATGGGAAATGAACTGATGATGGAACAAAACATAAAAAATTGAGTTTAGACAATTATAATTTATATTAACAAATAATTATTTAAATATAGAATTCAATTGATCTGAAAAAATTTTTTAATTATCAAATTATTTTTTATTGGCAAGTCAAAATGTCGAAAATATTTTTCTAAAAAAATAAACAATTAAATTACCGGATTTATGTAATTGTTTCCGATTATATTTATTTATTACGCAAAAATATAATTTAAATCAAAGTCTAATGTCACATTCTTTTGATTTGTATGGACGTCAAAAAAATATAATAAAATTAAATTAATTTAAATAAGTCAAATATAAATTTATCGTTTGCGTTATATGTATAATACTAAATTTTTTATCAAAAAATCATGAAATATATTTAAATATTACTTCTATGTTAAAAACGAGCAAAGTTAATATATGTATATTTTAATAAAATTTTTAAAGATGTCAAAATACATTGGATAATAATAAAATTTTTATTAATAGAATTTTTATTAAAATTAATTTTTTGCGTGAAATTGAGTGAAATTTTATTGTTTAAATAAAAATTTATTGATCAAATTATGATGGAATAAAGATAAAAGTTATAAAAACTTTTATAAAAGAATTTTCATAGCGAGATATTATAATGTAGCATACGTGATTTTTACTTGATAAATATGTTTATATATGTAGAGTTTTTAACTTTATAATAAATTCGCCAAAAACAGTTTAGTACTATCAGAATAATTATATAACTAGTAAAATTTAATAGTTAATTGTAAATTAATAAAAATATTTAGTTTATTTACTAACGCTAAAATAAAATAGTTGTTTTAAAGAAAAATATAATAACAACTATTTAATTAATATATAAATAGTTTTATAAATATTTTAAAATAATTTAAAGTATAATAATTTAGTTCAATAGATAAAAATGTAGTTTTATGTGGAATTATAACAATTGCGGAGATTACTGTGAATGTGAATACAATTGAATATAATTTGATGTTAAATAAAAAATTTCAGAAATTCACAAAAAATATATTTATTAAATTAATATGATGTAACCCAATTGTGGTTGTTTGTTTTTAAAACTAAAATAAAGACAATATAGCTGTAAAAAGAGACAACGGATTCTAAATGATATTAAATAATTGCAATATAAATATTTAAGTCATAAACGTATTATATTTTTAAAAGTTTTAAATACAATATTGCATGACCTATAAATAATATATATTTTAATAAAATAAAAATAATAAACTAAAAAGTTATCAGAATAAATTAATATAATGCATGCCATCATCTCGAGTCACTAACGGTGACCAACCATTTATTATATTATCATATTCTGAATACATTTTAATGAGAGACTAACACAATACGGCGTGGACCCTAAGACCCACCACCTAAGACGGCGTGTATCCTAAGAAATTAGAAATAAATACAAATAATAATTAAACAGGGAAAACATAAATTGCTCTATATTTATAATTAAAGACATCCCGACAGATCCAGAATTACATTTGTAACAATAATAGACAGCAAATTTAATTAAATATGCTTAACGCTAATAACATGTAAACATGAAAAATATTAAGTATAAGATTCCATAGAAGAACTGATAAAAATTATTTTAACTATGAAAAACTATAACAATAAAAAACAAATTCCTCAGAGTAAATCCGATATTTATTTTGTTAAAAAAATTTATTTTATCAAATTGAATCGAAATCTCAAATTAAAAAAAAGCGGGCTTGTTACTACATGTTAGTTGTTGGATTCATTATAATTGGTACCGTTGTAATAGGATATGCCTTTGTAATAGTATATCAACAGAAATTGAAGAATGTCTCACTGATATAATTACTCATTGTTTTATATCTTTAATTAAATAACTACATGCATTATAATAATAAAACTTTTGTCGTCCTCGACTAGAACTTTATATAAAATAAAATTTTCTTATCATGTGCACATCCATGTGAAATACCTATAAAAAATTGTTAAATACATAAATACTTTAGAAATTATAAAATTATTTGGTTGTTAAATCACAAAATAAAGATATATATTAAATCACAAATTATTTATATAATATTAAATCAAAAATATTTTAAGGATAATGAGAATATGCTAATAATAAAAATTAACTATTTCTGGATGAAGAAATTAATCTAAGTTTATGTGAGGAAAAAGCCAAACCTTAATCCTAACAATCACTTTTACTTTTTCCGTTTTACAAAAAGAAAAAGATTGGCTTTTCTTTCTCCTCCTTTATTAAATAAATTGAAAGAATAAATATATTTTTTATAAAAAGTTTTCTAGATTAAATTACCGCGGGTACCCGCGTCCCTCCAGGTCGGACCGTGAGGGATCCAACGGTATACCCGAAAAATTCACATTACATGGAGGTCTTACGGCGTTGATTCATTTTTTACAAAATTTTAATAAGATATAATAAACTTAAATGTGCCAGTATTATTATAAATAAATTTAAATTAATTATATTTAATTTTCTTGCTATAAAGATATATATTTTCTACCATATTATTGCTTAAAAACAAATACTTGTTTTTGTTTAATACAGATAATATTATTGCTTAAAACCAATCAACTGTTATATAAAATTTTTATTTCTCTATCCTAATATATGTAATTCTCATGGCTAAAATTTAATTAAACTATATATTTGTCCTTAACTAGGATATAATATGGCGCTCCTGTAAAAACAATATCTCCACCTAATTAAACAATATAATCTTACTTCTCAATTCAAAAATATTTTATTATAAAAAAAGAAATTTCTTTCAATCATCAATCAAAAATTATTCTTTCGAATTATCGATTAATTTGGCGAGGTTCAAAAATTGTTAAACTAGTTTTCATAGAATACTAATAATGAAATGATATTATAAAAAATAGTATTTTTAAACGATATGTATATGAAAAATTATCAGAATTAAAAAATTAACTGTTTATCATATCATAATAAAGTATAGATAAATCGAAAAAATAAAATAATCTAATTACTTCATTTACTTGTTCATTTTCCTATTTTTCTAAAATATTGAATAATAAAAGATTGGCTAGACTAAATTAATTTGTTGTACTTTAAATAAAAATTTAAATTTAAATTAAAAGAAATCTAATATATATATTCACATTAATTTTTTTGTTAAATATCGAACATCCTATATTAACTCGTGGCTTATACTGGTATGAAAGTATAACGTAATACTTGAGAATTTTAATAGCGAGTACATGTTCAAGTCATGTTAATATAATGGAATAAAATTAAAATGAAATTTAGTTAAAATTATTTTTAGTGAAGAAGTTGACAAAAATTATGTGATTGAAAATTGAGTTTATTAATAATTAATAAATGCAAGAAAATATTATGAAAGATAAGATGAATGATGTGAATGAAAGAAAAAAATTAAATTATTTTCCCATTATTCACTTAGATTAAGCACTTTTATAATAGAATTTTTATTGTTATTCGCCATTCTTTCTTGATATAAAAATTAAGTACAAAAATTGTAATTGTCTTGGTAATAAAAATAAACATAAAAAAATAAAATGTTTTAATTTCAATTTCCCATTATAATCTCATTACCCAAGTTTGAGAATACCTTTGGGAAGAAGTAAGATTGGACTTATCTAAATATTTAAATTGGAAGTATTAAATCTTGGATTTTAATTATAATTTGGAATTTTTACTTTGATATTTTTTTTACTTTGATATAGGACATTTTTACTTTGATATAGGACGTTGTGATAATAAGAAAATTGAATATATCTTTTTAAAAATATTTTCTTATCCAAGTGACCAAACACTAGTTATGATTCATAACTAGTGTTTGGTTTTTTTCATAACTAGTGTTAGTTATGATTCATAACTAGTGTGTGTGTTGTATATTACGCAAATTATATTACGCAAACTATACTTTTATTTGACTATCTAAATTAATTTCATATTATTATATTTAATTTTAACTTCCATACAAATCGATAGAAATTTTAATAGATTTTGTGGCATATAAGTTATTAATAATAATTTTTAATAGATAAATTTATTTGTTTTCGCTAGCTCTAAAATTGGCATATCTTTCGTGGCTAATAGGATGTGTATCTTAATGTGGCATTTCTTAATTATTCCAATAAATTCCAATAATTCTTAATTATTCCAATAAAGCTTAAATTTATTTCTATATTTAGTAGATGTTCTTATAAATTGTAAATTAAAATAAAATTAATATTCCATTTTATAAACATTCATTAATTTCAATATATTTAGTTGTTTCTATGTTAAAAATTTCTATCTTCCCTTTCATTCATTGTAACATTACTTTTAAAACATTAGTACCATTTAACTCTTTTATATAAATTAAAATCACAAAAATCTTTTTTATCCACAAATCTTTTTTAATTCATTGTGGTTTAAACAATTTATTAATATTTTATTTATAATATTATTAACTTAAAAAATTTGTGAAAAAGTTTTTTAATATAAAATATTTAACAATTCTATAATTTAACTGCATTTCGAAGTTCTTGTAAATGTATTTTATAATGAATTGTTTGGTAGCAGATTTGAGAGCCAGAAAAATCATCTTTAAAATTTAATTGAATTTTAAAAACTTAAAAAATTTTAAAAATTTAAATTTTAAATTAGAAAAATTTCTTTTTAATTAAAAAAATTAACATTTTATAAATTTTAAACTTAATGCTTTTTTAAAAGATATTTTAGCATTTTCTTCTTTATAATTTCCATTATTGTAATTAATAAATTATTACCCCAGATCGATACGATAAGCAATCACATCGTTGAAGTACCCATTTAACATTATTTGAGTGCCATATTTTGCTTTGAAATCTATTTGAGTTCCAATTTCTAAGAACGTTGACGTATTGGTCTTTAGTATGATAATTTAGATATATTTTAAATAAAGTAATTTATTTTAAATAAATATTATATATAATTAATTTTAATATATTTTTATATAATTATGTCTTCCATACAAATTAAATGAATAGGTTCTTATTTGATACAAGAAGTTAATTCAAGATAATGAATTAAATATATACAAATTTAATTTATATATTTTATTTATGTCTTCTTTTAAAATCTTTTAAGTATATTCTAGGGTTGTGCCAAACCGTTTAGCTAAACGGTAAACGGTATACGATAAACGGTGTTTTTGCTAAAATTAAACGAAACGGTAAACGGGTCCCAGATAAACGGCATAAACGGTATACGGTCCTTCTAAACGCCGTTTAATTCGTTTAATTTTTTCCTGGAAATAGTGAGTTAAAACGTGATTTTTTGCCTTCTGACACACTAAACTTCTCAAAATTTTCGCCTGCGGCGCAAAAAAATAGGAAGAAATCTAACTTAAGGACCTCCAAAATTCTCAAAATTTTCGCCTGCGGCGCTGAAAAAGGAAGATCCTTATTATCCTTTCAAATGCCTAATTTCCCTTCAAATCCCTCAATCCTCTAATTGACATTATCTATAACCACCTTAATCCTTTGAAGAATCTGACTTAAGGAGGAAATCTGAATTAAGGACCTCCAAAATTCTCAAAATTTTCCCCTGCGGCTCTGAAAAAGGAAGGCTGATATTCCTTCAGATCAGGCCCGTAGCCAGGGGGTAGGGGGGCAAAATCAGGCCCGTAGCCAGGGGGTAGGGGGGCAATCAGGCCCGTAGCCAGGGGGTCTTCCTTTAAAATCTTTTAAGTATATTCTATAAAAATAATCTTACCGAAGAAAAATAAAATTTAAAATAGCCAGAAATCTCATGTAGCATTTATGTCTTCCTTTAAAATCTTTTAAGTATATTCTATAAAAATAATCTTACCGAAGAAAAATAAAATTTAAAATAGCCAGAAATCTCATGTAGCATTTATGTCTTCCTTTAAAATCTTTTAAGTATATTCTATAAAAATAATCTTACCGAAGAAAAATAAAATTTAAAATAGCCAGAAATCTCATGTAGCATTTATGTCTTCCTTTAAAATCTTCTAAGTATATTCTATAAAAATAATCTTACCGAAGAAAAATAAAATTTAAAATAGCCAGAAATCTCATGTAGCATTTATGTCTTCCTTTAAAATCTTTTAAGTATATTCTATAAAAATAATCTTACCGAAGAAAAATAAAATTTAAAATAGCCAGAAATCTCATGTAGCATTTATGTCTTCCTTTAAAATCTTTTAAGTATATTCTATAAAAATAATCTTACCGAAGAAAAGCATTTATGTCTTCCTTTAAAAAAGAAGAAAAAAATGAAAAAAATGAAAACAAAAAACAATCAAATTTAAATGGGAATTTTGTGCGAATTTATTCAACAAAAAGTTCAATCAACAGCGTCATATGGAAAACAATTGTCAATTTTAAAACTTAAAAATTTTTTTATCAATTTCAGGTCCAAAAATCAAAAAAAGTAAAGAAGAAAAAAATGAATAAGAAGAAAAATCTCATCATACATGTAGGCTGTTGCGATATAATCCAGAATTTAATATTTTTTTATTTAAAAATAAAAACTAAGGCTATAAAGAACATGGAAAAAACATCGGATCATAAACAATTGAAAAAAAGCAATATACTTGCAATTTTATTTAATTTTATAATACTTTAATAATAGCTATGGGAAATGAACTGATGATGGAACAAAACATAAAAAATTGAGTTTAGACAATTATAATTTATATTAACAAATAATTATTTAAATATAGAATTCAATTGATCTGAAAAAATTTTTTAATTATCAAATTATTTTTTATTGGCAAGTCAAAATGTCGAAAATATTTTTCTAAAAAAATAAACAATTAAATTACCGGATTTATGTAATTGTTTCCGATTATATTTATTTATTACGCAAAAAAATAAAATTTAAAATAGCCAGAAATCTCATGTAGCATTTATGTCTTCCTTTAAAATCTTCTAAGTATATTCTATAAAAATAATCTTACCGAAGAAAAATAAAATTTAAAATAGCCAGAAATCTCATGTAGCATTTATGTCTTCCTTTAAAATCTTCTAAGTATATTCTATAAAAATAATCTTACCGAAGAAAAATAAAATTTAAAATAGCCAGAAATCTCATGTAGCATTTATGTCTTCCTTTAAAATCTTTTAAGTATATTCTATAAAAATAATCTTACCGAAGAAAAATAAAATTTAAAATAGCCAGAAATCTCATGTAGCATTTATGTCTTCCTTTAAAATCTTTTAAGTATATTCTATAAAAATAATCTTACCGAAGAAAAATAAAATTTAAAATAGCCAGAAATCTCATGTAGCATTTATGTCTTCCTTTAAAATCTTTTAAGTATATTCTATAAAAATAATCTTACCGAAGAAAAATAAAATTTAAAATAGCCAGAAATCTCATGTAGCATTTATGTCTTCCTTTAAAATCTTCTAAGTATATTCTATAAAAATAATCTTACCGAAGAAAAATAAAATTTAAAATAGCCAGAAATCTCATGTAGCATTTATGTCTTCCTTTAAAATCTTTTAAGTATATTCTATAAAAATAATCTTACCGAAGAAAAATAAAATTTAAAATAGCCAGAAATCTCATGTAGCATTTATGTCTTCCTTTAAAATCTTTTAAGTATATTCTATAAAAATAATCTTACCGAAGAAAAATAAAATTTAAAATAGCCAGAAATCTCACGTAGCATTTATGTCTTCCTTTAAAATCTTTTAAGTATATTCTATAAAAATAATCTTACCGAAGAAAAATAAAATTTAAAATAGCCAGAAATCTCATGTAGCATTTATGTCTTCCTTTAAAATCTTTTAAGTATATTCTATAAAAATAATCTTACCGAAGAAAAATACAATTTAAAATAGCCAGAAATCTCATGTAGCATTTATGTCTTCCTTTAAAATCTTTTAAGTATATTCTATAAATATAATCTTACCGAAGAAAAATAAAATTTAAAATAGCCAGAAATCTCATGTAGCATTTATGCTTCCTTTAAAATCTTTTAAGTATATTCTATAAAAATAATCTTACCGAAGAAAAATAAAATTTAAAATAGCCAGAAATCTCATGTAGCATTTATGTCTTCCTTTAAAATCTTTTAAGAATATTCTATAAAAATAATCTTACCGAAGAAAAATAAAATTTAAAATAGCCAGAAATCTCATGTAGCATTTATGTCTTCCTTTAAAATCTTCTAAGTATATTCTATAAAAATAATCTTACCGAAGAAAAATAAAATTTAAAATAGCCAGAAATCTCATGTAGCATTTATGTCTTCCTTTAAAATCTTTTAAGTATATTCTATAAAAATAATCTTACCGAAGAAAAATAAAATTTAAAATAGCCAGAAATCTCATGTAGCATTTATGTCTTCCTTTAAAATCTTTTAAGTATATTCTATAAAAATAATCTTACCGAAGAAAAATAAAATTTAAAATAGCCAGAAATCTCATGTAGCATTTATGTCTTCCTTTAAAATCTTTTAAGTATATTCTATAAAAATAATCTTACCGAAGAAAAATAAAATTTAAAATAGCCAGAAATCTCATGTAGCATTTATGTCTTCCTTTAAAATCTTTTAAGAATATTCTATAAAAATAATCTTACCGAAGAAAAATAAAATTTAAAATAGCCAGAAATCTCATGTAGCATTTATGTCTTCCTTTAAAATCTTTTAAGTATATTCTATAAAAATAATCTTACCGAAGAAAAATACAATTTAAAATAGCCAGAAATCTCATGTAGCATTTATGTCTTCCTTTAAAATCTTTTAAGTATATTCTATAAAAATAATCTTACCGAAGAAAAATAAAATTTAAAATAGCCAGAAATCTCATGTAGCATTTATGTCTTCCTTTAAAATCTTTTAAGTATATTCTATAAAAATAATCTTACCGAAGAAAAATAAAATTTAAAATAGCCAGAAATCTCATGTAGCATTTATGTCTTCCTTTAAAATCTTTTAAGTATATTCTATAAAAATAATCTTACCGAAGAAAAATAAAATTTAAAATAGCCAGAAATCTCATGTAGCATTTATGTCTTCCTTTAAAATCTTTTAAGTATATTCTATAAAAATAATCTTACCGAAGAAAAATAAAATTTAAAATAGCCAGAAATCTCATGTAGCATTTATGTCTTCCTTTAAAATCTTTTAAGTATATTCTATAAAAATAATCTTACCGAAGAAAAATAAAATTTAAAATAGCCAGAAATCTCATGTAGCATTTATGTCTTCCTTTAAAATCTTTTAAGTATATTCTATAAATATAATCTTACCGAAGAAAAATAAAATTTAAAATAGCCAGAAATCTCATGTAGCATTTATGCTTCCTTTAAAATCTTTTAAGTATATTCTATAAATATAATCTTACCGAAGAAAAATAAAATTTAAAATAGCCAGAAATCTCATGTAGCATTTATGTCTTCCTTTAAAATCTTTTAAGTATATTCTATAAAAATAATCTTACCGAAGAAAAATAAAATTTAAAATAGCCAGAAATCTCATGTAGCATTTATGCTTCCTTTAAAATCTTTTAAGTATATTCTATAAAAATAATCTTACCGAAGAAAAATAAAATTTAAAATAGCCAGAAATCTCATGTAGCATTTATGTCTTCCTTTAAAATCTTTTAAGAATATTCTATAAAAATAATCTTACCGAAGAAAAATAAAATTTAAAATAGCCAGAAATCTCATGTAGCATTTATGTCTTCCTTTAAAATCTTCTAAGTATATTCTATAAAAATAATCTTACCGAAGAAAAATAAAATTTAAAATAGCCAGAAATCTCATGTAGCATTTATGTCTTCCTTTAAAATCTTTTAAGTATATTCTATAAAAATAATCTTACCGAAGAAAAATAAAATTTAAAATAGCCAGAAATCTCATGTAGCATTTATGTCTTCCTTTAAAATCTTTTAAGTATATTCTATAAAAATAATCTTACCGAAGAAAAATAAAATTTAAAATAGCCAGAAATCTCATGTAGCATTTATGTCTTCCTTTAAAATCTTTTAAGTATATTCTATAAAAATAATCTTACCGAAGAAAAATAAAATTTAAAATAGCCAGAAATCTCATGTAGCATTTATGTCTTCCTTTAAAATCTTTTAAGAATATTCTATAAAAATAATCTTACCGAAGAAAAATAAAATTTAAAATAGCCAGAAATCTCATGTAGCATTTATGTCTTCCTTTAAAATCTTTTAAGTATATTCTATAAAAATAATCTTACCGAAGAAAAATACAATTTAAAATAGCCAGAAATCTCATGTAGCATTTATGTCTTCCTTTAAAATCTTTTAAGTATATTCTATAAATATAATCTTACCGAAGAAAAATAAAATTTAAAATAGCCAGAAATCTCATGTAGCATTTATGCTTCCTTTAAAATCTTTTAAGTATATTCTATAAAAATAATCTTACCGAAGAAAAATAAAATTTAAAATAGCCAGAAATCTCATGTAGCATTTATGTCTTCCTTTAAAATCTTTTAAGAATATTCTATAAAAATAATCTTACCGAAGAAAAATAAAATTTAAAATAGCCAGAAATCTCATGTAGCATTTATGTCTTCCTTTAAAATCTTCTAAGTATATTCTATAAAAATAATCTTACCGAAGAAAAATAAAATTTAAAATAGCCAGAAATCTCATGTAGCATTTATGTCTTCCTTTAAAATCTTTTAAGTATATTCTATAAAAATAATCTTACCGAAGAAAAATAAAATTTAAAATAGCCAGAAATCTCATGTAGCATTTATGTCTTCCTTTAAAATCTTTTAAGTATATTCTATAAAAATAATCTTACCGAAGAAAAATAAAATTTAAAATAGCCAGAAATCTCATGTAGCATTTATGTCTTCCTTTAAAATCTTTTAAGTATATTCTATAAAAATAATCTTACCGAAGAAAAATAAAATTTAAAATAGCCAGAAATCTCATGTAGCATTTATGTCTTCCTTTAAAATCTTTTAAGTATATTCTATAAAAATAATCTTACCGAAGAAAAATAAAATTTAAAATAGCCAGAAATCTCATGTAGCATTTATGTCTTCCTTTAAAATCTTTTAAGTATATTCTATAAAAATAATCTTACCGAAGAAAAATAAAATTTAAAATAGCCAGAAATCTCATGTAGCATTTATGTCTTCCTTTAAAATCTTTTAAGTATATTCTATAAAAATAATCTTACCGAAGAAAAATAAAATTTAAAATAGCCAGAAATCTCATGTAGCATTTATGTCTTCCTTTAAAATCTTTTAAGTATATTCTATAAAAATAATCTTACCGAAGAAAAATAAAATTTAAAATAGCCAGAAATCTCATGTAGCATTTATGTCTTCCTTTAAAATCTTTTAAGTATATTCTATAAATATAATCTTACCGAAGAAAAATAAAATTTAAAATAGCCAGAAATCTCATGTAGCATTTATGCTTCCTTTAAAATCTTTTAAGTATATTCTATAAAAATAATCTTACCGAAGAAAAATAAAATTTAAAATAGCCAGAAATCTCATGTAGCATTTATGTCTTCCTTTAAAATCTTTTAAGAATATTCTATAAAAATAATCTTACCGAAGAAAAATAAAATTTAAAATAGCCAGAAATCTCATGTAGCATTTATGTCTTCCTTTAAAATCTTCTAAGTATATTCTATAAAAATAATCTTACCGAAGAAAAATAAAATTTAAAATAGCCAGAAATCTCATGTAGCATTTATGTCTTCCTTTAAAATCTTTTAAGTATATTCTATAAAAATAATCTTACCGAAGAAAAATAAAATTTAAAATAGCCAGAAATCTCATGTAGCATTTATGTCTTCCTTTAAAATCTTTTAAGTATATTCTATAAAAATAATCTTACCGAAGAAAAATAAAATTTAAAATAGCCAGAAATCTCATGTAGCATTTATGTCTTCCTTTAAAATCTTTTAAGTATATTCTATAAAAATAATCTTACCGAAGAAAAATAAAATTTAAAATAGCCAGAAATCTCATGTAGCATTTATGTCTTCCTTTAAAATCTTTTAAGAATATTCTATAAAAATAATCTTACCGAAGAAAAATAAAATTTAAAATAGCCAGAAATCTCATGTAGCATTTATGTCTTCCTTTAAAATCTTTTAAGTATATTCTATAAAAATAATCTTACCGAAGAAAAATACAATTTAAAATAGCCAGAAATCTCATGTAGCATTTATGTCTTCCTTTAAAATCTTTTAAGTATATTCTATAAAAATAATCTTACCGAAGAAAAATAAAATTTAAAATAGCCAGAAATCTCATGTAGCATTTATGTCTTCCTTTAAAATCTTTTAAGTATATTCTATAAAAATAATCTTACCGAAGAAAAATAAAATTTAAAATAGCCAGAAATCTCATGTAGCATTTATGTCTTCCTTTAAAATCTTTTAAGTATATTCTATAAATATAATCTTACCGAAGAAAAATAAAATTTAAAATAGCCAGAAATCTCATGTAGCATTTATGCTTCCTTTAAAATCTTTTAAGTATATTCTATAAAAATAATCTTACCGAAGAAAAATAAAATTTAAAATAGCCAGAAATCTCATGTAACATTTATGTCTTCCTTTAAAATCTTTTAAGAATATTCTATAAAAATAATCTTACCGAAGAAAAATAAAATTTAAAATAGCCAGAAATCTCATGTAGCATTTATGTCTTCCTTTAAAATCTTTTAAGTATATTCTATAAAAATAATCTTACCGAAGAAAAATAAAATTTAAAATAGCCAGAAATCTCATGTAGCATTTATGTCTTCCTTTAAAATCTTCTAAGTATATTCTATAAAAATAATCTTACCGAAGAAAAATAAAATTTAAAATAGCCAGAAATCTCACGTAGCATTTATGTCTTCCTTTAAAATCTTTTAAGTATATTCTATAAAAATAATCTTACCGAAGAAAAATAAAATTTAAAATAGCCAGAAATCTCATGTAGCATTTATGTCTTCCTTTAAAATCTTTTAAGTATATTCTATAAAAATAATCTTACCGAAGAAAAATAAAATTTAAAATAGCCAGAAATCTCATGTAGCATTTATGTCTTCCTTTAAAATCTTTTAAGTATATTCTATAAAAAT
Organism: Meloidogyne luci; assembly: GCA_902706615.1. Taxonomy (NCBI): domain Eukaryota; kingdom Metazoa; phylum Nematoda; class Chromadorea; order Rhabditida; family Meloidogynidae; genus Meloidogyne; species Meloidogyne luci. The sequence goes on along the minus strand of CACSLI010000148.1, from coordinate 306,174 downwards.
AATCTTACCGAAGAAAAATAAAATTTAAAATAGCCAGAAATCTCATGTAGCATTTATGTCTTCCTTTAAAATCTTTTAAGTATATTCTATAAAAATAATCTTACCGAAGAAAAATAAAATTTAAAATAGCCAGAAATCTCATGTAGCATTTATGTCTTCCTTTAAAATCTTTTAAGTATATTCTATAAATATAATCTTACCGAAGAAAAATAAAATTTAAAATAGCCAGAAATCTCATGTAGCATTTATGCTTCCTTTAAAATCTTTTAAGTATATTCTATAAAAATAATCTTACCGAAGAAAAATAAAATTTAAAATAGCCAGAAATCTCATGTAGCATTTATGTCTTCCTTTAAAATCTTTTAAGTATATTCTATAAAAATAATCTTACCGAAGAAAAATAAAATTTAAAATAGCCAGAAATCTCATGTAGCATTTATGTCTTCCTTTAAAATCTTTTAAGTATATTCTATAAAAATAATCTTACCGAAGAAAAATAAAATTTAAAATAGCCAGAAATCTCATGTAGCATTTATGTCTTCCTTTAAAATCTTTTAAGTATATTCTATAAATATAATCTTACCGAAGAAAAATAAAATTTAAAATAGCCAGAAATCTCATGTAGCATTTATGCTTCCTTTAAAATCTTTTAAGTATATTCTATAAAAATAATCTTACCGAAGAAAAATAAAATTTAAAATAGCCAGAAATCTCATGTAACATTTATGTCTTCCTTTAAAATCTTTTAAGAATATTCTATAAAAATAATCTTACCGAAGAAAAATAAAATTTAAAATAGCCAGAAATCTCATGTAGCATTTATGTCTTCCTTTAAAATCTTTTAAGTATATTCTATAAAAATAATCTTACCGAAGAAAAATAAAATTTAAAATAGCCAGAAATCTCATGTAGCATTTATGTCTTCCTTTAAAATCTTTTAAGTATATTCTATAAATATAATCTTACCGAAGAAAAATAAAATTTAAAATAGCCAGAAATCTCATGTAGCATTTATGCTTCCTTTAAAATCTTTTAAGTATATTCTATAAAAATAATCTTACCGAAGAAAAATAAAATTTAAAATAGCCAGAAATCTCATGTAACATTTATGTCTTCCTTTAAAATCTTTTAAGAATATTCTATAAAAATAATCTTACCGAAGAAAAATAAAATTTAAAATAGCCAGAAATCTCATGTAGCATTTATGTCTTCCTTTAAAATCTTTTAAGTATATTCTATAAAAATAATCTTACCGAAGAAAAATAAAATTTAAAATAGCCAGAAATCTCATGTAGCATTTATGTCTTCCTTTAAAATCTTTTAAGTATATTCTATAAAAATAATCTTACCGAAGAAAAATAAAATTTAAAATAGCCAGAAATCTCATGTAGCATTTATGTCTTCCTTTAAAATCTTTTAAGTATATTCTATAAAAATAATCTTACCGAAGAAAAATAAAATTTAAAATAGCCAGAAATCTCATGTAGCATTTATGTCTTCCTTTAAAATCTTTTAAGTATATTCTATAAAAATAATCTTACCGAAGAAAAATAAAATTTAAAATAGCCAGAAATCTCATGTAGCATTTATGTCTTCCTTTAAAATCTTTTAAGTATATTCTATAAAAATAATCTTACCGAAGAAAAATAAAATTTAAAATAGCCAGAAATCTCATGTAGCATTTATGTCTTCCTTTAAAATCTTTTAAGTATATTCTATAAATATAATCTTACCGAAGAAAAATAAAATTTAAAATAGCCAGAAATCTCATGTAGCATTTATGCTTCCTTTAAAATCTTTTAAGTATATTCTATAAAAATAATCTTACCGAAGAAAAATAAAATTTAAAATAGCCAGAAATCTCATGTAGCATTTATGTCTTCCTTTAAAATCTTTTAAGTATATTCTATAAAAATAATCTTACCGAAGAAAAATAAAATTTAAAATAGCCAGAAATCTCATGTAGCATTTATGTCTTCCTTTAAAATCTTTTAAGTATATTCTATAAAAATAATCTTACCGAAGAAAAATAAAATTTAAAATAGCCAGAAATCTCATGTAGCATTTATGTCTTCCTTTAAAATCTTTTAAGTATATTCTATAAATATAATCTTACCGAAGAAAAATAAAATTTAAAATAGCCAGAAATCTCATGTAGCATTTATGCTTCCTTTAAAATCTTTTAAGTATATTCTATAAAAATAATCTTACCGAAGAAAAATAAAATTTAAAATAGCCAGAAATCTCATGTAACATTTATGTCTTCCTTTAAAATCTTTTAAGAATATTCTATAAAAATAATCTTACCGAAGAAAAATAAAATTTAAAATAGCCAGAAATCTCATGTAGCATTTATGTCTTCCTTTAAAATCTTTTAAGTATATTCTATAAAAATAATCTTACCGAAGAAAAATAAAATTTAAAATAGCCAGAAATCTCATGTAGCATTTATGTCTTCCTTTAAAATCTTTTAAGTATATTCTATAAATATAATCTTACCGAAGAAAAATAAAATTTAAAATAGCCAGAAATCTCATGTAGCATTTATGCTTCCTTTAAAATCTTTTAAGTATATTCTATAAAAATAATCTTACCGAAGAAAAATAAAATTTAAAATAGCCAGAAATCTCATGTAACATTTATGTCTTCCTTTAAAATCTTTTAAGAATATTCTATAAAAATAATCTTACCGAAGAAAAATAAAATTTAAAATAGCCAGAAATCTCATGTAGCATTTATGTCTTCCTTTAAAATCTTTTAAGTATATTCTATAAAAATAATCTTACCGAAGAAAAATAAAATTTAAAATAGCCAGAAATCTCATGTAGCATTTATGTCTTCCTTTAAAATCTTTTAAGAATATTCTATAAAAATAATCTTACCGAAGAAAAATAAAATTTAAAATAGCCAGAAATCTCATGTAGCATTTATGTCTTCCTTTAAAATCTTTTAAGTAATAATAATAATCTTTTAAGTAATAACTATAATAATCTTACCGAAGAAAAATAAAATTTAAAATAGCCAGAAATCTCATGTAGCATTTATGTCTTCCTTTAAAATCTTTTAAGTATATTCTATAAAAATAATCTTACCGAAGAAAAATAAAATTTAAAATAGCCAGAAATCTCATGTAGCATTTATGTCTTCCTTTAAAATCTTTTAAGTATATTCTATAAAAATAATCTTACCGAAGAAAAATAAAATTTAAAATAGCCAGAAATCTCATGTAGCATTTATGTCTTCCTTTAAAATCTTTTAAGTATATTCTATAAAAATAATCTTACCGAAGAAAAATAAAATTTAAAATAGCCAGAAATCTCATGTAGCATTTATGTCTTCCTTTAAAATCTTTTAAGTATATTCTATAAAAATAATCTTACCGAAGAAAAATAAAATTTAAAATAGCCAGAAATCTCATGTAGCATTTATGTCTTCCTTTAAAATCTTTTAAGTATATTCTATAAAAATAATCTTACCGAAGAAAAATAAAATTTAAAATAGCCAGAAATCTCATGTAGCATTTATGTCTTCCTTTAAAATCTTTTAAGTATATTCTATAAAAATAATCTTACCGAAGAAAAATAAAATTTAAAATAGCCAGAAATCTCATGTAGCATTTATGTCTTCCTTTAAAATCTTTTAAGTATATTCTATAAAAATAATCTTACCGAAGAAAAATAAAATTTAAAATAGCCAGAAATCTCATGTAGCATTTATGTCTTCCTTTAAAATCTTTTAATTGCCTTCACCTTTATTCCCTTAACCTTTTCATTAAATACATTTCCTTAGTAGTTTTTGGGAAAGTTTTAACCCCGAAAAACTTAAATGTATCTCATTTGTAATTTTTAGCTTTAATTTTATTTACAATTTTTAATAAAATTTATTTCAATTTTAAAAAAATATAGTGTTTATTTCCATATTTACATATATCCATATTTTTAAATTTTATATCCATATCTTATGTCCATATTTTTAATTTTATATCCATATATGTAAATTTATTTTAATTTGCCTTTATAAATTTATTTTTGGATTTGCTTATTTCTGGATTTATCTATTTAATTAGATAGGATTTTATTTAACTAGGATTTTATTTCCATATCTTATATCCATATTTTTAAATTTTATATCTAATTATATCTACTGATCTAAACATATATGATTTCCTTCTAAAAATATTCCTTCGGACATTTTTATAGCGAAAAGAATTTTTTAATTTCATCTTTACAAAATATTTTACAAGTACAAATTTAGAATTAATTGGATTCGTGGTTCTTCGACATCCCTCTTTGCCTGTAAATCCCTCGATAACACTCTTAATACGCTAAAATGCTGAGATATCCCCCTGATATCCAATCGGATCCCTAGATATCTCTCCCACCAAATCCCTCTATATCACTTTTATATTGCCTATAATCCTTTGTTAATACTCATTATTTCGGTAATACCATGGCTGGTCCCCCTTTTTTCTGTTCTATCTTCTTTCATTCTCTATAGCAAATTATATCCATTCGACTCAGCTCTTCGAGCTGAGTCGAACTGTACTAAATTTATCGAAATTCGACTTAAATAAACATAGATATAAGCATTTGTTTTAATCCCTTTCAAGGTTAAATTCAGGTTCGTCCCCCCTCCTTTTAATTCTTCAAATTATTAAAGAATCCTCCTTAATCCCTCTATGTCCCCTTAATCACTCGATGTCCCTAATATTCGCTCAAATCCCTCGATGTCCTTTTTAACCCCATCGATAATCTCCGGTTCTTGATTTTGGATTGAACTTCCTTTATGCACTATAATTTGCCACTTTAAAATTTTATATATTAATTCAGTTTTGAAAATTTCCGATTCCCGGCGTTCTTATCCTTCCGATTTGCGGAAAAAAATTTTGATTTCTGATTTCCGAGTTCCGACTTTTGAGCCAGTTTCAATTTCCGATTCTTCCGATTTCCAACACCTCTGACTATTCCGACCCACCTCTGCTTTTCAGCAACGCTGAAAAAATTTTTTTGAGAATTTTGGAAGGCCAAGGACCCGGATTTCTTCCATTTTCAGTGCCGGTGGCAATTTATGGGATTAATAAAAATCGATACTGTCCCGTTCCGACCTCTTCTGCTTGCTAATTATTTTTGGGATGCTTATAATCTTTGGGACGTTTATTCTATGATGGGAGTATATAAGTTCACACAGCAACATAAAACAGGCAGAGGGTATTATCCTTGGCAGAGGGTATTATCCTATAATTTGGTATTATCCTTGAGAATTTCACTTGCCAAACCGCCAGCTTCAAAAGAATAAGGATGACCTTCAGGATAATAAAATTTGTCCATTAAACGATTTACAAGCACATCCATATCGTGCTCTTTTGAAATTTGCTCAGAATAAACAACACCGGAATCACCGCCATTTTGATTGACGTAATGTACCTCAGTAAGATATTGTGAATCCTTTAAATAAAAACGATTTAAAAAATATCCTTCCCTAATATAAAATTTAATCTGAAGGGATTAAAGTTTGATAACTTCAGATCCCCTAATATCCCCGATATACAACCACTGGACCGTGCGCCAAAATTTTCACTTGTCATTTGCGAACTTTCAAATTTTTAAAACACGCAAAATGCCAAAATTAGAAAATTTTTTTAATTTAAAAGGCCATAAGGACTGATTCATTCTTTTTAATCATTATACATATAAAAAATTTCGAAATTTCAGAAAGCTAGTGGTGAGGGATTTTTTATGAAAATATAACTGGGAATAGCCAAAATCTAATCCAATAAATACTTTAGACATTTGCCCGAGTAAAAGAAATGCAACCGTGCTAGATTTTAATAATAACTCTATGTACAGCCATGTAGGCGAAAATTTTAAGAATTTTAGAAGGCCGGGAACTAAATTTTTTCCTATTCTTAAGTAGTTGGGCAAAACAAATAAATTTTTTATTATCCGTTTCCAATTCATTTAAAAATATTGGCATATTAGTGTGCTAAAAGACCCGAAAACGTTCAATTTCTTTTGTAAAAAATTTTTAAAATTATAAAAACTCTAAACCCGAGAAAAAATCATTAAATAAAATTTTTCGATTTAAATAATTCTCTATAAACGACCTTTCTATGTTTCAGATTTGGCTTTCTTTTAATTTTACAAATCAACATTAGGTCGTTTAAAATTAGAATAATCCCAGGGTCTAATACTTAGAGAAGTATTACGACCTGTGCTAGGTATGGCTCAACGAGCTACCTCCGGAGCCGGCACCAAAGCCATCTCCGGCGGATCCCACGATCATCCATCCAGATTATCCTTAATTCCTTGATATCCTTCGTAGTCACGTGTTATCACGTGATATCCCCTTTCGGCCTGAATTCGGCCTGAATTCCCGAAATAGTATTCATTGATTTTCCACCCGGAGCCCGTAGACAAACATAGAGCGGTTTCGAAAATCCCCATTTTACATGATGAAAATTTTCCAAGTACAGTATTTTCTCTAGAATAACCTCACTCCTCTAGAGGTCGATCGAAAAAATAACAAACCTCTCTAAAATAATCCCCCTCTAGCCCCCCATAAAATATTTATATTTATCTAATTGTTTTTTGCATTATTTTTAAAATTTTCGGAAGATAGATCAAGGGATTTGGGTGAATTAAGTGTGAAATCAGTGTATGTGAAGGTATTAAATTTGATATAGATCGGTGTTGTGTCCGAGGAGACGAAAATTTTGAAAATTTCATAATTTACTCATCGCAAAATACAATGCCACCCTCAATTAGAATGCCAACCTGGAAGATGATTGAAAAATAGAATGCCATGGCATTCTATTAGTGATTTTACGGTATATATGCTCAGAAAAAAGCACCGAGAAATATCAAATTTCCTAAAATATGCCATGGGGATGCACTAAAAATGTGAAAATTTGGTTATGGGTAATTATTATTCCAACTTCCGCTAGAAGGAGTAATTATTTGAGGTGGATAATTATAATACGTGACTACGAAGGATATCAAGGAATTAAGGATAATCTGGATGGATGATCGTGGGATCCGCCGGAGATGGCTTTGGTGCCGGCTCCGGAGGTAGCTCGTTGAGCCATACCTAGCACAGGTCGTAATACTTCTCTAAGTATTAGACCCTGGGATTATTCTAATTTTAAACGACCTAATGTTGATTTGTAAAATTAAAAGAAAGCCAAATCTGAAACATAGAAAGGTCGTTTATAGAGAATTATTTAAATCGAAAAATTTTATTTAATGATTTTTTCTCGGGTTTAGAGTTTTTATAATTTTAAAAATTTTTTACAAAAGAAATTGAACGTTTTCGGGTCTTTTAGCACACTAATATGCCAATATTTTTAAATGAATTGGAAACGGATAATAAAAAATTTATTTGTTTTGCCCAACTACTTAAGAATAGGAAAAAATTTAGTTCCCGGCCTTCTAAAATTCTTAAAATTTTCGCCTACATGGCTGTACATAGAGTTATTATTAAAATCTAGCACGGTTGCATTTCTTTTACTCGGGCAAATGTTTAAAGTATTTATTGGATTAGATTTTGGCTATTCCCACTTATATTTTCATAAAAAATCCCTCACCACTAGCTTTCTGAAATTTCGAAATTTTTTATATGTATAATGATTAAAAAGAATGAATCAGTCCTTATGGCCTTTTAAATTAAAAAAAATTTTTTAATTTTGGCATTTTGCGTTTTTTAAAAATTTGAAAGTTCGCACATGACAAGTGAAAATTTTGGCGCACGGTCCAGTGGTTGTATATCGGGGATATTAGGGGATCTGAAGTTATCAAACTTTAATCCCTTCAGATTAAATTTTATATTAGGGAAGGATATTTTTTAAATCGTTTTTATTTAAAGGATTCACAATATCTTACTGAGGTACATTACGTCAATCAAGATGGCGGTGATTCCGGTGTTGTTTATTCTGAGCAAATTTCAAAAGAGCACGATATGGATGTGCTTGTAAATCGTTTAATGGACAAATTTTATTATCCTGAAGGTCATCCTTATTCTTTTGAAGCTGGCGGTTTGGCAAGTGAAATTCTCAAGGATAATACCAAATTAGATGAATTGAGGCAATATCATCAGAAATATTTTCATCTAAATAATATGGTAAGTAAATTAGATCTGGTTATTTAAATTTAATAAATTAAATCTGCCAATTCTTTTTCAATAAAGTTTGTTCCAAATAGGTTGACATCCTTTAATTTTTCCGATGATTCAACTTAGATTTGTCTAATTTTTTTAATTTTCTAAAATATTAATTCTGCAGCAAAAATTACCCTATTTTACAAAAAATTTTAGATAAGCAAAAATTTTATCACAAGTTAAGAAAAATTTTCAAAAAATGGGGTGTTTCAAAATATATTGAACATTTTGTAATACTTAACAAAAAAACCATTAAACAATTACTAAAGAAGAAATAAAAATTTTTAAAGAACATTTCCATTGACATTTAGCATAAAAGAAAAAAACGAAGTCTTTAACTGATTCCTTTATCGAGATCTCAAATCTCGAAAATCAACGGGAAATCGGGGTACAGTACTTCAAAAATTTTTTTACCCCTTAGTGCATATATAAAAAATTTTTTTAGGCCTTTCTAAAAGTCAATAAACTTTGCTAAAAATAGTCCGGGATTTAATTTTTCTATAATACATCTGTTTGAAGTATGTAAAATTAACTTTAAAAAATGCACAAAACCCTCCAAAATACCACGAAAATGTCACTTAAAAATTCCTCTAACATTATCTCCATGTGTTCTTTATTGTGAAATTTAAGCAAATTTTTGTAGCAAATTTTATTGGCTTTTATAAAGGCCTAAAAGAAAATTTTCATTTATGCCCTAGGGGGGTAAAATATTTATTGAAGTACTGTACCCCGATTTCCCGTTGATTTTCGGGATTTGAGATCTCGATGAAGGAAGTAGTTAAAGACCTCGTTTTTTCCCTTTTATACTATGTCAATGAAAATGTTCTTAAAATTTTTTATCTCTTCTTTAGTATTTGTTTAATGGTTTTTTTTTGTGAAGTTTCATAAACTGTTCAATGTATTTTTGAACACCCCATTTTTGGAACACCCCATTTTGCTTTTCTAAAATTTTTTGTAAAATAGGGTAATTTTGCTTCAGAATTAATATTTTAAAAAATTATAAAAATTAGACAAATCTACATATGCTGACTTAAATTAAAGGATGTCAACCGATTTTGGAACAAACTTTATTGGAAAGGAAAAAAATCTTGAAAAATCCTCCATCTCCACGAATTTTTTGTCTGAAAATTTAAACCTGAGCTAGTTTGTGCAAATTTCGTGGGCTTTCAAATGAGCGTAAACGAAAATTTTTTATATAAGCTCTAGAGGGGTAAAATATTTTTTAAAGTACTGTAGTTTTAAAATACTTAATTTGAATAATGATAATTTATGCCTGGTCCAAAACTGACTTAATTTTGCATTAATAACCGTTTATACAAAATATAGATATAATTATAACCGTTATACAAAACATAAGGAATCCTATACTAAATTTAATAAACTAGAATAATCATAAAAAAGAATTTGCAATCAAACTACTGTGATAAAATAATTTTTTAATGTAAACCCATGTTACCGTTGATATTAATGAATCTAAGTATCAAAATATGTAAAAATCTGTTAAGATTTTTGCGGATTTTTTCATGATTTTGATAATTAAAAACCTGACCTAAATCTGATACATGTAAATTCTACAAGAATCGAAAAAATTATATAACTTACTAGTAGGGTTATTAATTAAAAATAATATTTATTAGAATGAGTGGTAAAATTGAGATTCGTACCCCACATTTTTCATAGAGAAGAAAACCTTATCTATCGATAAGTATCCAGCTCTCCTTTTTAGATCCAGCTAACTTGTTGCAATAAAATCATTTTGGGAATATATGGCCTTACTTATCTAGAGTCTGTTACTCAATCACAATACCGGACCATTTAAAACGAAGAGCTAGGTACTTATCGCCATAAGATTTTATCAGATATTAAAACTGAGCATTTTTGCATCTCTTGGAACGAAAATGGGGGAGGGAAGGGGAGGGGGTACGAAGTTTGATTTTACCGAATGAGCTACTATATTCTGTCATGTAACTGTATAATGTAAATTAGTTTTTTTAAACGGAGTTTTAATGAGATATGACGCCTTCCTTTAATAATCCCGGTTTGCAGTCACTTTCGATAACATATATTATTGTTAAACAATATATTTTAGTTAATTACAATCACTGGCAATGTTAATGAAGAAGAATTAATTAATAAAATTTTATCACTGGAAAGTCTTTATTCTAACAAAATTCCCGACAATTTTACGAGGCCCTTTCAAACAGGACTTGCTCCACTTATATCCCAAACACGAGAAGAACGTATTCCTTATGATGAAGATAAATTAGGTTGGTACATTTCTTATATTAATTATAAATAATGACAGACGGCGTCAAATTACATAAATTTATTATTTTTTTTGGGTAAATAAGTTTTAGGGTTCCCTCTTTTCCATATACTTTTTCTTCCTTCCTAAATTCTTCTTCCTTTTTTCTAAATTCCTCCTTTTTTCTTCCTTCCTAAATTTTTCTTCCTTTTCTTCCTTCCTAAATTTGCTTGCGGCATGATTCAAGAGATTTTAATAAAAAAAGATTGGCTTAGACCAACGTACCGCGAGCCCAAGGTACCACAAAGCTATAACTTTATTCAAAATTGTTGAATATGCGACGCTAATTGTAAGTACAGTTCGATGCAACTCGAAGAGCTGAATCGAACCATAGCAGGAAATTTTAACGAAAATTTAACCCCAGAAACTTTTTCTGTTCGAGTGACGGGGTGCTCACATTTTCGCGGTTATAAATTTACGCGGTTTTTGAAAAAATCTTTCGGAACTGTAGTCGGGGTAAGGCGGCGGATTAAAACTCTAATTCCTTCGTTTTCGATAATTCCCGATTCTTAAATTTTTTTAATAAATCTGGAATTTTTTTATGATAACATCTTAAAATAATTCTAGATTTTCATCTTTCTGAAAAGTGAATTTCAGTTTTTTAGATACTTAAAATTCAAAAATTTTGCCAGAGCCGCTAGAAAATGATGTTTCTCTTTAATTTTCGAGCGGCTCGCAAAATAAAGATTTCTAGATTTTCGGCTTCCGAAGATTTTATAATGTTTGAGGGTTGACACAAGGGAACAAGCCGTCCGATATTAAAATTTAATCGGGGATTCCCGTTCCTGATTACCTGAATTATTTTGAAAAATTGGGAATTTTTTCGACATTCTGGTGACTCCTCTTTCAAGATTCTCAAAATTTTGGAATGTTCTCAAAAAATATCAAAATTTTTGTCTGTGGCTCTTAAAAAATAAGAAATCTGGTAACTTGGCATTGCAAAATTCTATAACTTTTCGCCTCCGGTGTGTTCTCTATCAAATTAAAATATTCAATTAATACGCTTTTGTAGAGTTCTTTTCAAAAATACCTGTTAAAAAATAATAAAACAAATGAATCGTTGGCTAGGGTTTACCTTATCAACACATTCAAACTTTAGCCGGTGGCCGGCTCAAACCAATTCGAAATTATACCATTCGATTCGTCCAGAGAGCTGAGCCGAATGACACCAAAATCAACGAAATTTGACTAGATTTGACAAATCTAGGAACGTTTGTTTTTACCACTTACACAATTCCTTCGCGGAAAAAAGTTTTTGCCGCTGCAGAGGAAGCCGGGCATGTCGAGCGGAACGACGGCCGCCACTTCGCTACGGTCGCCACGAGCGAAGGTAGCACGACCATCGTGCAGCGAAGACCATGCCCGGCCTACCCTCCGTAGCAGCACAAAAACAGTTTTTCCAGCGAAGATTCTGCTGATTATAACTTTGTCAAAAATCATCCAATCGAGCTGATTTTGATGTTATTCGACTCAGCTCGAAGAGCTTTTTCAAATGAACTATCATATGTAAAATCGCAATTTTTCACCCCAAAAATGAGCTTACTGCCCTCTATGGTTTTGACCATTTCGAGCCCTATATCTCGGCCCAAAGTTTTTCCGCTGGCTATTTTGGTGTCGTTCGACTCAGCTCGCCGAGCTCTTTCGAATGACATACAAATCGTCCAATTCTGAGCCATGTACGAAAACTGTAGTTAGGCCGACGGTACTTGTTTTTGATTTATAATTAAATATTTGGATAATAAATAATAAATTTAAAAAATACTGTTTAAAAATATGAATTTCATAGGAATGTGCCAAATTTGCTGGAGAGGTCCAGCTGGCTCTGCTGTCTACATTCAACGAGCCTTACGAATCCTGATCAAATATATGAAAAATTACCTTATTCAAGATTTAGTTGATGCAAAATATCCTTACTGTGCGAGCTTAGAACTGACATTTGCGGTAAGAAAACAATGTCTAATCAGTGTATTCCTTAATGATGTGCCGGCTCAAGAATTTGAATATAATATGAGTGGATCAACTTTTTATGGTCAACTGAAACACCCAGAACATGATCAAACCAGTGAAATAAGAAAAAGGTATTAAATTTTTTACTTGACATTAAGAATAGAGACCGGACTTGGAGGGTCGTACGAGATCGAGATCTTAAAAAATCTCGATTGTCAAAAAATCTTATCGTACGAGAACCGAGATCGAGATCTCAACAAATTTTATCATACGAGAATTGAAATCGAAATCTCGAAAATATCTATATTGATAACCGAGATTTTTTTCGAGATCTCGTCTCTAATTAAGAATTATTTTTATTAAAATAATATGCCTACGTAACAAATAATAAAAAAATTTATTTAATGTCAGAGCTTAAATTTTAAGTCACTTTTAAAGTTAATGGCTTAAAATTTAAATTTTAAGTCACTTTTAAAGTTAATGGCTTAAAATTTTACTTGTACGAGTATATATTTACTAATAGAGTTGCCAAAATGGCCCGACTCGAACGGAAAGATCTAGTCGTGTCTAAGATATTTGGCAGAAAAGGGCTCGTACGGTCCAACTCGATACTCGATAAAAAAGAGGTCCGGAAAAAATGACTCGGAAAAATCTGGCCCGACTCGAACAAGACTTGATAACATTTTCCCAAATTTTCGGCCAAGAAGGAAGAAATCTGGCTTCTTAGTCTTCCAAAATTCTAAAAATAAAAGCCGGCGGCGCTGAAAAAAAGTGAAACTATCAAGAAGCGGATCGAGGCACTTCATTTACTGATAGAGACCGAAATCCCTCCCCTCAATCCTCCGATATCCCTCCAAATCCCATGATATCCTCCCAATCCCTCAAAGACCTCGACCTCCACGATTCTCTATAATTTATTATCCAAATCGTTATACCATAAATAGACAAAGCACTCTGATTTGTTCAAAGTAAACTTGCAATGCATGTTAAGAATCCTGTTAAGGACTAAAATCGAACATTACGAAAAATAGATAACACCCAAAAACACCCGGAAGGTTCCAGTATACCGATACGAATCCAATTACGAGCTTTTCAACCGCAGCAATAATTCTATGTATTAGAAGAGCTGGAATTACCTCGGCTGTTGGCACCAGACTTGCCCTCTGCTTGATACTCGTTAAAGGTTTTACCCATTCTGATCATATCCTGATCCACTTTAATCCTCCAAATCCATTTAACCCCACCAAATCCCTCCAAATCCACATTAACCCCACCAAATCCCAAGATTAAATTATTATAGAGGGATAACGAGGAGTTAGAGGTATAACGGGGACCATCTAATCCCTGTAAATCCGTATTAATCACTCCAGATCCTGCCAAATCACCTATATTCCCTAAAAACGTGTAGAGAAAATTTTTCCTTAAGTAATTTTCCGTCACTGTATATGTAAATGAAAGATGGCACCAAATTTTAATTTTTTATTCAAAATAAGAAATTTCAGCGAAAATTTTTCGAAATGACTCGGTCCCGGGCAGAGCGATAGGCGGTGTGTTTTTCGAATCGGGCCGACGTTCGAGTCATTTTAAGCTTCATTTTCGACAGATTCTTTTTCGACGGTTCGACATTTTCGACGGTTCGACGGATTCTTTTCGGGCCTCATTTTTTCGGGCCTCATTTTTTTCGGACCGGTCGAGTCTTTTTCGGGCTTCATTTTTATCGAATCGGGCACCGAGTCTTTTTTAGGGCCAAAATTCGATGTCCGGTTCGATCTATCGAACCGGGCCGGCAACCCTACTCCTATTCATTGTTTGTCAAATGGATTAAGTGAGATATCACTGAAGCTAGAAAGAACTAAAAATTTGTAAGGAGTTCATCGAATCTGGAGGATATAGGGATACTAGAAGATTTAAACCAACTGTTTTAAATCAGTTGTGCGATATCAATGATTTGTGGTTTAAAAATTGCGGTTTAAAGGGATACTGTGAGATTTACATTAATTATTATCTCAACTACCCCCCCCCCCCTTCGGAGTAGGACAGCCCCGGATGGTGGCTGTGGTGGCCTTCCCCCCATGTTGGCCTTCCCTTCTTCATCTAAGGGCATCATAAAGTTTCAGCTTTGTAACCATACTTCCCTCGGAACCGTAAGACTTTCATTTCCGAGAAGCTCTCTACTAAGGAAATATAATTTCCATCGACGGATCGCTAGCTGGCATCGTTTACGGTCAGAACTAGGGCGGTATCTGATCGCCTTCGAACCTCTAACTTTCGTTTTGATTAAGAAATTCTTGGCAAATGCTTTTCTTGGCAAATGCCACGATCTAAGAATTTCACCTCTCACGGAACCATTCAAATGCCCCCGTTTGTCTCTGTTAGCCATCATCTCAGTCCGTAAAACCAATAAAACTGACCGTAAAACCAACAAAGCCGGCGGTTTCGGTTCAATTGTTCGGTTCAATAGATCGAACCGGACATCGAATTTTGGCCCAAAAAACTCGGTGCCCGGTTCGATAAAAATGAAGCCCGAAAAAGACTCGACCGGCCGGCCCGAAAAAAAGTAGGCCCAAAAAATACTCGAACGGGCCGGTCCGATAAAAATGAGGCCCGAAAAAATGACTCGATCTCGGCAGGACTCAAAAACGGCAACCCTATTTACTAATTATTTCATAATTAATAAATTTATTATCCGAAATAAATCAAGGAAAAAGAGAGATTTATGCTAGGGTTGTTGGCGGTCGGTTAACCGAACCGAAAACCAGTGTTTTTGGCGAAAAAACCGAGAAACCTGGGGTCAAAAACCGGCGATAACCGAAAACCGGTGACATAAACCGACCGGTTTCGGTTTATAAACCGAAACCGACCGGTTTTATAAATTTTATAAACGAAACCGACCGGTTTCGGTTTATAAAATACACCCCTAAAGATGGAATTTTTTGGGAATTTTTTGGCCATTTTAATTCCCGAAACACACTTCGCCAAAATATTTTCCTAATTCTCCTTCAATAAATAAGTTTTTTCACTGTTTTGCATGACATTGTGTGTGGTTGAGTGGTTACTTGATGGGGTCACCTAAATTATTTTTTGTAAGGGACTGGGTTCGAATGCAAAATTGGAAAGTTGACTTATTTTCATTTTACTTCCAAAAACTAAAAATCTTAAACTTTAGTTTTTATTTTATTTTATTTTATTCTAGAAATTTATTTTAAATATTAAAAAAAAAGTGAAAAAACAAGTGAGAATTTTCAGTGGAGTTTTATAATTCTCAAAATTTTCGCCTGCGGCGCATAAAATGGAAGAAATCGGGCTCCTTGGCCTTTGAAAATTCTCAAAATTTTCGCCTGCGGCGTTGAAAAAAAGGAATCGGAAGATTTGCAGATTAAGGTGGATTTGGGGAATTAAAGGGGGTATCGACGGGGTAGGGTTACAGAGGGTTAGGTTCCATAGGGTTACAGACCCGAGAAAAATAAAAAAATTTTAAAGAGTTGGAACGGAGAAATCAAAGGATTTGCAAAAATATCGTAAAAAGTTAATGTATGGCAAATTAAGGCATAAACCAGTTTCGGTTAACCAAAAACCGGGTGTCAATCGAAAACCGAAAACCAGGGGTCGTAAACCGGCCAAAACCGAAAACCGAGGGTACCGGTTTTTAACCGGTCGCCAACAACCCTAATTTATACATATCTCAAAAAAATTTTTCATAAAAGTTTCTCCCTTTCAATAAAATAAATAATTTTATAATATTTATAATTTATAAAGGTTTTTCCAAACAATAACTCGTATTTCTGAAAGTGAAGATTTTGATATGATTTACCTCCGTTCATTTCTGGATGAGGCAATAAGGAATTTTCGTGAAACTTGTGAGGAGGATTTACATACTTTTGTGGCAAGTGGAATGAAAAATCATTATTTGTATGGCTCATCCTTGGATATTAACACATACTTAACACAAACTGCTTTAGAGCAAAGATTACAGGAGGTAAAATATAATATTTAATAAACTATTTAGCGGGATTTTTTGATTATTGGCGTCACGGAATAGCGACAATAAACAAAAATATTAAAGAAAAATAGACAAATCGTCAAATAATTTCGTAGTAAGAAAAATTGATTTAAAGTAATTATTGTTGATTAAAAAATTGAGTCTGGTCTAGTTTAATAGCCCTATGAAGGTTTAATAGTTCAATGAAAGTTTGAGTCCATTCAACTTTATTAGGCCAATTCACGAAAATCGTGAATTCAAAATTTTCGCGAATTCACGTTCGCGATTTACGACATTTCTTCAAATCGCGAAAAAATCGTGAATTTTTATTAATTATTGGACTAAAAAAGGAAAAAGTCGGGAGACTTGGTCTTCCAAAATTCTTTTTTCCCTTCAAACTTTTTTTGCTATAATTTCCTCGGAAAGAATCAATTCATGGGATTCATAAACCTTCATTAAACTATTAAACATTCATTGGACTCATAAATTTTCATTAGACTACTAAACTAGAACAGAGCCAAAATTTTACAAGATGAAAATTTTACAAGTGAAATTCTCGGTTATCGAGATATCGATTCTCGATCGACCCTCACAGATCTGTCTCTAATTTATACTTCCCTTAATGCCCAATTAAATAAATACCGTATATAATGAAATAATTACCCGCGCCTTATTAATTACCCCTTCAAGAGAGAGGTTGATTGAATACGGTAGATATGGTATATTGAATTTTCTCCCACTTCCTCAACTATATTAAGCTAACAAATAAAATAGGTTGACGGCCGGATATCCGGAAATTTTCGGTTCAGGTACCGGATCCGGATATCCGAAGATTTTCAACTATCCGCCAACCTTAATAAAGACGCAAAATATAACCAATCTACTAAGATCAGGAATTTTTCTGCAGCAGAATATATGGATATTTTTTAGAGAATTTTAAAATCCTTGCTTTTTAAATTTTCCAATCGCTTTTACTTGGATCCAAAGGCTTTTGACGTTTTAATAGGCACACGGAGTCTACTAGGCAAAGAGTATGAATAATCTTGTATATCTTCAGCTCTTCAATCTTGTTAAAATAACCCATTTTTTAGTTAAAAATAATCAACAAACTGCACAATGAAGAAAAAGAGTTTTGGATTAATTTGATAAAAAACACCTTTACCACATTGTGTATGTTTACTGATCCGGCCTAGTGGGCTAAAATTGGACAACAAGAAACATTCAGTAAGGAAAAATGTTAAACAATATTAATATGAATATTTTAGTACGAAAAAATGGTGGAAGATAGAAAAAGTAGGCTTGGTAGATCTGGACTTGAAGAAAAGGCCAGATTATATAGAATTGCTGATGAAGAAAATAAGGTATGGATTAAAACAAAGGGTGTAATTTCGGAATACTAAACATACTCCGATTGGGACAAATTATATGTCAGTCGAAAGAGCTCGTCGAGCTGAGTCGAATGACATCAAAATTAACAAAATATGACTTTTTGACAAAATTTTGATCGTTTGTTTTAGCTCCTTACCTCCGGTCTCCGTGGAAATTTTTGCTGCTACGGTTGAAGCCGGGCATGCCCATCACAGCGATAATTGAAATAGGATTAAGTTACGAAACCAGAACCAGAACCTCTGAAAGAAATAAGTCTTTCCAAGCTACAACAAATACCAGAAGCTAAGTATTTGTTGGCGAAACCAATTAAAAATTCCCAATTTTAATACCAATCGAGAATAATTTCCAAAGAATAAATATTTATTTATAAAATATTTTAAAATACAAAGAAAAGCTTAATAAAGCTTAAAGAATTTAGAAGAACTAAAAGTAAAACAGATATAATTATAAGATAGGGGCTTTTATACAAACAGAAAAAGGTGTATATTTTAAGAGAGAGAAGAGAACGGAAATGCTCGGGAAAGAGCAAAGTGACTAATTGTGTAATGTTTGGGAAAATATTATATTAAAAATTAATAAAAATATAAATAAATAAAATTAATAAAATAAATAAATTTTATTTATATTTTTTCCCTCGTTTTCACGACACTCCCAACACCGGGGTTGATGTGTGACGTGCTCGGCCCTATGCCTTGTTCTCTTCCTCCAGCAGATCCAAGCGTCCAAGCCACCAGTGCTGATGAAAGTTTGGAGTGCTGCTTCCTCCCCCTAAAGCTTAATTCCCTCTTGCCTCGGAATGTTGAGGCTAATGTGTGGTCATACTCACGAAGAGCTCCGAAGGAACCGACCGTGTCTGCTGCTGGGTCATTCAGGCTTCGACTGCCACGACCCAATAATCGATTGTGCTGTGCTTCTTTGACAGCTAGCCCTTGGTCTGAAACGACCGGTGCTATTATCCTCCAGTCGACAATGTGGTCTGACTGTTCCCCACTCAGTGCCAAGCCCCGAGTGGGGGTGGACCAATTCGGTTGTTTCGAGGCAAATTTTTCAGCCCAATTCTTTTTGATTGATCCGATAAAATTTCTCTTTGCCACCCCTTCTCTTTTGATTTCGGTTGGGTAGAGCTGTTTATGGGGTTGTTTCCACATTCTATCCGATTCCGCAATTTTTTGTCTGACGGTACGGAGTTCTCCTTCGCTGAATTTTTTGTTCTGCCCCTTTCGCCAAAAGCTCAGGGGCGCATATTCGTCCTCAATCGGGACGACCCTCCCTCCACCGGGCGGGATATTTGACCAATTATTTTTGGTCGCCCTCTGTTTTTGGGCTGCAATCCATTTTTTGTTTAATTTTTGGATTGCTCGTTCCTGCCTTGTCATAACTTCTACCTTTCTTTTTGGAAGGCATTTGTTTCTTGCCTCAATTTGAGGACAAACACAATTTAGTTTCGGCAATTGTGAAACAATTGCCGAAGCAATTAGTTCTCCTTCGCTGTCTAGCATTGGACCTAAAATCGATTTGGAGAGCCAGAATCCACTGGGAAGTTGGCGGATTTTTTCTAGTTCCAATTCATTTAAATATTTAGCCCCAATTAGTACATCGGGGTTTTCTATTTTGTGCTTTACCTCCAATGGGTTTGTGTCCAAGGTTGATTCATCTTGGTCGTCGATTTGAACTGTTACCATCGGAGGGAGGTGTTCACTAGGAACGACTAGAAGTTCCAATTTCATTGGTCCTTCACTAGTTTCAAGTCCAACTTTTACCATCTTCGAATAAGACGAAGTGGCAAGATCCTGTGGGCCTACACCTCTCAATTCTAATTTTTCGAATGAGTGAGGCTTTAGCATTAATTCGTTCGCAAATCTCTCAGAGATCATGCTACTTTGGCTTCCAGAATCAATAAAAATTGTTCCGGATGCCTTTTTCTTCTTCCCGAATTTTGGGTTGAACAGTTTTGCTTGTACGCATTTCAACAAGCAGTATTTAAAACCTATTGACGGTTTTTCCGGCGTTGTTGCCTTTGTGGATTCCCTTTTCCATTTTTTCGGAGTCCATTTGTTCGGCGTCCATTTTTTCTGATGGTGGCTTTGTTTCCCATCATCAGCCGACTGTTTGATTTTCTCTTGGGTCCATTTTTTCTTAAACCCGTTTTGTTTTCCAACGCCAGCCGATTGTTTAAACTTCGGCTGTTGTGGAATTTTCTGGTTCGGACACAACGCTAACGGATGTGCCCCTGAGCATCCCAAACATTTCGATGGGTGCTGACAGTCTGCTGCCTCGTGTCCGAGTCTGCAACAACGAATACAGCGCATGTCTTCTTTAATACGCTCTTTTCGCGCCTGAAGTGTTGAGTATTTTCTACACTCATTAGACCAGTGTTTTTTCTGGCAAAAATAACAGTAGAGAGATCTTTTTTCTTTTTTCTCTCTTACCGTTTCCTTTCGATTTGTTTTTCCAACAGTCGAACAAGCGACTGTCGGAGGAGATGAATCATCCTCATTCCTTGGACTCATCCTTTTTTCATTGCCTGTCCTTTTCGGCGTATGAGGTTCGTCCTTTGGCTTGGAAAATTGTTTTTTCTCCTCGCCTTTCTTTTCATCGCCCATCTTTTTTAAGATCGACGAGATTTCCATTTCAGACTCTAATAGCCTCTTTAGCTCGAGTCTGAATTTGCTGGTTGTCCAATTATCTCCCGCTTCCTTTTTGACGGCCAAAATTTCTCTTAACATTGGTCGCGTCAATTTGGTTTCCAGCAGGTTGTAATAAAAGTCCGAATCTGTGTCATTTCCAAGACCCGCCAATTGGCGACAGATTCGTTCCAAATTCAGATAGAATTTTCTTACATCTTCCAGAGTGTTACAATGTGGAAGTGTTAGAAGTTGCTGCTGCAAGTTTCTAATTCTTCTATCTTTATTTTCATAATTTTGCTTAAGCAAGTCGATTGCTTGCCCATATTCACTAGGTTGGAACCCGTCGATCAAAAGACCGGCAGTACTCTCCTGTGGAATGAACGACCGAAGATAAAGAAATTTTCTTTCGGTCGATAGACCACTATCTTCATGTATTGACATGAAGAGCTCCCACCAATCAGGCCAAAGGTCTGGATCGGTGCCGTCGAATTTACCTATACTTAACGCCTCGTGCCTTACTTCAAAATGAACTGGCGTGGCTGGAGCTACCTTTGGCGCTTGCTCAATCTGAGCATTTTCTCTTCTTAAATTAAGCTTCTTTAGTCGCAATTTGCGACTTAATTTTGATTTTGACATTCTCAAGGATGTCAATTTCTTCTCTGCTTCGGCCGCATATTGGCTTGGCCTATGCTTTAATTCGAACGCTTTAAAAGAAGCGTCGAATCCTGGCCTTTCTACTGCTGTAGCCTTCTTGTTTAATTCAGCCCAATCTTCAAAGACTGAATTTATTTCATAATTTGCCGCGCAGAGGCCTCTTATTAGATTGTCCAAATCTTCTATTGAACTCTCTAAATAAATTATTTCTTCTTCTAAAGGCATTTCCAGGACCCGATCTGAATCAAATTCAGTTAGGTCTGCCTTCAATAATTCGACAATCTTTTTGATTATAATTTGTAGCCGCTGTTCCAAAGGGCTACTCATCATTGACTTGTCTTCTGTTGAGTTGCTGGATGTATTTTTTCCTTTAAAAATTTTCCCACTTCCCAGAAAACAAGTTACTGGCTGTTAACAATAATTGTTAACAGTCTACTTAGAAAATGACAAAGTCTTTATTTCTAAGTTTTTAAGGGAAATTAAAAAATTTTTCCCAACTTAAAATTTGAATTTTTTCTAAAAAATTTAAACTTGCCTTGCTTCTTTAAAAGCGCTGAGCCCCCACTGAAAGAAATAAGTCTTTCCAAGCTACAACAAATACCAGAAGCTAAGTATTTGTTGGCGAAACCAATTAAAAATTCCCAATTTTAATACCAATCGAGAATAATTTCCAAAGAATAAATATTTATTTATAAAATATTTTAAAATACAAAGAAAAGCTTAATAAAGCTTAAAGAATTTAGAAGAACTAAAAGTAAAACAGATATAATTATAAGATAGGGGCTTTTATACAAACAGAAAAAGGTGTATATTTTAAGAGAGAGAAGAGAACGGAAATGCTCGGGAAAGAGCAAAGTGACTAATTGTGTAATGTTTGGGAAAATATTATATTAAAAATTAATAAAAATATAAATAAATAAAATTAATAAAATAAATAAATTTTATTTATATTTTTTCCCTCGTTTTCACGACACTCCCAACACCGGGGTTGATGTGTGACGTGCTCGGCCCTATGCCTTGTTCTCTTCCTCCAGCAGATCCAAGCGTCCAAGCCACCAGTGCTGATGAAAGTTTGGAGTGCTGCTTCCTCCCCCTAAAGCTTAATTCCCTCTTGCCTCGGAATGTTGAGGCTAATGTGTGGTCATACTCACGAAGAGCTCCGAAGGAACCGACCGTGTCTGCTGCTGGGTCATTCAGGCTTCGACTGCCACGACCCAATAATCGATTGTGCTGTGCTTCTTTGACAGCTAGCCCTTGGTCTGAAACGACCGGTGCTATTATCCTCCAGTCGACAATGTGGTCTGACTGTTCCCCACTCAGTGCCAAGCCCCGAGTGGGGGTGGACCAATTCGGTTGTTTCGAGGCAAATTTTTCAGCCCAATTCTTTTTGATTGATCCGATAAAATTTCTCTTTGCCACCCCTTCTCTTTTGATTTCGGTTGGGTAGAGCTGTTTATGGGGTTGTTTCCACATTCTATCCGATTCCGCAATTTTTTGTCTGACGGTACGGAGTTCTCCTTCGCTGAATTTTTTGTTCTGCCCCTTTCGCCAAAAGCTCAGGGGCGCATATTCGTCCTCAATCGGGACGACCCTCCCTCCACCGGGCGGGATATTTGACCAATTATTTTTGGTCGCCCTCTGTTTTTGGGCTGCAATCCATTTTTTGTTTAATTTTTGGATTGCTCGTTCCTGCCTTGTCATAACTTCTACCTTTCTTTTTGGAAGGCATTTGTTTCTTGCCTCAATTTGAGGACAAACACAATTTAGTTTCGGCAATTGTGAAACAATTGCCGAAGCAATTAGTTCTCCTTCGCTGTCTAGCATTGGACCTAAAATCGATTTGGAGAGCCAGAATCCACTGGGAAGTTGGCGGATTTTTTCTAGTTCCAATTCATTTAAATATTTAGCCCCAATTAGTACATCGGGGTTTTCTATTTTGTGCTTTACCTCCAATGGGTTTGTGTCCAAGGTTGATTCATCTTGGTCGTCGATTTGAACTGTTACCATCGGAGGGAGGTGTTCACTAGGAACGACTAGAAGTTCCAATTTCATTGGTCCTTCACTAGTTTCAAGTCCAACTTTTACCATCTTCGAATAAGACGAAGTGGCAAGATCCTGTGGGCCTACACCTCTCAATTCTAATTTTTCGAATGAGTGAGGCTTTAGCATTAATTCGTTCGCAAATCTCTCAGAGATCATGCTACTTTGGCTTCCAGAATCAATAAAAATTGTTCCGGATGCCTTTTTCTTCTTCCCGAATTTTGGGTTGAACAGTTTTGCTTGTACGCATTTCAACAAGCAGTATTTAAAACCTATTGACGGTTTTTCCGGCGTTGTTGCCTTTGTGGATTCCCTTTTCCATTTTTTCGGAGTCCATTTGTTCGGCGTCCATTTTTTCTGATGGTGGCTTTGTTTCCCATCATCAGCCGACTGTTTGATTTTCTCTTGGGTCCATTTTTTCTTAAACCCGTTTTGTTTTCCAACGCCAGCCGATTGTTTAAACTTCGGCTGTTGTGGAATTTTCTGGTTCGGACACAACGCTAACGGATGTGCCCCTGAGCATCCCAAACATTTCGATGGGTGCTGACAGTCTGCTGCCTCGTGTCCGAGTCTGCAACAACGAATACAGCGCATGTCTTCTTTAATACGCTCTTTTCGCGCCTGAAGTGTTGAGTATTTTCTACACTCATTAGACCAGTGTTTTTTCTGGCAAAAATAACAGTAGAGAGATCTTTTTTCTTTTTTCTCTCTTACCGTTTCCTTTCGATTTGTTTTTCCAACAGTCGAACAAGCGACTGTCGGAGGAGATGAATCATCCTCATTCCTTGGACTCATCCTTTTTTCATTGCCTGTCCTTTTCGGCGTATGAGGTTCGTCCTTTGGCTTGGAAAATTGTTTTTTCTCCTCGCCTTTCTTTTCATCGCCCATCTTTTTTAAGATCGACGAGATTTCCATTTCAGACTCTAATAGCCTCTTTAGCTCGAGTCTGAATTTGCTGGTTGTCCAATTATCTCCCGCTTCCTTTTTGACGGCCAAAATTTCTCTTAACATTGGTCGCGTCAATTTGGTTTCCAGCAGGTTGTAATAAAAGTCCGAATCTGTGTCATTTCCAAGACCCGCCAATTGGCGACAGATTCGTTCCAAATTCAGATAGAATTTTCTTACATCTTCCAGAGTGTTACAATGTGGAAGTGTTAGAAGTTGCTGCTGCAAGTTTCTAATTCTTCTATCTTTATTTTCATAATTTTGCTTAAGCAAGTCGATTGCTTGCCCATATTCACTAGGTTGGAACCCGTCGATCAAAAGACCGGCAGTACTCTCCTGTGGAATGAACGACCGAAGATAAAGAAATTTTCTTTCGGTCGATAGACCACTATCTTCATGTATTGACATGAAGAGCTCCCACCAATCAGGCCAAAGGTCTGGATCGGTGCCGTCGAATTTACCTATACTTAACGCCTCGTGCCTTACTTCAAAATGAACTGGCGTGGCTGGAGCTACCTTTGGCGCTTGCTCAATCTGAGCATTTTCTCTTCTTAAATTAAGCTTCTTTAGTCGCAATTTGCGACTTAATTTTGATTTTGACATTCTCAAGGATGTCAATTTCTTCTCTGCTTCGGCCGCATATTGGCTTGGCCTATGCTTTAATTCGAACGCTTTAAAAGAAGCGTCGAATCCTGGCCTTTCTACTGCTGTAGCCTTCTTGTTTAATTCAGCCCAATCTTCAAAGACTGAATTTATTTCATAATTTGCCGCGCAGAGGCCTCTTATTAGATTGTCCAAATCTTCTATTGAACTCTCTAAATAAATTATTTCTTCTTCTAAAGGCATTTCCAGGACCCGATCTGAATCAAATTCAGTTAGGTCTGCCTTCAATAATTCGACAATCTTTTTGATTATAATTTGTAGCCGCTGTTCCAAAGGGCTACTCATCATTGACTTGTCTTCTGTTGAGTTGCTGGATGTATTTTTTCCTTTAAAAATTTTCCCACTTCCCAGAAAACAAGTTACTGGCTGTTAACAATAATTGTTAACAGTCTACTTAGAAAATGACAAAGTCTTTATTTCTAAGTTTTTAAGGGAAATTAAAAAATTTTTCCCAACTTAAAATTTGAATTTTTTCTAAAAAATTTAAACTTGCCTTGCTTCTTTAAAAGCGCTGAGCCCCCACTGAAAGAAATAAGTCTTTCCAAGCTACAACAAATACCAGAAGCTAAGTATTTGTTGGCGAAACCAATTAAAAATTCCCAATTTTAATACCAATCGAGAATAATTTCCAAAGAATAAATATTTATTTATAAAATATTTTAAAATACAAAGAAAAGCTTAATAAAGCTTAAAGAATTTAGAAGAACTAAAAGTAAAACAGATATAATTATAAGATAGGGGCTTTTATACAAACAGAAAAAGGTGTATATTTTAAGAGAGAGAAGAGAACGGAAATGCTCGGGAAAGAGCAAAGTGACTAATTGTGTAATGTTTGGGAAAATATTATATTAAAAATTAATAAAAATATAAATAAATAAAATTAATAAAATAAATAAATTTTATTTATATTTTTTCCCTCGTTTTCACGACACCTCTCAGGTCGAGTAGCTCTTTCGAATGAGCTATCATCAAAAAATCAAAATTTTCTCCCCAGAGTTGGTCTTACTCCCCACTATGGTTTTTGTGTCATTCGACTCAGTTCGCCGAGCTGAGTCGAATGACATGTCACAATCGGTTTTTAGTATATTCTAATATTCGCCCAAAAATCGCCCCTAAAGTTTTTGATCATTTCGAGCCCTATATCTCAGGCCACAGGCATCTCCAATGAAAAAGAAAGGCACCATTCGACTCAGCACCTTTTATTACAATATACATGACATTTTGGCAGTTTTTTATTGCCGATAGGCTCCTTCTAGCTTTTTACTGCCTAATCCTAACCCTAGTTATCACTCTCTTGATATTCATTTTAAACTCTCCAATAGCCAATATCCCTCTTTATCCTTTTAATCTTATTAAACTATACGAACATAATTGAGGTGTATTCATGTTGATTTTTGCGTAAATTAAATTTTTAAAATTAAGAGAAATAAGCCAACATCAGAAGTGCTTCGCCCTTTTATTATAAAATCAATTGAATTTAATACCATCCCTGTAATTTCATCAATAAAATATGGTTGGCCGATAAATACAACAGTTTATAATTTACAAAGTGATTTTATTGAGGTATGTACTTAAGAACATTTAAACTAGAGTTGCACGGAGTCGAGGCCTTTTATAAAAATCGAGACCGAAGATCGAGGTCGAAGGGCAAATTTTGGTCGAGGTCCGAGGTCGGAACTCGTGTATTACTGGTGTTTTTAAAAACCTATAGCTTTCAAAATTAAATTAAATTTACTAAATTTCATCAAAAATTCACTATCAAATTCATCTGTTAAATCTGTTCATTAGATGCCCCAAGCATTAGTATAGATATGATGTGTAAAGGCCTTAGAATAGTTTTTGGAAAAACCCGATATCTTTTAAATTAGCGCCACAGGCGAAAAAAAATTTTTTTTTTTTTTTTCGCCACAGGCGAAAAAAAAAAAAAAAAAAAAAAAAAAAAAAAAAAAAAAAAAAAAAAAAAAAAAAAAAAAAAAAAAAAAAAAACGAGCCCAAGGTACCACAAAGCTATAACTTTATTCAAAATTGTTGAATATGCGACGCTAATTGTAAGTACAGTTCGATGCAACTCGAAGAGCTGAATCGAACCATAGCAGGAAATTTTAACGAAAATTTAACCCCAGAAACTTTTTCTGTTCGAGTGACGGGGTGCTCACATTTTCGCGGTTATAAATTTACGCGGTTTTTGAAAAAATCTTTCGGAACTGTAGTCGGGGTAAGGCGGCGGATTAAAACTCTAATTCCTTCGTTTTCGATAATTCCCGATTCTTAAATTTTTTTAATAAATCTGGAATTTTTTTATGATAACATCTTAAAATAATTCTAGATTTTCATCTTTCTGAAAAGTGAATTTCAGTTTTTTAGATACTTAAAATTCAAAAATTTTGCCAGAGCCGCTAGAAAATGATGTTTCTCTTTAATTTTCGAGCGGCTCGCAAAATAAAGATTTCTAGATTTTCGGCTTCCGAAGATTTTATAATGTTTGAGGGTTGACACAAGGGAACAAGCCGTCCGATATTAAAATTTAATCGGGGATTCCCGTTCCTGATTACCTGAATTATTTTGAAAAATTGGGAATTTTTTCGACATTCTGGTGACTCCTCTTTCAAGATTCTCAAAATTTTGGAATGTTCTCAAAAAATATCAAAATTTTTGTCTGTGGCTCTTAAAAAATAAGAAATCTGGTAACTTGGCATTGCAAAATTCTATAACTTTTCGCCTCCGGTGTGTTCTCTATCAAATTAAAATATTCAATTAATACGCTTTTGTAGAGTTCTTTTCAAAAATACCTGTTAAAAAATAATAAAACAAATGAATCGTTGGCTAGGGTTTACCTTATCAACACATTCAAACTTTAGCCGGTGGCCGGCTCAAACCAATTCGAAATTATACCATTCGATTCGTCCAGAGAGCTGAGCCGAATGACACCAAAATCAACGAAATTTGACTAGATTTGACAAATCTAGGAACGTTTGTTTTTACCACTTACACAATTCCTTCGCGGAAAAAAGTTTTTGCCGCTGCAGAGGAAGCCGGGCATGTCGAGCGGAACGACGGCCGCCACTTCGCTACGGTCGCCACGAGCGAAGGTAGCACGACCATCGTGCAGCGAAGACCATGCCCGGCCTACCCTCCGTAGCAGCACAAAAACAGTTTTTCCAGCGAAGATTCTGCTGATTATAACTTTGTCAAAAATCATCCAATCGAGCTGATTTTGATGTTATTCGACTCAGCTCGAAGAGCTTTTTCAAATGAACTATCATATGTAAAATCGCAATTTTTCACCCCAAAAATGAGCTTACTGCCCTCTATGGTTTTGACCATTTCGAGCCCTATATCTCGGCCCAAAGTTTTTCCGCTGGCTATTTTGGTGTCGTTCGACTCAGCTCGCCGAGCTCTTTCGAATGACATACAAATCGTCCAATTCTGAGCCATGTACGAAAACTGTAGTTAGGCCGACGGTACTTGTTTTTGATTTATAATTAAATATTTGGATAATAAATAATAAATTTAAAAAATACTGTTTAAAAATATGAATTTCATAGGAATGTGCCAAATTTGCTGGAGAGGTCCAGCTGGCTCTGCTGTCTACATTCAACGAGCCTTACGAATCCTGATCAAATATATGAAAAATTACCTTATTCAAGATTTAGTTGATGCAAAATATCCTTACTGTGCGAGCTTAGAACTGACATTTGCGGTAAGAAAACAATGTCTAATCAGTGTATTCCTTAATGATGTGCCGGCTCAAGAATTTGAATATAATATGAGTGGATCAACTTTTTATGGTCAACTGAAACACCCAGAACATGATCAAACCAGTGAAATAAGAAAAAGGTATTAAATTTTTTACTTGACATTAAGAATAGAGACCGGACTTGGAGGGTCGTACGAGATCGAGATCTTAAAAAATCTCGATTGTCAAAAAATCTTATCGTACGAGAACCGAGATCGAGATCTCAACAAATTTTATCATACGAGAATTGAAATCGAAATCTCGAAAATATCTATATTGATAACCGAGATTTTTTTCGAGATCTCGTCTCTAATTAAGAATTATTTTTATTAAAATAATATGCCTACGTAACAAATAATAAAAAAATTTATTTAATGTCAGAGCTTAAATTTTAAGTCACTTTTAAAGTTAATGGCTTAAAATTTAAATTTTAAGTCACTTTTAAAGTTAATGGCTTAAAATTTTACTTGTACGAGTATATATTTACTAATAGAGTTGCCAAAATGGCCCGACTCGAACGGAAAGATCTAGTCGTGTCTAAGATATTTGGCAGAAAAGGGCTCGTACGGTCCAACTCGATACTCGATAAAAAAGAGGTCCGGAAAAAATGACTCGGAAAAATCTGGCCCGACTCGAACAAGACTTGATAACATTTTCCCAAATTTTCGGCCAAGAAGGAAGAAATCTGGCTTCTTAGTCTTCCAAAATTCTAAAAATAAAAGCCGGCGGCGCTGAAAAAAAGTGAAACTATCAAGAAGCGGATCGAGGCACTTCATTTACTGATAGAGACCGAAATCCCTCCCCTCAATCCTCCGATATCCCTCCAAATCCCATGATATCCTCCCAATCCCTCAAAGACCTCGACCTCCACGATTCTCTATAATTTATTATCCAAATCGTTATACCATAAATAGACAAAGCACTCTGATTTGTTCAAAGTAAACTTGCAATGCATGTTAAGAATCCTGTTAAGGACTAAAATCGAACATTACGAAAAATAGATAACACCCAAAAACACCCGGAAGGTTCCAGTATACCGATACGAATCCAATTACGAGCTTTTCAACCGCAGCAATAATTCTATGTATTAGAAGAGCTGGAATTACCTCGGCTGTTGGCACCAGACTTGCCCTCTGCTTGATACTCGTTAAAGGTTTTACCCATTCTGATCATATCCTGATCCACTTTAATCCTCCAAATCCATTTAACCCCACCAAATCCCTCCAAATCCACATTAACCCCACCAAATCCCAAGATTAAATTATTATAGAGGGATAACGAGGAGTTAGAGGTATAACGGGGACCATCTAATCCCTGTAAATCCGTATTAATCACTCCAGATCCTGCCAAATCACCTATATTCCCTAAAAACGTGTAGAGAAAATTTTTCCTTAAGTAATTTTCCGTCACTGTATATGTAAATGAAAGATGGCACCAAATTTTAATTTTTTATTCAAAATAAGAAATTTCAGCGAAAATTTTTCGAAATGACTCGGTCCCGGGCAGAGCGATAGGCGGTGTGTTTTTCGAATCGGGCCGACGTTCGAGTCATTTTAAGCTTCATTTTCGACAGATTCTTTTTCGACGGTTCGACATTTTCGACGGTTCGACGGATTCTTTTCGGGCCTCATTTTTTCGGGCCTCATTTTTTTCGGACCGGTCGAGTCTTTTTCGGGCTTCATTTTTATCGAATCGGGCACCGAGTCTTTTTTAGGGCCAAAATTCGATGTCCGGTTCGATCTATCGAACCGGGCCGGCAACCCTACTCCTATTCATTGTTTGTCAAATGGATTAAGTGAGATATCACTGAAGCTAGAAAGAACTAAAAATTTGTAAGGAGTTCATCGAATCTGGAGGATATAGGGATACTAGAAGATTTAAACCAACTGTTTTAAATCAGTTGTGCGATATCAATGATTTGTGGTTTAAAAATTGCGGTTTAAAGGGATACTGTGAGATTTACATTAATTATTATCTCAACTACCCCCCCCCCTTCGGAGTAGGACAGCCCCGGATGGTGGCTGTGGTGGCCTTCCCCCCATGTTGGCCTTCCCTTCTTCATCTAAGGGCATCATAAAGTTTCAGCTTTGTAACCATACTTCCCTCGGAACCGTAAGACTTTCATTTCCGAGAAGCTCTCTACTAAGGAAATATAATTTCCATCGACGGATCGCTAGCTGGCATCGTTTACGGTCAGAACTAGGGCGGTATCTGATCGCCTTCGAACCTCTAACTTTCGTTTTGATTAAGAAATTCTTGGCAAATGCTTTTCTTGGCAAATGCCACGATCTAAGAATTTCACCTCTCACGGAACCATTCAAATGCCCCCGTTTGTCTCTGTTAGCCATCATCTCAGTCCGTAAAACCAATAAAACTGACCGTAAAACCAACAAAGCCGGCGGTTTCGGTTCAATTGTTCGGTTCAATAGATCGAACCGGACATCGAATTTTGGCCCAAAAAACTCGGTGCCCGGTTCGATAAAAATGAAGCCCGAAAAAGACTCGACCGGCCGGCCCGAAAAAAAGTAGGCCCAAAAAATACTCGAACGGGCCGGTCCGATAAAAATGAGGCCCGAAAAAATGACTCGATCTCGGCAGGACTCAAAAACGGCAACCCTATTTACTAATTATTTCATAATTAATAAATTTATTATCCGAAATAAATCAAGGAAAAAGAGAGATTTATGCTAGGGTTGTTGGCGGTCGGTTAACCGAACCGAAAACCAGTGTTTTTGGCGAAAAAACCGAGAAACCTGGGGTCAAAAACCGGCGATAACCGAAAACCGGTGACATAAACCGACCGGTTTCGGTTTATAAACCGAAACCGACCGGTTTTATAAATTTTATAAACGAAACCGACCGGTTTCGGTTTATAAAATACACCCCTAAAGATGGAATTTTTTGGGAATTTTTTGGCCATTTTAATTCCCGAAACACACTTCGCCAAAATATTTTCCTAATTCTCCTTCAATAAATAAGTTTTTTCACTGTTTTGCATGACATTGTGTGTGGTTGAGTGGTTACTTGATGGGGTCACCTAAATTATTTTTTGTAAGGGACTGGGTTCGAATGCAAAATTGGAAAGTTGACTTATTTTCATTTTACTTCCAAAAACTAAAAATCTTAAACTTTAGTTTTTATTTTATTTTATTTTATTCTAGAAATTTATTTTAAATATTAAAAAAAAAGTGAAAAAACAAGTGAGAATTTTCAGTGGAGTTTTATAATTCTCAAAATTTTCGCCTGCGGCGCATAAAATGGAAGAAATCGGGCTCCTTGGCCTTTGAAAATTCTCAAAATTTTCGCCTGCGGCGTTGAAAAAAAGGAATCGGAAGATTTGCAGATTAAGGTGGATTTGGGGAATTAAAGGGGGTATCGACGGGGTAGGGTTACAGAGGGTTAGGTTCCATAGGGTTACAGACCCGAGAAAAATAAAAAAATTTTAAAGAGTTGGAACGGAGAAATCAAAGGATTTGCAAAAATATCGTAAAAAGTTAATGTATGGCAAATTAAGGCATAAACCAGTTTCGGTTAACCAAAAACCGGGTGTCAATCGAAAACCGAAAACCAGGGGTCGTAAACCGGCCAAAACCGAAAACCGAGGGTACCGGTTTTTAACCGGTCGCCAACAACCCTAATTTATACATATCTCAAAAAAATTTTTCATAAAAGTTTCTCCCTTTCAATAAAATAAATAATTTTATAATATTTATAATTTATAAAGGTTTTTCCAAACAATAACTCGTATTTCTGAAAGTGAAGATTTTGATATGATTTACCTCCGTTCATTTCTGGATGAGGCAATAAGGAATTTTCGTGAAACTTGTGAGGAGGATTTACATACTTTTGTGGCAAGTGGAATGAAAAATCATTATTTGTATGGCTCATCCTTGGATATTAACACATACTTAACACAAACTGCTTTAGAGCAAAGATTACAGGAGGTAAAATATAATATTTAATAAACTATTTAGCGGGATTTTTTGATTATTGGCGTCACGGAATAGCGACAATAAACAAAAATATTAAAGAAAAATAGACAAATCGTCAAATAATTTCGTAGTAAGAAAAATTGATTTAAAGTAATTATTGTTGATTAAAAAATTGAGTCTGGTCTAGTTTAATAGCCCTATGAAGGTTTAATAGTTCAATGAAAGTTTGAGTCCATTCAACTTTATTAGGCCAATTCACGAAAATCGTGAATTCAAAATTTTCGCGAATTCACGTTCGCGATTTACGACATTTCTTCAAATCGCGAAAAAATCGTGAATTTTTATTAATTATTGGACTAAAAAAGGAAAAAGTCGGGAGACTTGGTCTTCCAAAATTCTTTTTTCCCTTCAAACTTTTTTTGCTATAATTTCCTCGGAAAGAATCAATTCATGGGATTCATAAACCTTCATTAAACTATTAAACATTCATTGGACTCATAAATTTTCATTAGACTACTAAACTAGAACAGAGCCAAAATTTTACAAGATGAAAATTTTACAAGTGAAATTCTCGGTTATCGAGATATCGATTCTCGATCGACCCTCACAGATCTGTCTCTAATTTATACTTCCCTTAATGCCCAATTAAATAAATACCGTATATAATGAAATAATTACCCGCGCCTTATTAATTACCCCTTCAAGAGAGAGGTTGATTGAATACGGTAGATATGGTATATTGAATTTTCTCCCACTTCCTCAACTATATTAAGCTAACAAATAAAATAGGTTGACGGCCGGATATCCGGAAATTTTCGGTTCAGGTACCGGATCCGGATATCCGAAGATTTTCAACTATCCGCCAACCTTAATAAAGACGCAAAATATAACCAATCTACTAAGATCAGGAATTTTTCTGCAGCAGAATATATGGATATTTTTTAGAGAATTTTAAAATCCTTGCTTTTTAAATTTTCCAATCGCTTTTACTTGGATCCAAAGGCTTTTGACGTTTTAATAGGCACACGGAGTCTACTAGGCAAAGAGTATGAATAATCTTGTATATCTTCAGCTCTTCAATCTTGTTAAAATAACCCATTTTTTAGTTAAAAATAATCAACAAACTGCACAATGAAGAAAAAGAGTTTTGGATTAATTTGATAAAAAACACCTTTACCACATTGTGTATGTTTACTGATCCGGCCTAGTGGGCTAAAATTGGACAACAAGAAACATTCAGTAAGGAAAAATGTTAAACAATATTAATATGAATATTTTAGTACGAAAAAATGGTGGAAGATAGAAAAAGTAGGCTTGGTAGATCTGGACTTGAAGAAAAGGCCAGATTATATAGAATTGCTGATGAAGAAAATAAGGTATGGATTAAAACAAAGGGTGTAATTTCGGAATACTAAACATACTCCGATTGGGACAAATTATATGTCAGTCGAAAGAGCTCGTCGAGCTGAGTCGAATGACATCAAAATTAACAAAATATGACTTTTTGACAAAATTTTGATCGTTTGTTTTAGCTCCTTACCTCCGGTCTCCGTGGAAATTTTTGCTGCTACGGTTGAAGCCGGGCATGCCCATCACAGCGATAATTGAAATAGGATTAAGTTACGAAACCAGAACCAGAACCTCTGAAAGAAATAAGTCTTTCCAAGCTACAACAAATACCAGAAGCTAAGTATTTGTTGGCGAAACCAATTAAAAATTCCCAATTTTAATACCAATCGAGAATAATTTCCAAAGAATAAATATTTATTTATAAAATATTTTAAAATACAAAGAAAAGCTTAATAAAGCTTAAAGAATTTAGAAGAACTAAAAGTAAAACAGATATAATTATAAGATAGGGGCTTTTATACAAACAGAAAAAGGTGTATATTTTAAGAGAGAGAAGAGAACGGAAATGCTCGGGAAAGAGCAAAGTGACTAATTGTGTAATGTTTGGGAAAATATTATATTAAAAATTAATAAAAATATAAATAAATAAAATTAATAAAATAAATAAATTTTATTTATATTTTTTCCCTCGTTTTCACGACACTCCCAACACCGGGGTTGATGTGTGACGTGCTCGGCCCTATGCCTTGTTCTCTTCCTCCAGCAGATCCAAGCGTCCAAGCCACCAGTGCTGATGAAAGTTTGGAGTGCTGCTTCCTCCCCCTAAAGCTTAATTCCCTCTTGCCTCGGAATGTTGAGGCTAATGTGTGGTCATACTCACGAAGAGCTCCGAAGGAACCGACCGTGTCTGCTGCTGGGTCATTCAGGCTTCGACTGCCACGACCCAATAATCGATTGTGCTGTGCTTCTTTGACAGCTAGCCCTTGGTCTGAAACGACCGGTGCTATTATCCTCCAGTCGACAATGTGGTCTGACTGTTCCCCACTCAGTGCCAAGCCCCGAGTGGGGGTGGACCAATTCGGTTGTTTCGAGGCAAATTTTTCAGCCCAATTCTTTTTGATTGATCCGATAAAATTTCTCTTTGCCACCCCTTCTCTTTTGATTTCGGTTGGGTAGAGCTGTTTATGGGGTTGTTTCCACATTCTATCCGATTCCGCAATTTTTTGTCTGACGGTACGGAGTTCTCCTTCGCTGAATTTTTTGTTCTGCCCCTTTCGCCAAAAGCTCAGGGGCGCATATTCGTCCTCAATCGGGACGACCCTCCCTCCACCGGGCGGGATATTTGACCAATTATTTTTGGTCGCCCTCTGTTTTTGGGCTGCAATCCATTTTTTGTTTAATTTTTGGATTGCTCGTTCCTGCCTTGTCATAACTTCTACCTTTCTTTTTGGAAGGCATTTGTTTCTTGCCTCAATTTGAGGACAAACACAATTTAGTTTCGGCAATTGTGAAACAATTGCCGAAGCAATTAGTTCTCCTTCGCTGTCTAGCATTGGACCTAAAATCGATTTGGAGAGCCAGAATCCACTGGGAAGTTGGCGGATTTTTTCTAGTTCCAATTCATTTAAATATTTAGCCCCAATTAGTACATCGGGGTTTTCTATTTTGTGCTTTACCTCCAATGGGTTTGTGTCCAAGGTTGATTCATCTTGGTCGTCGATTTGAACTGTTACCATCGGAGGGAGGTGTTCACTAGGAACGACTAGAAGTTCCAATTTCATTGGTCCTTCACTAGTTTCAAGTCCAACTTTTACCATCTTCGAATAAGACGAAGTGGCAAGATCCTGTGGGCCTACACCTCTCAATTCTAATTTTTCGAATGAGTGAGGCTTTAGCATTAATTCGTTCGCAAATCTCTCAGAGATCATGCTACTTTGGCTTCCAGAATCAATAAAAATTGTTCCGGATGCCTTTTTCTTCTTCCCGAATTTTGGGTTGAACAGTTTTGCTTGTACGCATTTCAACAAGCAGTATTTAAAACCTATTGACGGTTTTTCCGGCGTTGTTGCCTTTGTGGATTCCCTTTTCCATTTTTTCGGAGTCCATTTGTTCGGCGTCCATTTTTTCTGATGGTGGCTTTGTTTCCCATCATCAGCCGACTGTTTGATTTTCTCTTGGGTCCATTTTTTCTTAAACCCGTTTTGTTTTCCAACGCCAGCCGATTGTTTAAACTTCGGCTGTTGTGGAATTTTCTGGTTCGGACACAACGCTAACGGATGTGCCCCTGAGCATCCCAAACATTTCGATGGGTGCTGACAGTCTGCTGCCTCGTGTCCGAGTCTGCAACAACGAATACAGCGCATGTCTTCTTTAATACGCTCTTTTCGCGCCTGAAGTGTTGAGTATTTTCTACACTCATTAGACCAGTGTTTTTTCTGGCAAAAATAACAGTAGAGAGATCTTTTTTCTTTTTTCTCTCTTACCGTTTCCTTTCGATTTGTTTTTCCAACAGTCGAACAAGCGACTGTCGGAGGAGATGAATCATCCTCATTCCTTGGACTCATCCTTTTTTCATTGCCTGTCCTTTTCGGCGTATGAGGTTCGTCCTTTGGCTTGGAAAATTGTTTTTTCTCCTCGCCTTTCTTTTCATCGCCCATCTTTTTTAAGATCGACGAGATTTCCATTTCAGACTCTAATAGCCTCTTTAGCTCGAGTCTGAATTTGCTGGTTGTCCAATTATCTCCCGCTTCCTTTTTGACGGCCAAAATTTCTCTTAACATTGGTCGCGTCAATTTGGTTTCCAGCAGGTTGTAATAAAAGTCCGAATCTGTGTCATTTCCAAGACCCGCCAATTGGCGACAGATTCGTTCCAAATTCAGATAGAATTTTCTTACATCTTCCAGAGTGTTACAATGTGGAAGTGTTAGAAGTTGCTGCTGCAAGTTTCTAATTCTTCTATCTTTATTTTCATAATTTTGCTTAAGCAAGTCGATTGCTTGCCCATATTCACTAGGTTGGAACCCGTCGATCAAAAGACCGGCAGTACTCTCCTGTGGAATGAACGACCGAAGATAAAGAAATTTTCTTTCGGTCGATAGACCACTATCTTCATGTATTGACATGAAGAGCTCCCACCAATCAGGCCAAAGGTCTGGATCGGTGCCGTCGAATTTACCTATACTTAACGCCTCGTGCCTTACTTCAAAATGAACTGGCGTGGCTGGAGCTACCTTTGGCGCTTGCTCAATCTGAGCATTTTCTCTTCTTAAATTAAGCTTCTTTAGTCGCAATTTGCGACTTAATTTTGATTTTGACATTCTCAAGGATGTCAATTTCTTCTCTGCTTCGGCCGCATATTGGCTTGGCCTATGCTTTAATTCGAACGCTTTAAAAGAAGCGTCGAATCCTGGCCTTTCTACTGCTGTAGCCTTCTTGTTTAATTCAGCCCAATCTTCAAAGACTGAATTTATTTCATAATTTGCCGCGCAGAGGCCTCTTATTAGATTGTCCAAATCTTCTATTGAACTCTCTAAATAAATTATTTCTTCTTCTAAAGGCATTTCCAGGACCCGATCTGAATCAAATTCAGTTAGGTCTGCCTTCAATAATTCGACAATCTTTTTGATTATAATTTGTAGCCGCTGTTCCAAAGGGCTACTCATCATTGACTTGTCTTCTGTTGAGTTGCTGGATGTATTTTTTCCTTTAAAAATTTTCCCACTTCCCAGAAAACAAGTTACTGGCTGTTAACAATAATTGTTAACAGTCTACTTAGAAAATGACAAAGTCTTTATTTCTAAGTTTTTAAGGGAAATTAAAAAATTTTTCCCAACTTAAAATTTGAATTTTTTCTAAAAAATTTAAACTTGCCTTGCTTCTTTAAAAGCGCTGAGCCCCCACTGAAAGAAATAAGTCTTTCCAAGCTACAACAAATACCAGAAGCTAAGTATTTGTTGGCGAAACCAATTAAAAATTCCCAATTTTAATACCAATCGAGAATAATTTCCAAAGAATAAATATTTATTTATAAAATATTTTAAAATACAAAGAAAAGCTTAATAAAGCTTAAAGAATTTAGAAGAACTAAAAGTAAAACAGATATAATTATAAGATAGGGGCTTTTATACAAACAGAAAAAGGTGTATATTTTAAGAGAGAGAAGAGAACGGAAATGCTCGGGAAAGAGCAAAGTGACTAATTGTGTAATGTTTGGGAAAATATTATATTAAAAATTAATAAAAATATAAATAAATAAAATTAATAAAATAAATAAATTTTATTTATATTTTTTCCCTCGTTTTCACGACACCTCTCAGGTCGAGTAGCTCTTTCGAATGAGCTATCATCAAAAAATCAAAATTTTCTCCCCAGAGTTGGTCTTACTCCCCACTATGGTTTTTGTGTCATTCGACTCAGTTCGCCGAGCTGAGTCGAATGACATGTCACAATCGGTTTTTAGTATATTCTAATATTCGCCCAAAAATCGCCCCTAAAGTTTTTGATCATTTCGAGCCCTATATCTCAGGCCACAGGCATCTCCAATGAAAAAGAAAGGCACCATTCGACTCAGCACCTTTTATTACAATATACATGACATTTTGGCAGTTTTTTATTGCCGATAGGCTCCTTCTAGCTTTTTACTGCCTAATCCTAACCCTAGTTATCACTCTCTTGATATTCATTTTAAACTCTCCAATAGCCAATATCCCTCTTTATCCTTTTAATCTTATTAAACTATACGAACATAATTGAGGTGTATTCATGTTGATTTTTGCGTAAATTAAATTTTTAAAATTAAGAGAAATAAGCCAACATCAGAAGTGCTTCGCCCTTTTATTATAAAATCAATTGAATTTAATACCATCCCTGTAATTTCATCAATAAAATATGGTTGGCCGATAAATACAACAGTTTATAATTTACAAAGTGATTTTATTGAGGTATGTACTTAAGAACATTTAAACTAGAGTTGCACGGAGTCGAGGCCTTTTATAAAAATCGAGACCGAAGATCGAGGTCGAAGGGCAAATTTTGGTCGAGGTCCGAGGTCGGAACTCGTGTATTACTGGTGTTTTTAAAAACCTATAGCTTTCAAAATTAAATTAAATTTACTAAATTTCATCAAAAATTCACTATCAAATTCATCTGTTAAATCTGTTCATTAGATGCCCCAAGCATTAGTATAGATATGATGTGTAAAGGCCTTAGAATAGTTTTTGGAAAAACCCGATATCTTTTAAATTAGCGCCACAGGCGAAAATTTTTAAATTTTGAAAGGATAAGAAGCCCGAATTTTCACAAAAATATTACTACTAAATACACAGATTCTTAACATTTTTCATGCACCGAAGGCATCCGACCGAATTATCTTATTAATCTGGTCTGGAAATAACCTGAAATTGCCCCCCCCCCAATAATCCGGGACCTAAATAGGTTGTAAAAATTCTAATTACTTTAAAATCTTTTGTTTATGGGGGACCTATTTGAACCTATTTTGGCGTTTTGCAACCTAAAATAGGTTGTAATCTATTTTGAAAATTTTTGATTTTTATACTTTTTTGCCACCTATTTTTGGCATTCATCATAAAATTTCGATTTATTAAAATTATTATTAATTTTTTGAAAAATTTGAAATTTTTCAAGAATTTTGTCAATCTTCTTATTGGCTCAAAAATTCAACAATTTTTTAAACAATATTTTTCTCAAAAATTTTTCAAAACCCGAAATTTTTAACAGAATCGAAATTATTCGGCCCATTTTTGTCACCTACATAGCATTTTATACAACCTTTAGGTGCCTATTTTAAGGTTTTTATGTCCTAAAAATCCGATCCATATGCAATATGATATAAATTTAATAATTAATTTTTTAACCACATATTTCAGTCTTATTTATTTATTGAAACTGCAAATTTACCATCAAACCTGAAAAAATTCTTACCTTTATGGACTGAAGTGATCTATGCTTCTAAAATAATTATTGGGAATGACATTGTATCTTATGAAGATTATACCCAACAATTTCACCGAGACCTTATTTCATCAAATATTGGCATGGGAGTGGATAATTATTTCCAAAGATTTGCTTCAATAAATCTGCGTGTTGTTATGGAGAATTATCATAAATTGGCAGAATGGACTAAAATCGCACTGAATCAAATTTCATTAGATGTTAAACCTATTTTGGCTGGTGCTTATCGTTTGGCAGAAAATGCTCGTGAGGAGAAAAAAACTCGAGAAAATATTGCTGGTTTTCTTATGAAAACATTATTGTATGAAAAAGGTTTGTTTTAAAATATCTCACCCACCCCCCTCCCCCAAAGACAATCGAGAAATGTTAAGCTTATACTATGAAAGCTTAATTTCTAATTACACAGTTGAAACCTTCAGAATTGTACAAAAATACAATTTTAAAATTTATTAGTGTTCATATTTCTGTGTTCACAAATAAGTACATTTTCTATTTTTTAAGTATGTGGGTGATTTTTAGAGTTTGAAATTTGGAAAATGCCGGATCCGGTTTAGGGATTCAAATTCTTTTTTAATCCGGACCGGGTCAGAATCCTGAAAATCGGGTTCTGATCAAAATACGCGGATTTGGGCGACTGGATCCCATCAGGACCCTGTCCTGTACGAAATCTATTAATTTGTAAGTATTTATAAAATACTTAAAAATATTTTAAAATTTTGTAAGGATTTGTACCTAAAATTTAATTCGAGTAGAATTGAAGAGTAAAATTATCGGTTTAATTAGGGTGGTGGCCCGATCCGGCCCGGTCCTAAAGATCGAGTCGGGCATTGAATTTTGCCCGAAAAAGACTCGTTCGGGCCGGCCCGAAAAAGACTCGTTCGGGTAGGCCCGAAAAAGACTCGTTCGGGTAGGCCCGATAAAATTAGGCCCGAAAAAGTTGAATCGGAAAAATGCGACCCGACTAAATAAAGAATCGAATTCAGTCGGTAAAACCAATAAACTGAACCGAACTCGTTTATATTCATGCACGATCATTCAAGCGAAAACAGCTGTTTGAAGCACTCTGATTTGTTCAAAGTAAACTTGCAATGCCTGTTAGAATCCTGTAAGGCTCAAAACCGAACATTATGAAAAATCGTTAACACCCAGAGGGTTCCAGGGTGCCGATACGAATCCACCTACGAGCTTTTTAACCGCAGCACTAATTCTATGTATTAGAAGAGCTGGACTTACAGACTTGCCCTGCTTGATACTCGTTAAACAATTTAAATTGTATCCATTTCGATCAGACCTGGGCGAAACTCAATTTTTCACGGACGAAACAAACCTCCAAATTCGATTAACTGCTTCTAATCCTTAGTTACTTTCTAGCTTCACTGATATCTCACTTAATCCATTTGACGAACATTAGGAGTAGGGTTGCCGGCCCGGTTCGGTTCGGTTCAATAGATCGAACCGGACACCAAATTTTGGCCCGAAAAAGACTCGGTGCCCGATTCGATAAAAATGAAGCCTGAAAAAGACTCGACCGGTGCGGCCCGAGTAAAATGAGGCCCGAAAAAGACTCGGTCGGGCCGGCCCGATAAAAATGAGGCCAGAAAATTATTGATCCAAAAGAGATCATTAAATGTGAGATCATTAAATTCAAGATTTAAAAATAGTTATCTTCGTAACTTTAAATCTAATAACTTTTTTATCAGTCTCTCAAGAATTTTGTTTTTTTTTGGTAAATTGTGATAAATTGTGCCTATTTAACTCTGGTTCCTTGATAAAAAATTCCATCCATTCATAAGTTATAGTGTCCGAGACTCAGTTGAATCGGGATCAGTTAGGTGTACCCCTTAAATCAGCAGTAAATCTTTTCAATCTCACGAGTATTGTGTTAACGAAATTCGACTGTTACGTTCAGCCACTTTAATGCTTTTATAAAACTTTTTTTTATTATTTTTGAAATTGTTATCAGAATTAATTTTTTCAGAATCATACAATTACATTTTTGATAATATTGCATCACACAGACTACATTTACATATTGCAGACTTAGAAGATGAACAACATGAAGTTAAAATTCTGGATTATCTACATCAAATTATTGATTTTATGAGTGCTGCTCCTAAAATGTTGAAAATTGTTGGAAACTTTGATCAATTAGAACAGGAATTTAAATCCGGTTCTGATTGGAATTTCCTAGAAGAAAATCAATCGATAGAAAATCAGAGAGTAAGTATATTATTTTAAAAATTTCATTATTAAAATTGGCAAAAAGCCACTTTTATACTTGTCCAGTTTAAGTTCCAAGAATCCAAATTTTCCCAAAAATTTCACTGTAAAATTATGTGCCACTCGAAGGAGCTATACCTGATATTTGAATTTAAACTTAAAAGGGCCATCGTTTATTGTGAGAGTGAATTTGATATATTTTGTTACCATTCGATAGAGGACCCCGACATACTATTTATGTCATGAATCTGGGCCGATTTAGTTACTTTGAATCTGGGTATTTAAAGTTGGATAGCTAGTCTTGAGTTGTAGGGTAAATCCTTTCTTATTATTCGTCCTCAAAAACCCCATACATCCATTTTCTGATTTATAGTATCTGACGTTTTTGTTCTTAATTTATTTTTCGCGACTCTCGTAATCTTTTCGCAACTGATAGTAAGAAAGCAGAGAGAATGGAAAAAAAGAAAGCTTACTTTCACACTTTTTCTTATACTCATCCACTCCCATGGACTGAAATGTTGAATGACCATTAATCGGCAAAGCAGGGCTGGACGCGACTGCGGATTGCGGTTGCGGATTTTAGAATTAGAATGCAGATTGCGGCTGCGGTTCACGTACCATAAATGGAATAAATCTGGCCACTTGTCCTTCTAAAATTCTCAAAATTTTCGGCACTGGAAGTAAAAAAGCAAGCGATCTGAACTTGGCCTTCCAAAATTATTTAAAATTTTCGCATCCGGCGGCAAACCCTTGAACCCTACAAGTATTTCTTTTAATCATTGATATCCCTAACCGCTCCTTAACTATTCGGCCCCAAGAAAATTTTGAAAGCTTTCTTAATCCAGCTACGATTGATAAAAATGGTTGTCGAGTTATTTATGGGGGTTAAGTGGGATCTCGATGGATTAATCCTCAGATATCCCGTGATATTCATCCAAATCCCCTGATATCTCCCTCAATTTCTTCAGATATCTAATCCTCGATATCACTTCAAATTACTGATATCACTTAATTAATCATCAAATCCCCTTAACCATTATATCCACAGATTGCGGATTGTGACTGCGTGTTTTTTCGACTTTCGGACTGCGGCTGCTGAAAATTTTTTTGAGTTGCGTCCAGCCCTGGCTCAAAGTCATTTTACAAAAAAAACGGATATCATTTCACAATATTTTGCCGGGTGTTATCTCTATCGAATGGTAACAAAATATATCAAATTCACAATCACAGTAAATATGATCCATTGTTAGAAATAAGTCGACATATCAAAAATTGAAAATTATACAAAATTTACCTTACTTTTTTGAAAAATTATTCTAATAAATGAAAGCTCAAAAGGATTGATAAAAGAGGAATCTGTTTTGTAAATTTTAATTTATCCAAATATTATTCAGATTCCTATCAATCTAAAATGCCATATTCAATTTAGTTTACCGATCTCTTACTTATGATTAAGGTTGTCGGTACTGTATCGAACCGAAGAACCTAGTATTGTTCGGTTTACTTACAAAATTTTGAAAATTTTCATAGGAAACATAATATCTGAAGACATTATGTCTTCGGTTCGGCTTCGGATATCCGAAGTATTTCCATAAACTGACAACCCTACTTATGACATACTATTTGAATGACCTCTCTAATTGAATGACAAATTTCCGGGGTATTGAAAATAGAATGACTGTTATTTAATTAGAGTAAATACGGTATATTATCAGTCATTTTCTTTTATCTCATTTATAAATTCTCTTAACACAACTGTCTATTTTTAGTATGATGCTGTAACAAATCAAACATGGAACAACATTGGCTCTATAAGAGCAGTTATTACCTCTAGCCAAGAAAGCGCTTATTTAATTAGGAAATCAAGAATTATAGACTGTGTTTGGAATAGTGATAAAACTGCTGCTATTATGATTATTGCTAAATATTTGGAAATTGAATCTGGTCCCCTTTGGGAGAATTGCCGTGAGGCTGGATACTGTTATTCAGTATCGCTGACAGCCGAAATTGATGCAGGAACTCTAACATTAGAGTTGTCAGATTGTTCTGATTTAAAAAAAGCATTTAATGCTGCACGGCAAACTATGGTAAGTCTAATTATAAATTTACAATTTTCTTGTAGAAGGCTGTTTTGAAATTTCTAATTTCGCGGGGTATTTTTCGATTTACGTCGAAGTTAAGTGTATTTTCTATTTTTCAATTTTTGGAAAAATTTGATTTTTCAGTTCCAAAGCGAAATCTTGGGACTCCAAAATTCTCAAAATTTTAGCCTGCGGCGCAGAAAAAATATTTCTCGATATCCCCATTAATTTTTTCTCGATATCGCCGTTAATCGCTCGATATTCTCAAAATTGCCCGACATCTCGTATATTTCACACAAATCCTCCGCTATCCTTTCAATTCACCCAAGTAGCATGATAACATTAAAAAATTTTTTCACCCGTCGCCTGGAGCAGAGGTGGGTCGGAACAGTCCGAGGTGTCGGAAATCGGAAAAGCCGGAAATCGGAACTGGCTCAAAATCGGAACTCGGAAATCAAAATTTTTTCGGAAATCGAAAGGAAAAAATGCAGGAAATCTGAAGTCGGAAATCCAAACCACCTCTGGTCTTGAGCTGCTGAAAATCGAAGTCCCGGAGATATAGTCTAGATTTTGAAACGCTCAAATCCAGAGCTAGGATGTGAAAAAAGTGAGCCGGAGATTCGGATATCCTAAATTTT
The DNA here is from genome assembly GCA_902706615.1 of Meloidogyne luci. NCBI lineage: Eukaryota > Metazoa > Nematoda > Chromadorea > Rhabditida > Meloidogynidae > Meloidogyne > Meloidogyne luci. The sequence goes on along the minus strand of CACSLI010000148.1, from coordinate 261,547 downwards.
GGTCTAGAAATTAGATCCAAATTTGGATATCGTGATTTTCCAGAATGCACATACTCTAGTCTGAGCTCTTATAAAGGTGCCGTGTGATTTGGGCAGTGGTGAATTGGGCAGTGAGTGATATGGGCAGTGAGTGATATGGGCAGTAAACGTTTTAAAAAAATAATTTTACACGCAAAAACAATTTGAGTAACGTTAGAAGAATAATTTTGAGTGATTTGGGCAGTAACTTAGAATTTTTAAATTATTTAAAATTGATGAGAAAAATTCTGGAAATTTTTATTTAACTTAAAGTAAATCCAAAATTTGAACATATTTTTCCAAAACTATTTTGATCTTTTTCAGATATTTTGGACCTATCTTGAGATAAAAACATAAAATAGGAATTATTTCTCAATTTTTCATACCTTAAATCTACTTATCTCTTAGGGAAACGTCAAAATTGAGACCAAGACAGTTTAAACAAAGGGTAATGTTGTAAAGGGGTGCGGTTCTTTGAATTTTTGTGTAAATAATTTAAAAGTTCTAAGTTACTGCCCAAATCACTCAAAATTATTCTTCTAACGTTACATGGAACGGGTAAAGGTCTAGAACCAGTTTGGAACTGGAATCGTGGAATTGGTAAAGGTCTGGAACCAGTTTGGAGCCGGTTCCAAAGGTACAACCCTAATGATGGGGAAAGAAAAAGAAGTGAGCAAAACATGGGAGTTATGAGGGAAAAGGAAGAGAAAATTGAGGTGGTAAAAAAGATTTTCTTTACTTTTCTTTTACCGAACTTAATGAATGATTAAGTAATTGTTTTAGGTAAAGTATACATACAAGGTAAAGCAACAAAAATTCCTCAAATCAATTAGTGTTTGGAGGTCCAACAACCCCCCCCCCCCCACATCACTGAACATAAAGAAAAGCAGGAATACGAAAAATGGATCTCGGAGTATTAATCCAAAATCTTGCAAAATACTTAAAATCAAAAAGATTGGGATTTAGGGAGTTCCTAAAAGTTGGAGCCAAATTTCCACAAAATATTGGCGCAAATTTTCAATCCCTAAATTTCAAGATATTAAAGATAATTTCCGCTTTAGACCTAAATTATATTAATAAAATAAAAATCCTTTTTAAATAAAAATCAAATTTAGAATGATGTATTGAACAATGAATTAAATAACGAATTATTTTCTGCTGCTCAACAAAAATTAATTGGAGAATTATTTAATAATGAAAGTACTGTTAAATCTGCTTCAAGAAATGCTGTTCTGAGCTCATTTCAAGGAGTGTCTACAGACTTCACCAAGTATGTACATTACCATACATTATGAATAGTAGTGTAGCACGAAACCGTTTAGATAAACGGTCAACGGGTTTTTGGTAAAATTAAAAAAGCGGTATACGGGTCTCAGATAAACGGTATAAGGTCTTTCTAAACGGCGTTTAACTAACTTCTTAAAATTTCCTCCTGAGGCGCTGAAAAAGGAAGGCTTTTTAGCCTTCAATAATTCTCAAAATTTACGACTGCGGTGCTATAACAGGAAGAAATCTGGCTTTTTGGCCTCCAAAATTCTCAAAATTTTCTTCTGTAGCGATGAAAAAAATCCGCTAAAAAATCTAAAAAAAATCTCGCTCACGTAAACGCTCACAACAGAAAATTTATCACTTAGAAAATACAAGAAGATGATGATTGGGGCAGGAAGACGGAATTAGACTGAGAGACGAACTAACTATTGACTGGCTTTTATACTAAACTCATTAAGGGCTGTCGTCCATACAAAACATCATTAAGGGATTTGGCAATTAATCCCCGATACCTCTTAAATACCCCGTTATCCTTTCAAATCCTCTGATTCCATTTAAAAACTCATCACCTCATATATTTAAATTCCTTTACCGTCCCTTTCTTTACCCTCCAAATCCTTAAATATGATGAATTTATTGCTGAATCAAAATTTGCGTTAAAGATGGATGAGTCTATTTTATAAAAAATTTAAAAAATAAACGGTAAACGGACGTTTGGGGTCTTCAAAAATAAACGAAACGTTATAAGGGTCTCAGATAAACGGTATACAATTTTTTCAAAATTAAACGTTTCTGTGCTAACCTACTGAATAATTTACGTATTAAATAAATTAAAATTATAATAATTTAATCATAATTAAATTAATGTTTTACAAATTATACTATTTAGATAGCAAAGAGTTGCAATTTAAATAAGAGATTCAGTAATGAAAGTTTTGAAAAAAATTTTTGGCCCTATCCAAAGGATGGGGCCGGCATCCAATTTTTCTTTCCTGTTCCAAAGGGAAAGAAAGTTTATTTTTCGGCTTTAATATAGTGTACCGGTGATAAGGTAACTTTGTCCAAACTTATCCAGTCACGGTGATTTTGGTATTTTTTAACTCAGCTCGACGAGCTCTTTCGAATGAGTTAACATTTGTATATTCGCATTTATTACCCTAGATTCGCCCCTGTAGTTCTTCAATTTTTAGAGGTTTATATCTAGGGCCAATCAAATCAGATTTTTTATTTTAGTGTCATTTGACTCGGCTCGAGGACTCTTTCGAATGAGCTATCGTTCTAGAAATCGGTTTTTTCACCCCAAAATTGGGCTTACCCCCCCCCCCCCCCCCCCCACCCTATGGTTTTTCGATATCTGGGAACCTATATCTCTCGGTCCACAGGCATTTTCGGCAAAAAAGAGTGGGCAATATAAAAATTTTTTTAAATAAATAACCCTTTTAATTAAGATCACTTAGTAGAAGAATTAAGAATATAACAAAAAATACTGTAAAGCACCTAGCAGAACAATCATTTAGAGATTTAACCGATGATAAGAGATCCCTGACAGCAATTTCTTCAAATGATGAATCTAATGTTAAATCTTTATTTTCGAATGCATTTATTGTAAGAGAACTAGAAAAATTACAAATGGAACCGACTATTGATTAAAAGGTAATTCAAGTAAAATATGAAATTTTCCCAAATTACAGGTGTCCGGAAATGATATAACCACTTAAATTTTTTATATTTTTAAAAATCGATATTTTCATTTCTTTTATTTTTTATATTAATTTCTGGTAATCTTCTGCTTCATTGGTCCCTAGAAAAAAACGTTGTAGATTTTTTTCAATTTATTTTGAAAAATATTTTCAAAATAAATTGAAAAAAATTTAGTGAGTAATGAATGGGGATATTCATTACTAAGCCCATATTTGGACTCAGCACACTCAATTACCTACTGGCTTGCCTCAAAAATGTCTAACTAGCACTTTTTCCTCATTTTTTTTCTAGGGATCAATGAAGCAGAAGATTATCTAATTTCTTTTTTAAACCATCCGGAAATGACATAACCACATTCATTTTTTATATTTTTTAAAAATCGATATTTTCCCTTATTTTCTTTTTTATATTAATTACATATATTTTTTCAATGTCTATGCAAAATTTCATTTAAATATTTCTTTTCATTACTGAATAATTTTTTTTCAATTTATTTTTGAATATACATACATATTTTTTTCAAATACAATTTGTTTAAAAGTAGTGATTTTTAAACCTTCCGGAAATGATAACCACCTAACAATTTTTGTTCATCTTAATTTAAATATAAAATGGACCGAAAATTACCTATGTTAACTATAATTCAAAGGGTTAACATAGGAATTTTTCTCTTTAAATCCAACTTAATCCATGCAAACGATACGATATACCCCACCCATACTTCTTCCATTCTCAGCGTTTTGTGTTGTCATTTTAACACCTTAAAGTTATGGTGATGCGACTTTTGCGGCCCGTACACTTGCGGCCCAGACATTTGCGGCCCAGACACTTGCGGCTCGCCCCCATTTTGACACTTGCGGTCCCGACACTTGCGGCTAAGAAATTTTCGGCGCAGACATTTGCGACTATCAACTTGAGGCCCTATTGATCAGATTATCTGGTGATTCTTCGAGACGAGTATGTTGTTCGTCCTCATATTCTTCATTTATAATTTCTAGTAATGGAATTTGTTCTTCCCAAATGGAATCTTTAAAATAATCAGAACTATCTTTGTCTGTAATAATAGAAATCTCTTCAAGAGGAGGAAAGCCGTGAGGGGGATTATCATTTAGATTATGTTGTGATTCTTCGGAATTAGTGTGTTGTTTGTTATCACAATTCTCATTTATAAATTCTTGTAATTGGGTTAATTCTTCACAATTAGGATTTTTGATGTCATCAGGTTTACTTTTATCAATAATGGGAATCTTTTCAAAAGTGTCAAAGCCAGGAGGTGGTCCAAAGAAAATTTCGACCGTATATGAAAGGAGTGCCGGGATCATATTTTTCCTTACTTCCTTAGTTGTACTCGGAATGGTCAATTTTCCTTATATTTGATGTTTGTGAAAGGCAGAATTGAGTAGAAGGATTAATTTTTTCATTTCTCTGCTGAAAGCACGGACGAGCTCGGACAGACAAAACACTGACGGACACGGACAGACATCAATTTCTAAAGCATTTCTAGAAAAATTAAACTAAAAATATGTATTGCCTTTTATTATTTATTTAATTTTTGTTATAAAAAGTTAAACTTTTCTCCCATTTTGTATTACGGCAAACATCAACAAATATTATAAACATGGGAAAAACGACCATTCCAAGGAAGTAAGGAAAAATATGATCCCGGCACTCCTTTCATATAGAGCCAAAATTTCTTTATGATTATTGTTAGAAGATTGGTAGTTCAGAATTTGGGAGCCGTAAAAATTATTAAATCCATTTCTTAAAACGTTTAAATTTTAGGTGTAAGGAAGGTTTTCTTGGTTTAAAGGATTTGGCGATAAATTAATCTGAGTATGGCTCTGGTTTCCTTCATTTCCATAATTATTAATTTGTGGATTAACATGTAACGGGCCGACGATCGTCGGCCCGAAAATAGGGGAATATAGATGAAAAATTAATTAAAAATACAAAAAAAATACAAAAAACACAAAAAATACAAAAAAATAAAGAGAAGAAGAAGAAGAAAATAAAAATAATAAAAATTGAAACAGTTGTTTGGTAAAAGTGCAAAAAAAAATAAAATTAGTAAAATTAGGGTAATAAATTTAAAAAAAAAGAATTTTAGTAAAATAAGGAATTTTAGTGTAAATAAAACAATTAATTTTAAGCCCACGCAATTTAGTGGCAGCTGATGGAAAACTATTTTCACCTAATTCCAAACACATTGCTCAAACAATAATGAAAAGAATTTTTTCGTGTCTATTCCCATGTTTATCATCAACATTTTAATTTAATTGAACAATTGGCTGAAAATAGAGGAGGAAAAATAAAGAAAATATTTTAATTGGAGTATAAAAGATTTAAAGAGATATATAATTTTGTTCATTCACATTCGCTTTTCCTCCAAATAAAAATTTTTAAAGAAAAAATATTTTTGGATAAAATTAAGGAAAAAATTAGAGAATTAAATTTTAAATTTGAGAAAAAATTCTTTGAAATTTTGGAAACTTCTACATAATTTGGTGCCCCCTGAGAGGAAAATCTGTAACTCCTTATATTCCAGCACCTTCTACTAAATATCCACAACAATAATCAGTTAATCGACGTTTTCCTTCTGCTTCTCCAAATTTTAATTCTTCAAATAGTAGACCTTCAAAGCAATTTCTTGTTGGAATTTTTCTTGCCATGCTTCCGATTGAAAATTCCGGTAATTAATATAAAAGGGGTTAAAAAAGGGAAAATAAATAAATAAAAATATTTAATAAAACTCATTTATTGGCCTCCGAGTCAGAAGTGAGTTCGAATAGGCCTCTGAGCCAAATTCAAAAAGGAAGAGTGCTCCAACCCCCGGCTCTCCGGTTCGCCCCCTTAATTTGTTTAATTTGGTCAGGAAAAAGTTGAAAAAGCTGCCCTTAGAGGCCTAATAACTTTGAATCACTTGCGTCATCCTTTGGTCGCTTAGCTTTATATTGGTTTACCTTTATATTGGTAAAAAGAAATTTAAGGATCACCAGTGGACGAAGTGAAAATACCGGTGGACTGTGACAGCCCAATAATCGAAGGAGGAAAACTACCTCCCCGTGACCGACTTGAAGAAATCGACGCGGAAATTAGTGCCTATGTGCGGGAGCTTAAAGAAATAAGAGAGGCCACTGAAAAATTGGAAAAAGAGTGGTTGAAGAAAAACGACGATTGTGATCGTCTTCAAAGAGAGTGGCTTGTTCATTTTAAGAATAGATATCGATAGTTATCGTTGTGTAATTTAATAGTAATTTTTCAATAAAAATAGGAATTGTTTGAGTTTGTTTTTTGTTTTGCGAAATAGTAGTTAACCAACCGGATACCTTTCGAAGTCAAATTTGAAAATATGTCAAACCCCATTAAGAGTAGTATTCTCACAGCCTTCAAAGGTTGGAACGCACTTCGTGCAATTGACGAGTTTAGGGACGACACTTTAGAGGGGGACACCGCGCAAGTAAAATTAATTAAATACGAAAGTCTGAGCAGGGAGCTGGCTGCCGAAATCAGAACGCAAGAGCTCATTGTTAATGAAGTGAAGCTCGCTCTGACTTCTTGGACCGACTTGCTCAGAAAACTTCCCTCGGATGAAAGAGAGATGGGGAATCAGGATTACGCTGTCTTTAACGATAAACACCACATCGAGCATACTATTGAGCATTTTGAAGTTCAAACGAGGGAAATGCGCAAGTTAGCCCGAAAGGTCAATCTCCAGCTTCAATTGGTGACGGTGGAGGCCGAGAAAGAGAGGAGAGAGGAAGAGCTCGAGCACCGTCGGGAGTTAGCGGCCGCCGGAGGCCAGGGCCCGACTGATCCGAATACAATCCCAAGGTTAGGTTCCAACTTATACCAGCTCCCCACTTTAAAAATCAAGAGGTTCTCTGGTGAAAGGAGAGAGTGGCCAGAATTTATTGAGTCCTTTAATTGTGCAGTGGAAAGAGCAGTAGGCACGAATGTAGAGAAGTTCACACTCCTCCGCTCCCTCTTGGAAGGAGAAGCGAAGGAGCTCGTGTCCGGTTTTAAATTAGACACTGCCAGTTATTTGGAGGCTCTGAGATTATTAAAGGATTATTATGGGGATAAACAGATGCGAGTGAGGGAGCTCCATATGAAATTAGCCAATTTAAAAATTTGTTCCTCTTTGAAGGAAACAAAGGTTTTCGCATTTGAGTTAGAAAGGCTAATTCGAGAGTTGAGGGCAGAAGGGGAAAACACAGAGGGGCCGGTTGTATATCTCGCTTTAGAGAAGAAATTGAATAAAAATTTTTTGAGGGAAATTTTGAATAAAAAATCTGAGGAAGGAGCTGCTTGGTCCACTACGAGATTTCGAGAAGTTTTGCATGAGACACTTCAGAGAGAGATGTCTATTCAAGAAGTGATAAATGAGTACGACCACGAGAGAGCTCCGAACCGAAATGTGCCACGCCCGCCACCTAGACGGTCTTTACCTACCCCCCGCAACCCGGATTATACATATTTAGTAGTACAAGACAAGAATTTACCAAAATTTAATCAAAGTAGGGCTTTTATTCAGAGAAGTCCTCCCGCCTGTATTTTTTGTAATCAATCGCATTGGAGTGACGAATGCCGAGTCGTCACGGATCCTCGCAGTCGAATAAAAATAGCAGAGGCTAAGGGTCTTTGTACTCGATGTCTTGGAAAAAATCATAGTCCCAAAAATTGTTGGAGGCCTTCCACTTGTTTTTACTGTAAACGCGCTCACCCCGGAGCATTTTGTTTTTTGAAAAATATTTCTAATCGCAATAGCCCAAGGCAAAATGTAGAGGTTTCTAGGAAATTTTTTACAGGAGGAAATGCGCAACCCTTAGGAATACAACCCCCTCAGAGGGGTGGAAATTTTAATAATCGCCAGACCCAACCCCCACAGCGGGGTGGGAATTTTAATAATCGCCAGGCCCAATGGCCACAAACGCAAACTCAGTTTAGGGGTAATAATATATCGGCCGTGTGGCCCAATCAATCGCAGGAGGAAGTTTCAAGGCGTATGCTCTCAATAGAGGCGCCAAATCAAAGGGGACAAGGAATAAGGGCCCCAGAAATAAAACATGCTCAAAATGGGCAAACAAATGTTGCGCTAGAGGGTGAGGGGAAAGCCCTGCTTATGACCGTTGAAGTAATGGTCTCAAACCCCAGAAAACAGGAAAATAAAATCCCGGCTCTCGTGTTTCTCGACCCGGGCAGTCAGAGGAGCTTTGTCTCAAAAAGGATCGCCGAAAAACTTGAATTGACCCCAATGGGAAAAGAGGATTATTATCTTTCGAGTTTTGGAAGTGATAAGCCTAAAAAATATGAAAGTGAGTTAGTAAGAATAGATTTGCTTGGAAAAAACGAAGAAAGACTTTCCATGGTCTTAAATAAAATGGATTTCATTGTAAATCCTTTGCCATGCTATGACTTGGCTAAAATGGAACCTCAAGCTTTACATGACTGGAGGCTGTGTAAGGCGGACTGGCGTCCACCAGATATCCTTCTCGGGATGGATATTTGGTACGAACTTAACGTCCAGCCATTAGAAAAATTACCAAGTGGATTTACTATCAGTACCTCTAGAATTGGTAATATTTTGAGTGGAGCGGGACTGCAGGAAAATGGTTCTACTCCAAAAAAGGGGGTTTATTCTGCAAATGTGGCCCAAGTCTATACTATACTTGAGGAAGATGGAGAAGAGGACTTAAAGACAGACGTAGAGCGATCGGAGCAATTATCTCATTTTTTTGGATTGCACGGCGTGGGGCTGGAGGATGTTTCGGCGCCAACCACAGACAAAGAAGTTATGGAAAATTTTCGGAAAAACTTAGTTTTCGTAGATGGAAGGTATCAGGTCGCGCTCCCGTTCAATAAAAATATTCAGTTTTTGCCCACTAATTATCGGCACGCTAAAATGAGGCTCGCTTCCACTTTGAGGAAATTGAAAAAATTAAATCTTGTAGATGAATACGAAAAAATATTGAAGGAGCAATTTGATAAGGGAATGATTGAGAAGGTAGAAAATCCCTCAGAGGCAGATGGTCCCGTCCACTACCTCCCGCATAGGGCGGTAGTAAGAATGGACAAAACTTTTACAAAAGTCAGAATTGTAATGGACGCGAGTGCCCGTCCACCGAGTCAACCTAACGCTCCATCTTTGAATAACTGTCTTCACACGGGACCACTCCTTTTGAAACAATTAGTGGGAATTCTTTTGCGGTTCAGATTCATGGATCGTGTCCTCCTCGCAGATATAGAGAAAGCATTTTTACAATTAGGTGTACGCGAGACAGACAGAGATTGTACTAGATTTCTGTGGCTGGAGAAGCCAAAGGAGGCCAACTTGGACGAAATTCAATTTACGCATTGTATTGTTTTTCGTTTTACAAGAGTGAGCTTTGGTCTTACAGTTTCACCTTTCCTCCTTAATGCAACTCTACAGGAGCACTTGGGACTGTTTGAGTCTCCTGTGGCCAGATCAATAGAAGAAAATCTCTATGTAGATAATATTATGATCGAAATGAGGAAGGAGGACCGGGTCGAAGAGGTTTGCCGCGAGGCATCAGAAATATTGGAGGCCGCGGGAATGAGTATTCGAGAATTTTTTGGCGTTTCTAAAGAAGAATTTGGAGAAGTTCCCGAAGGGAAGCTTGCCCCAAATTTGGAAAAAACGAAGATTCTGGGTTTGTATTGGTGCTTAAATGAGGAAAAGTTGATAATCCCTTTTCCAGAGTTTGAAGGACCGGTGACCAAGAGACAAGTCCTTTCAACCATTGCCAAAATTTACGATCCGTTAGGCCTAATCTCACCTTGTTTGATTCCCGCTAAAAAGGTTTTACAGAAAATATTTGAAGCCAATTATAAATGGGATGTGTCAGTCTCTCGGGAGTTGGTCGAGGAATGGCAAAGAGTTTTACTGACCTGGAATAATTTTGGGACAAAATCCTTTGAGATTTCCTTTCCTCGGAGAATTCCTATAGGTTCAGCCTCAGAGCGGGAACTCCATTGTTTTGTCGATGCTAGTGGTCAAGGCTTTGGCGCTGCTATTTATTTGAGAACGAAAGTCGAGGATGGGATAAAAGCAAATTTAATTTTCGCCAAAAGTTTGATCAAGCCATTGAATATGTCCCAGAACGAGGCGACTATCCCACGTCTTGAGCTCCAGGCTATTATGGTCGGAGTTAAGTCTCTTAAATTTTTGTTGGAGGAGTTAAAATTAAATAAAGAGGTGGCGACTATTTGGACCGATAGTTTGTGTAATGTGGAGAGATTAAATAATTTTGAAAAATACGACCGGTTTATCGCCAATCGCATTGTGAAAATTCGAGGTCAATTCAAAGTCTCGCACGTTATATCGAAAGACAACCCTGCGGATCTATGCTCCAGAGGAGTTGCCCCGGAGGTATTAATTAATAATAAGTTCTGGTGGTCGGGCCCGGAGTGGTTAGAGGAGGTAAAATCTAAATGGCCACCGTCTCAAGCAGAATACTCACCAGAGAAAGAGGAATGGAGGAAAGTTGAGGAAGAGAAAATGGAAGTGATTTTAGAGGAGGTTTTAGATGAGAAATGTATAATAGACGTAACTCGATTTTCTAAGTATCAAAAATTGTTAGGGGCCACTGTGTATGCCTTTAGGTTTTTACAAAAGATACTCTCAAACTTTGATTTGAAAGGGCCTAAAAAATATTTTTGCGACTTGAAGAATTTTTTAATTCCGAAAGCTATCCCAGGGACGGTATTTGATAAACACCTACCCTCTTTGAAAGAATTACAGAGCGCTGAATGGTATTTACTCCAGTGTACGCAAGAAGATCATCCACCTTCTGAAAATGTTAAAGTAGATTTAAATTTGTACTTAGCTAAGGGCCTTTGGAGATGTCAAGGTAGAATAGACGAGTCCGAATTGCCAGAGGAAGCTATTAAACCAATCTGGCTCCCGAATGATGCTTGGATTACCAGATTAATAGTTTTGAAATATCATATTGAAAGAAAGCATTGCGGAACCCAGACTTTGTTAGGAGAACTGAGGCAACGATTTTGGTTGACTAGAGGTCGAAAAACTGTAGAAAGAATAATTTTCTCGCGTAGAGGATGCCTCATTTGTCGGAAATTTAAATGTCAACCTTATCGCGCCAAGATATTTGATACGCTCCCGAAGGAAAGAGTAAGAGAAGCCCGACCATTTGCAAATAGTGGGATCGATTTCTTTGGGCCTCTTTCAATTAAAGAAGAAGGAAGAATTGGTAAAGCTTATGGAGCCTTATTTACTTGCCTGGTTATTCGTGCGATTCATATTGAGTTTGTGGAGGATTTGTCAGCCGTCTCTTTCCTCCAGGCATATCGACGATTTATTTCTCGCCGCGGGATTCCAAAAATAATACTCTCCGACAATGCCACTAACTTTCAAATGGGTGCCAAGATAGTTAAAAAATTGAATGATAAGACATGGTTCTCCCAAGAAGTTCAAGAGTTTACGAAGTATCAAGGTACTCAATGGCGATTTAATACCCCACGAAACCCCCAGGAGGGAGGAGCTTGGGAGCGTCTTATAGGTATCACTAAAAAGGCGCTGAAAAGGTGTGTGGGTAAGAGTCTTTTGAATAGAACTGAATTGACTACTCTTTTTTGTGAATTAGAGTCAGTGGTCAATTCACGTCCTTTGACGTTCCAGTCTGATCGTGAGCCAATACAGTCGATTAGGCCAATAGACTTTCTCATCCCGTACCCTCAGATTGAAGTAAATTTTCCAGATTTAGAAGAAGAATCAGACTATGAAGAGGAGGTAGCGGGTAGAACTCAGATAACTCAACAAATAAGGAAAACTAATAAAAGGTTGAATAAATTTTGGGAGGTTTGGCGTAACGATTATTTGCTCTCTTTGAGAGAAAGAACCTTAGGGGGAACAAAAGTAAAAAATCGGATGGAGCCGGTGGTTGGAGACATAGTCTTGGTCGAAGAGGCCCTTCCTAGAAGTTTATGGAAACTTGGTAAAATAATAGAACTTCAAAAAGGAAGGGACCAATTAATAAGGACGGCTAAAATAAAAATAAATAATAAAATATTCAAAAGAGCCATTGGCCAACTTTATAATTTAGAAGTTTTAGATTCTTCGTCTGAGAATGAGGATGAAATAGTGGAAGGAGTCAACGTCGTTATTGAACAAGCAGAAGCCACAGTGGAGTCTAGTCGTCCACCGCAACCATATACTCGTCTTGAAACCAGATTATTGGCGCTGAGTAACCTTATTAATGAAGCGAAGAATGCCCGAAATTCTGGAATTGCTTCGTCACAGAAGCAAATACTGAAAATTATAAATCCGAAGCTTCCTGCAAACTATCGTATTCCAAAGAAAATACCTGAAAAACCTCCCCGAAAAAAGAAGATTGTGAAAAGGAAGAGAAAGTTGAGAGAGCACCCACTCCAGAAGGTAATTAAGAAGTCGACCACTATTGAAGAAAAGGAAAGAAATATAAAACGTTTTGTAAATCTTTGGAGAATTGAAGAAGAAATAGATCAACATTGGAGTATTCAAGCGCCGATAGCAATTATGGACAATAGAGAGGTGGATTATGGTCTTTTTAGCCCTTGTATTGGTGACATGCATAGTGAATGTAAGGCCCCAACTGTTTTCAACCGAAACGCTTATCGACGGGACCCGGCTTTTCGACAATATGTTCCGGATATTCTGCTCACGCTCATGCATTGTTTAGCAGCAGATTGGTTTTCTCGACAACGTTTTCCGAGGCGTGAGATTAAGGAGGCTGTACAGGGACAACTCCTGCGCGAGGGAAATACGCCAATGATTACAGCACTGACCCTTTGGCAATATATTAAAGAAGCGCCGCTTCGAGCCTTCCCCAATGAAACGTTAAAAGAAGTGCTTCGTGTGCGCCAAAATACTTGCAAGGTCTTTCGTAGCCTCATCTTCCGTCAACCTTTTGGGCCTTTACGACTACAATTGCCACCTCAGACACCGGACGGGGAATTAAATAATTGGCTCAATTCGTTGAAAGGGGCTTTGGATAATATATTAACGCGTCAACGATTTAAATATGGAAAATCAGAAGTGTCAACTTATTTAATCAATGCTCCCATAATTTTGGTAGCAGACTCTTCATTACCTTCTTTAGACGCTTGGGGTACAAATCCAGATACAACGAGATTATTCGTACTAAAAGAGGAAAAGCCTATTCACCAAATGATTTTCTTTGGCCCATTAGTGGAGCAATTAATAATTATAATCTGGCCTAATGAGGAAAAATTAAAGTCTATAGAGGATAGCCTACTTTATTGGAAAAAGAAGGAAGTCTCTATTCGAGTTACTTTGGTATTAAATGAGCCGGAATTGCCATCAGAGAGAAAAGAGGCAATACAACAGTGTAGGAATCTCGTTGAATCATTTGACATCGGCTTCTATAGCTACGACGGAAAGTTAGATAAATTAAAAGAAGTTCAGGAGAGAATGGCTTTGACCGATTGTCTACCTGAAATTGAAGATGATGAGGAAGAAGAAAGTGAAGAAGAAGACATGCCTTTAGTGGGGCATGTAAAGGCTAAAAAGAAGAAAGAGGAAAAATTATTGAAGGTGAAAGAATTGAAAGCTCGCCGGGAGCAACAGCAGCAGCAAGCGTCGCTCCGTGAGTTACGCCAACGACAACAGTCAAGTACTTCTCGACGACTGAGTATGAGTTCGTCAAGCAGTATTTTATTACTTTTGGTTTGTCTACTCTTTTTCGTAACAACAATTTTGGCAAGCTGGGAATGCACTGATTGCGAGCCGTTTTATCCGGCTACCGCTGAAAAGAGAGGTGCTATGGCCAGGCCCATCGGAGGTTTGCGTTTAAGTAATACTGAAGAGAGTTTTGAAAGATTGGATGACTTAATAAGGACTGGGAATATCAATGAAGGTCGAAAGCCCGTTCTATGGTGTGGTAACAGACCCAATACTTTATGGACCTTTCCAAATAGGCAGAACTCACCTTTCTGCCAAGATCTGAGTATTAGAAAATGGAAAAATAAATTAGTGACTTTGTTCACTCATACCACTAAACCTAAGCCCTTAGAGGCTAACCATTGCTCGGCAAAGATTACGACTGAGAGATTCTACACTAATTTGTTAGGAGATAAATTTTATCGGTTAGAAAAAGAAATTATTCCTGTATCTAAAGAGGACTGTAAAAAGATGGAAGCCAATAAAATTTGCCCTTTCAATTCGAAGCCTTTGGTAAAAAAGGAGGAGGGGTACACTACTGAAGAAATTTTGAAAATTGATTTTCCGGGTAGATTTGCAAGTCTTTTTTCCGGAGAGAAGGTGGAAAAAATTGTCAATTGTTACTTGCAACCAACAAACTTGTTTTATTCCGCACAGACTCTGCGTTTGATATCTCCCATACATTCGGTTGAAGGATGTCACTACCTTACTGAATTTTGTCGTCTCCCGGACAACTCGAGTTTAATTTGGAATAATATTTGCCCGCAGCATAATTGTCAGACGTGTAACCACGATTATTTTCAGAAAATGGAGGGGGAGTTTAGTCGAACAAATGGGAAGCTTATTTGGATTTCGAAGAGCAAGGAGCAAGCTTTGTCTTTCTCTGCGCAACCCCCAAAAGAGATGGCATGTAACGGTCGGCCTATTAGAGTCTCTGAGCAAGGTTTTGGAATTGACGAGAAAGAATATGCACAGATGATTTCGATCCGGACCGCCCGAGAAGTAGATGAGGAGCAAGTTGCCGCAGGTCTCACTGCAGCTGAACTTGCCCTCAGGAAGCTACAGGATGCCGTGCTGAAGGAAAGATGCCAGGAGGAGACATTTAGGCATTTCAATCCCACCATACAGGCTAGAAAAGCTTTCAACAAATCGAATTTGGTTGCTCGATGGATTAATGAGGATACCATGGAAATTTATGCCTGTAGCGAGCTAGGAGTACAAGAGATGAGATTTCGTCCTTCAATTAAGTGTTATAAGTATATCCCCGTTCAATTGGAAATTCAGAGGAAAATTTTTGAAGTATTTCTTGATCCTGAGTTGAGAATCCTTAGTGCAACGTCCCCTATCGCGGATTGCGGAAGATTTCGGAAGACATATTTTGAGCTAGAGCCTGATCGATGGATCATCATTGATACTCGAACTGGGATCACAGAGCCTGTGAAGAGAGAAAATATTCATGTGTTCAAAGACAATACTTCGATATTGGACTTGGACATGGGACCACTTATTTTTCGTGAGTGGATAGCCAAAAATGATTCTACTGAAGTACCCTTCCGTCATATCAACGAGCTCACTCAATTTGAGCAATGGAAGGAAAATGAGAAAACAGAGGAGCACTCCAGGGCTTTGACCCTAGGAGCGATACCTGGTGGTCTTCCGGGGTTAGCTAAGCAATGGCTTTTAGAGAGATTAAAGATGTTACTTGACTGGTGGATTATTGCCTCATGTGCTTATGCAACTTTTCTTTTCTTGAGAGATGTAGTCCTTCCGTTAGCCCTTGTACAGTTTCTTTTGCCTATTTGGGGATCATTCAGAGCGATGATGGGACGAGGAACCCCAAGAGCAAGAAACCCAAAGAATGAAATGGATGTTCTCTTGGAAAGGATCCGAGAAATAGAGCGTCAAGCTCCGAGAGAACGAACCTCCAGTGTGGCGTCTAGAGCATCTGCGACGCCATCTCGAGCCTCGAGTGTACCACCCTCAACGAAGAGCCCTTCTATAACTCCACCAAGACGAGGACCCCAACCGGTTAATGGTGCTTTATTCCGAAAAAAGGATCAATCGGTAAAAATTTTTATCCCCCCGAATGTAGAAGAAAGGGGCAGATCTTCTTCGATTGGTACGAATCGTTCGCGCTCGGTGGGGGCAAGCCGAGCAGCGTCGGTGGAAACCGACAGGTCCTATACAGTATCCCCCGTTTTAACAAGGGCTTCGACCTCACGGGGGGAGGCTGTAACGGGCCGACGATCGTCGGCCCGAAAATAGGGGAATATAGATGAAAAATTAATTAAAAATACAAAAAAAATACAAAAAACACAAAAAATACAAAAAAATAAAGAGAAGAAGAAGAAGAAAATAAAAATAATAAAAATTGAAACAGTTGTTTGGTAAAAGTGCAAAAAAAAATAAAATTAGTAAAATTAGGGTAATAAATTTAAAAAAAAAGAATTTTAGTAAAATAAGGAATTTTAGTGTAAATAAAACAATTAATTTTAAG
Organism: Meloidogyne luci; assembly: GCA_902706615.1. Classification (NCBI taxonomy): domain Eukaryota; kingdom Metazoa; phylum Nematoda; class Chromadorea; order Rhabditida; family Meloidogynidae; genus Meloidogyne; species Meloidogyne luci. Next base: position 245,363 of record CACSLI010000148.1, on the reverse strand, counting down.
CCCACGCAATTTAGTGGCAGCTGATGGAAAACTATTTTCACCTAATTCCAAACACATTGCTCAAACAATAATGAAAAGAATTTTTTCGTGTCTATTCCCATGTTTATCATCAACATTTTAATTTAATTGAACAATTGGCTGAAAATAGAGGAGGAAAAATAAAGAAAATATTTTAATTGGAGTATAAAAGATTTAAAGAGATATATAATTTTGTTCATTCACATTCGCTTTTCCTCCAAATAAAAATTTTTAAAGAAAAAATATTTTTGGATAAAATTAAGGAAAAAATTAGAGAATTAAATTTTAAATTTGAGAAAAAATTCTTTGAAATTTTGGAAACTTCTACAAACAGATGAAGTCCCTTCTATATTATCAGCTTGAATCGGAAAGGCTTGTCGAGTTCTCATTTCTAGACGGTATTTTCGATTATATTCTTGCAGTTTTTCTTTATGCTGTTGGTAGTATTTTCGTTTATATTCTCGAATTTTTTCTTTATTCCTTTGGTGGTAATTTCGATTGTATTCTTCTATTCTTCTATTTCTACTAAAATATAAAGTTGAATTATAGACATCGAGCGATCAATTAGGATATCGAGTTATTGGATTTGAGGGAGTTGGATTATCGGATTTGAATATGAAGAAAATTTGAAGGGTTAAAAGAGATATTGTGGGATTTGAGTGGTTAAAAAGAATATCAGGGAATTTGGGATCTGTGGGGGATATTTGTGTATTGTGAGGGATATCGATAGTTGATTTCTTCCATTTTCAGCAGATTTCTTCCTTTTTCTGCGCCGCAGTAAACCTACCTTGGTAGAACTAAAAACCTAAATCAGGCTAACTATGAAAGAAGAGACTATTAATTTGGCTTTGTTTTCGGACATTGCTCTAAGACCTCATTTTCAGCACCCGGCCCTCATTTTTTGGATCCATTGGGTTCGATTAATGAGGTCCGACTGTATTTAGTCTTTTTAATGTCAATTACAGCACAAATTTCATTTAGCCTTAGCATAAATTCCAACCTTTCATCTTTATTCTTCATCCTTTCAAGTTCCTTCTCTTTCTCTTTATAGTGGTCTTCAAATTTATTACTTAATTTATTTCCTATTTCACGTCCAAATAGGCCTTTTATTTTATTTTTGTTAATTTTTGGTTTTGGCTCTTCATTTTGACTTTCCGTCTTATCCGACGATTCAGCCTCGTCATTCGATTTTTTATTTTTATCTTTTGGTTTAGAACCAGCTTCCCATTTAAATATTTTTGAATTTCATTATTTTCCATTGAAGTAATTAAACTCCATAATATCCCATTGAATATTAAGAGGATGAAAATATGCCCAAATTTCATCCTAAATTACCGTTGTTACTCAAATAATAACCCTGGGAAGGAAAAAATCCAATAACTCGATATCTGTCGCCAAATATTGGCGACTTTCCAATTGTCTTTTTGTTAATTGTCCCCCGTTCACTTCTCGTTAATTTTTTAGCCGTTCACCCCTTAATTTTTGTTGTCCACTCAATCTTTTTTCCCGCCAAAATTCCTTTCTCAATTTTTAGTGACAGCTTGTGCCTGTCACAACTTAATTCTTTCTTATTGTTTTTTCTGCTTTTTTCTCTGTCCCGTTCTCTCTCCACATTTTGTTTTCTATAATCTATGTACGCATTAATTTCAAGTTCGCATTTTTTTGAGTTTTTATTGCCAAACCCCGCCTTTTTTGTGTCTATTTAAGAAGCAGATCAGTCCCACAAAAATCCTCATTATCCTCATTCTTCTCCATTCAACCACTTCAACAACCTTCAATCGCGTGTGGCTAATCTGCTTCGCTGGCCCTTGCTGGCCCTCAACTTGTTCGCTGCAATTGTTTAATTTTGGTGTGGAAATAAATTAGTTTTTGTGGACTTGTGTTCTTTTTGGTTGGTAAAGTGAACGGCACTACCGTTCACCACTTCTACTCTTCTTTGGCTAAAGTGACTCGTGCTCCGAGTCACTCTACTGCCCTTCCTTTGACTGTTGGCACTACCAACACAGTCTGGTGCCAGTGCCACTATACACTGGCTGGTGCCACGACTCTTCCTCCTCTTCTTCAAACCAATTTGTCGGGAACTCCCGACTCCCGACAATATCCTAATTGATCGCTCGATGTCTATAATTCAACTTTATATTTTAGTAGAAATAGAAGAATAGAAGAATACAATCGAAATTACCACCAAAGGAATAAAGAAAAAATTCGAGAATATAAACGAAAATACTACCAACAGCATAAAGAAAAACTGCAAGAATATAATCGAAAATACCGTCTAGAAATGAGAACTCGACAAGCCTTTCCGATTCAAGCTGATATCGGAAAGGCTACAATCGGGTGTTACGAAGATATCGTTTAAAAAAGAAAAATGAAAAAGGACAAAAGGATTGTCTAAATTTAGCTAACATTCAATCAGATAATAATGAAGGAAATTCACAGGATTGTGTAAATAAAGGAAAAAATCCGATTGTTTGCGAAGAGAACGATCAAGAAGAGAAGGATCAAGGAGTTTCTCAAAAGTCCCTTCCCCATATTGAGGAAGGAAATTTATCTGTTAATCCACAAACGGAAGATTGTGTTAACCCTCATGAAAAAGAAAATGTTCAAACGGAAAATGTTCAACAATTAAATGAACTGAATGATTTGGATTATCTGAGATTTTTGTCTGATATTAATTATTTGGATAATTTAAATTTCTTATTAGGATAAGAAATTGTGAATTTTCAATTTGAAAAAATTTTTGACGTACGAAGAACATTTATTTTTATTTTAACAAATTGTAAATTATTTTCTTAACTGTATTATTTAAACTACTTTCTAGTTAAAAAATTATTTTTTTGTCTTTAAATGCTGCTTCGCGATAACTGAACACAAATTAAAAATCATGTACTAAAGTGTAACAAAACTATAACCCCACCTAAAATTATTCTAATAGAATGGCAGCTATTCTATTTTTCAATACCACAAAAAATGTCATTCAATTGGAGATGTCATTCAATGAAGACTGACAATATATTTTTCATAGGTTAGAAATAGGGGAAACATTCCAAATTACCGACACCGATTTTTTGTCGGAATCCCGATGCCGGCCAATTCTAATTTTTTATTTGATTATTTGACTTTAATTAAAATAAAAAATGGTATAATGTAATTTAATATATTGTGTTTTGAAAGCTTATGACCAAAATTTCGTACCTGAGTACGAAATAAAAAATATCAGGTACGAAGTAAGAGGCCCGAAAACGAGACTATAAGACTTCTTCTTACTAAGACTACCCATTCTTTCATTCATTTATAAAATTATTTTTGTATTTTAATTTATTTAAAACTCCGTTTCAAAATTTCGACCCATTTAAAATTTTGAATTTTTTATTGAAAATGGAGTCTAGGCATTCAAACGAGTCGAACACTATATTATAATAGTATTTGGAATATAGTTTTTAGTTTCCTAGGTCGTTTTTGGCCTAAGGTCTTTTTAAATGATTCCTTCCCTGGCTACGGAGCTGGAGATATACATACCTAACTCTTTCACTTTCTGACTATACCTAAGGCTGTACTTTAGTACGTGGGTGCAGGCTTTAAATTACAAATGTTATATCATTTGAAAGAGCTAGTCGAGCTGAGTCGAACGCCACCAAAATTAGCTCTAGGAAAAATTTTTGAACCGAGATACAGGCGATTGAAAATCGAAAAACCATAGGGGGGACCAAGCACTTTTTTGGGTGAAAAATTCGAAAATGCAAATTATACCTCATTCGAAAGAGCTCGTCGAGCTGAGTCGAATGACACCAAAATCAACGAAATCCGACTCGATTGGACAAAGTTATGATCTTTTATTTTAGCTCCTTACCTATGGCAAATGTTGAGATTTTTGCTGCCACGGAGGCCCCAAATACGTCCAGAGCAAGAGATTTAGGAATAGGTTTATGTTACGAGCCCAGACCCATCGCCCGTAGACTCCCCGCGAGGCGCGTGCCGCAAAACCCCGCGCGAAGCGCGGGGTTTTGCACAAGCGCCTCGCCGACGCTCCATAGGTTTAGGTTGTTTGTTTTTTGTGTCATAACTTTGTCTAATCTTGTTCAATCACGGTGATTTTGGTGTCATTTGACTCAGCTCGTCGAGCTCTTTCGAATGAGGTATTATTTGTATAAAAAATTTTTATTCCAAAAATCGCCCTTTTGGATCTTCGATTTTTAGGGGTCTATATCTCGGTTCATTCAAGTCGGATTTCGTTGATTTTGGTGTCATTCGACTCAGCTCGACGAGCTCTTTCGAATGAGGTATAATTTGCATTTTCGAATTTTTCACCCCAAAAAAGTGCTTGGTCCCCCCTATGGTTTTTCGATTTTCAATCGCCTGTATCTCGGTTCAAAAATTTTTCCTAGAGCTAATTTTGGTGGCATTCGACTCAGCTCGACTAGCTCTTTCAAATGATATGACATTTGTAATTTAAAGCCTGCACCCACGTACTAAAGTGACCCCATACCTAATTAATTACATTAAATTATTTTCCTCCACTAGTTCTTAGAAATAAAAGTATTTCAAATTACTACATATTTGTCTAAAAAATTTAAAAAATACAACAAAATTATTTAAATAAAATTTAACAAAAATAAAAAAATTTTCGACAATTTTATCAAATTTCCATTTGTTCATTTTCCTCATTTTCGACAATTTCTTTATCTTCTGATGCTCGTCTCTCTATTGTTTTCTCCTCTGTTTCTTCCATCTGTTTTTCCTTATAGCTTTTTGTTAGAGCAACTTGCCCTATAAATGATCAAAATTAGAAACAGAAAAAAATGTTGAATAATCTAATAGTACCCTGAATAAATACATATTGGCTACTAGGATGGCTACCGGGATTTTTAGAAAAAAAATTTTAAATTCGAAAAAACAATTCAAAACTTGGGTGAGATCATGTGGAAGGGGATATATTGAGAAATATATGTATTTTCTTTGACAGAAAAGTGCAAAAAAATATTTTCTTTTTATTTTCTCAGACTCTGTATAAATCTAATATTCTTTGACTTTGTCGGCATTTTATAGCCTATAAAATCATATGGAGGGGATATAAAAATCTATATACACCCATTTCTTTCATAATTATTAGTCGAGGAAAATAAGGGCATTCATGTAAACAAAATCACTCTTTTAAAATTGCTTTTTTAAAAAAAACTTTAAAATATAAAGAAAATTTTTAAGCAAATACATATTTTCGATTTAATTTTTACATTATTTACTCAAATAATTACACCCTTCCTATTAATTATCCTGTACAGTAGTGCTCCGCCGGAACCACAAATTTGGCCAAAACCGGAACTTTCGGCGAAGCTCTACCGTATAGCCAGAGGTTGAAACAATAATTGTCCTCATTAAAATAGTTATACATAACTAGCTAAAGTAATCTCAATTAATAATTTCCCAGGGTTATTATTTGAGTAAAAACGGAAATTTATGATGAAATTTGGGCATATTTTCATCCTCTTAATATTCAATGGGATATTATGGAGTTTAATTACTTCAATGGAAAATAATGAAAATCAAAAAGATTTAAATGAGGAAACTGGCTCTACATCAAAAGATAAAAATAAAAAATCGAATGATGAGCCTGAATCGTCGGGTAAGACGGAAAGTCAAAATGAAGAGCCAAAACCAAAACCCAAAATTAACAAAAATAAAATAAAAGGCCTATTTGGACGTGAAATAGGGAGCAAATTAAGTAATAAATTTGAAGACTACTATAAAGAGAAAGAAAAGAAACTTGAAATGATGAAAAATATAAATAAAATGTTTGAATTTATGCAAAGGTTACGTGAAATTTGTGATGTAATTGACATTAAAAAGACTAAATACAGTTAGACCTCATCAGTGCTGGGTATGGCTCCGCGAGCTAGGATTTTGAAAGCCGGAGCCCTAATTTATATGTTTTAAAAGCTCGGAGCCGGAGCCAACAAATGCTCAATACCCAGCACTGGACCTCATTACTATAGTGAATCCATTGGATTCAAAAAATGAGGTCCGGGAGCTGAAAATTAATTTTTATAGCAATTTGCAAAACACAGCCAAATTAATACAGTCTCTTGTTTCAAACTTAGTCGGATTTTGGTTTTTAGCACCACCACTTTTGGATACCTCCCGTTTTAGAAAGTGGGAAAAGCTGCCTTTTTAATTAACAATTAGGTATTTTTAATATAGCGAATCCGCTAAGATATTTTATTACTTAAATTGGATTACTTATCCCAATTTTGACACGATTTATTCTTTTATAATATAATTCAACTTTATATTTTAGTAGAAATAGAAGAATAAAAGAATACAAACGAAATTACTACCAAAGGAATAATGAAAGAATTCGTGAATATAATCGAAAATACTGCGAACAGCATAAAGAAAAACGACGTGAATATATGAGATCATACCGTCTTGAAATGAGAACTCGACAAGCTTTTCCGATACAAGCAGATAATAGAGAAGGGATTTCATCTGTTAATCCACAAATTAATAATTATGAAAATGAGGGAAATAATTTTGAAGAAGCGTGTGTTATTTCTGAAAAGGGGCCTGAGGATGAGGAAAGCGAAGAAGAAGAGAATCCAACAAAGGAAGAGAAGAATGAAGATAATTGAATTGAATGGGATTTAGCAACAAAAGAAGAGAGGGTACTTTTTGGATAAACAACTCACCCCCCCCCTCCTTCCAAGTTTGAGTGTCATTTATTCTTTCCTTCTTCATACCTTTCATTTATTTTCCTCAAACAATATAAATGTAAGTAAAGAATAGGGTTACTGGCCCGGTTCGGGATAGAATCGGGCTTCGATTTTTGGCACGAAATAGAATCGATCGGCCAGGCAAAAATGAGGCCAGAAAAAACGTCTCTAACGTCGGCCCGATTTGAAAACGGTAACCCTAGTTAAGAATAAATGTTATTGTTTGACCAAATATAACCATAAATGAAGGAAATAATGATACTCAAACTAGGGAGAGGGAGGGGGCATATCCAAAAAGTACTGAAGTAAAGGAATAAAGTAAATTAAAAAGTTTGACAAAAGATTATTTTTTTAAATGTAATCCACTGTTCGATTAGTCTGATATTTATGTAGTAAAGTTAAAAGATATTAATATAAATAGATAATGGATCTTTTAAGAATGGGCAACTAAAAATTTCCAACTATCCGACAACCTTACTGAAGATCATTAAATAATGGGTTGTAACCAGTGCTTCGAAGCTCGTACCAAAATTCGTACTCGTACCTCGTACTCGTACCTGGTACGAAGTACGAGTACGAGCAAAAAAATTGGGCAGGTACGAAGTACGAGTACGAGGCAAAAAAAAAGTAAAAAGTACGAGTACGAGGCCTAAGTACGAGCTCGTACTTCTCGTACTTTGTGTTAATAGGAAAATTGAAAGAAATATATTTTGTTCCTTTCATTTTTCATTATATGAGCGAGTGGTGAGGTGCTTGGCTACACCAAAGTCTATAATGATTTAATATTTGGTTCGTTTCCTATTCACTGGACAAGGATTTTTAATATTTTTCTCATCATAAATAACTTATTTATAATTTTAATTTTTTTTAAAAATTATTGTATTTTTACTTGGATTAATTATGAGATTTTGACCATCTGAAATTCTTAAAATTTTTTTCTTTGAACACTAAAAGTGAATTTTTTTCGCCTACGGCCTTCGGAAATTTTCAAAATTTTCGCCTGCGGTGCAAAATAGAAGAAATCTGAGTTAAGGACATCCAAAATTCTCAAAATTTTTGAAAAAAAGGATTTGAGATTAAGAGGGATATAAGGAGATTAAAATGTGAAAAGTTCAGTGGAAAAGATAAAAAGTTCCATGTAAGAAGATGAAAATCGGATGAAAAAATGTAGGATCTCGGGTAGTGTTCGGCACGGTACGGTATACCGCGGTATTTTTCCCGGTATACCGCGGTATTTTTTTCCGGTATACCGATACCGAAACCGTACCGGTCAAATTTTGAAAAAAACGGTATTTTTCGGTATCGGTATTTTTTCGGTATACCGATACCGAAACCGTACCGGTCCTCGAAAAAATACCGCGGTATTTTCCGGTATTTCGGTATTTGTGATACCCCTATCTGCGGCGCAATAAGGAAGATTTTTGGCTTAAGGATCTTCCAAATTTCTCAAAATTTTCGCCTGCGGCGCTGAAAAAGGAAGAAATTCTGTCTTTGGCCTTCCAAATTTCTCAAAATTTTCGCCTGCGGCGCTGAAAACGAAGACTTTCAGAAATTCTCAAATTGGCCTTCAGAAATTCTGGCCTTCAGAAACCTCTTGGCCTTCAGAAATTCTCAAAATTTAAGCCAGCGGAGCGAAAAGAGAGGGATAAAGCTACGGATCTCGTGATCTAACTACGGATCTCGCCTCTCACTCGTATCCGCATAACCTACACAAATCCCCGAAATAATATTATCCATTCATTTTCTACCCGGAGCCCGGAGATAATCATGGGCGTATCATGGAATTTTGTCGGATTAAGAGGGATATAGGCGGATTAAGAAAATAAATGGGATTTGGATGATGATCCCCTGCATCACTGTCAACCCAATACCTAGCACTGACTCAAGTTTTTCTCAAAAATAAAATTTTTAAAAAATACCGAATACCGGCCGGTATACCGAAAATGTTGAGACGGTATTTTCCGGTATCGGTATTTTTCCGGTATACCGATACCGATACCGTACCGGTCAATTTTTGTAAAAAACGGTATTTTTCGGTATCGGTATTTTTTCGGTATACCGATACCGAATACCGGAAAAGGTCATTTGCCGAACACTAATCTCGGGTAGCACGACCCATTTTAGAAGAAATATTTCTCCTTGCACTCTAAAATGCTCAAAAATTTTGCCTGCGGCGCAGCAAATGAATGAAATTGGAGGATTAGCCTTCCAAGATTCAAAAATTATCGCATACAACGCTTAAAATTTAAAAATAGATGACTTGGGCTCCAAAAAATCATAAAAATTTTCGATTTTTTGCTTTTTTCTCAAGTACGATTAAGTACGAGGTACGAGTACGAGGTACGAGGCCAAAAATAGGGGTGGTACGAGGTACGAGTACGAGCAAAAAAATAGGGGTGGTACGAGTACGAGTACGAGCAAAAAAATAGGGGTGGTACGAAGTACGAGTACGAGCAAATTTGAAATTTCGAAGCACTGGTTGTAACATAATTAATGATATAATCTCCTTGTTTTAACACTACAGGTCTCCAGCGCTTGTCAACTTTCGAAATCCTCACTCCCAAAAGTCTGTGCCGAGGGGTAAAACCAGGAATTCCAAAACACGGAACAGACAGAACACGGAACGACAAAACACGGTCTTACAAAAACACGGAACGACCAAAATACGGACCATACCAAAACGAGGAACAGACAAAACACGGTCCCAAAAAGCGGAACGACCAAGATACGGTCCAGAGAAAGAAATATACATTTTCAACTTAAATATATTCTAATTTAAAAAATAATGACAATTAAATAAAATCAATCAAAATACACATAGTTAACACATTGAGTAAGATAATCATCATCATTATTGTGATAATTTTATATTAAATTCAAAAGGCGTTCATTAGCTTGTCCTTTAAATAACGAAATATTATATGAATATTAAGAAAACAAGGATATAGTGTAGTGTACCGGTGGTAAAAGTTCGGGACGTGACATATGTCATTCGATTCGTCTCGGCGAGCTGAGTCGAATGGTACCACTCCCCACTTTAGGAAATGATTCTGGACCGAGTTATAGGTCCCGAAAAATCGAAAAACCAAAGGGGGGACCAAGCACTTTTTTGGGGTGAAAAATTCGAAAATGCAAATTATACCTCATTCGAAAGAGCTCGTCGAGCTTAGTCGAATGACACCAAAATCAACGAAATCCGACTTGATTGGACCGAGATATAGACCCCTAAAAACCGAAGATCCAAAGGGGCGATTTTTGGAATAAAAAATTTTTTATATAAATAATACCTCATTCGAAAGAGCTCGACGAGCTGAGTCGAATGACACCAAAATCACCGTAATTGAACAAGACTAGACAATGTTATAACACAAAAAACCTAAACCTATGGAGCGTAGGCGAGGCGCTTGTGCAAAACCCCGCGCTTCGCGCGGGGTTTTGCGGCACGCGCCTCGCGGGGAGTCTACGGGCGCTGGGTCTGGGCTCGTAACATGAACCTATTCCTATCTCACTTGCTCTGGATATTTGGGGCCTCCGTAGCAGCAAAAATCTCCAAAGATGCCATAGGTAAGGAGCTAAAATAAAAGATCATAACTTTGTCCAATCAAGTTGGATTTCATTGATTTTGGTGTCATTCGACTCAGCTCGACGAGCTCTTTCGAATGAGGTATAATTTGCATTTTCGAATTTTTCACCCCAAAAAAGTGCTTGGTCCCCCCTTTGGTTTTTCGATATTTCGGGACCTATAACTCGGGCGAAGCGCGGGGTTTTGCACAAGCCTATAACCCCGCGCGAAGCGGGGGGTTATAACCCCGCGCGAAGCGCGGGTTTTGCACAAGCGCCTCGCCTACGCTCCATAGGTTTAGGTTTTTTGTGTTATAACATTGTCTAGTCTTGTTCAATTACGGTGATTTTGGTGTCATTCGACTCAGCTCGTCGAGCTCTTTCGAATGAGGTATTATTTATATAAAAAATTTTTTATTCCAAAAATCGCCCCTTTGGATCTTCGGTTTTTAGGGGTCTATATCTCGGTCCAATCAAGTCGGATTTCGTTGATTTTGGTGACATTCGACTCAGCTCGACGAGCTCTTTCGAATGAGGTATAATTTGCATTTTCGAATTTTTCACCCCAAAAAAGTGCTTGGTCCCCCCTTTGGTTTTTCGATATTTCGGGACCTATAACTCGGTCCAGAATGATTTCCTAAAATGGGGAGTGGTACCGTTCGACTCAGCTCGCCGAGACGAATCGAATGACATATGTCACGTCCCGAACTTTTACCACCGGTACACTACACTACAGCCGAAAACAAAACCTCTACATCACAAAACGCTAACGCAGAAAATTTTTTAAAAGCAGTCGCGTATTCTACTTGTTGACAATAACGTTGAGCTAATCCTTTACTTCGTATCGATCTCCATATTGCCTTAAATTTTTATTTATTAACTAGCTGCAGGGTGAGTAGCTGGGTGCATATCAGGACACTTTGGCGGTTAAATACATCGGGGGGAGCCTTTGGTACCATACTTTTTGGTTTTGGAAAGCCTACGGCTTTGGGGCGCGCTTCGCGCGCTGCTAGAACTTTGGGGCGCGTCCTGGGACGCGCGTGGAAAGCCTGCGGCTTTAAAAGGACGCTAGATTTTCTTTTTTGCTTGGCGATTTACGTTAAATATGTTTAGAATCTTAGATTTTGGGGGCCTTCGGCCCCCCAAACCCACCGTTTAGACGGATACTGTGCCTTGAGGTAGCGTTGTTGGGTTGATTCGGGGCGTTTGGGGGGCCTTCGGCCCCCAAACCCAACGTTTAGACGGATACTGTGCCTTGAGGTAGCTGAGGTGGGTTGATTCGGGGCGTTTGGGGGGCCTTCGGCCCCCAAACCCAACGTTTAGATGGGCCTTGAGGTAGCTGTGGTGGGTTGATTCGGGGCGTTTGGGGGGCCTTCGGCCCCCCAAACCCACCGTTTGAACGGATACTGTTCCTTTAAGTAGCTGTGGTGGGTTTATCCGGGGCGTTTGGGGGGCCTTCGGCCCCCCAAACCCAACGTTTAGACGGATACTGTGCCTTGAGGTAGCTGAGGCGGGTTGATTCGGGGCGTTTGGGGGGCCTTCGGCCCCCCAAACCCAACGTTTAGACGGATACTGTGCCTTGATGTAGCTGAGGTGGGTTGATTCGGGGCGTTTGGGGGGCCTTCGGCCCCCCAAACCCACCGTTTAGACGGATACTGTGCCTTGAGGTAGCTGAGGTGGGTTGATTCGGGGCGTTTGGGGGGCCTTCGGCCCCCAAACCCAACGTTTAGACGGATACTGTGCCTTGAGGTAGCTGAGGTGGGTTGATTCGGGGCGTTTGGGGGGCCTTCGGCCCCCAAACCCAACGTTTAGATGGGCCTTGATGTAGCTGAGGTGGGTTGATTCGGGGTGTTTGGGGGCCTTCGGCCCCCCAAACCCACCGTTTAGACGGATTCTTTGCCTTTCGGCAGCTTTGGTGTGTTGACCCGAAGCGTTTGGGGGGCCTTCGGCTCCCAAACCCACCGTTTAGACACCCCGAATTTCGAATTTTTTCGAAATTTTTTCCCGTCAAAAAATACCTAATTTTTTACTCTATTTTATAAAGGAAACTCCACCAAAATCCCATTACCCCAAAAAAAGTTATGTCGATTTAAAAAATCCCGAAATTTCCCCAAAAGGGGTACCCCTTTGGAAATAGGGGGTGGGACAAAATTTTCGAATTTTGACCCAAAATTCGACCTATATGGTACTCTGACACCCGCTGAGTCCGAATCCGGCGTCAGAAAAATTTTAAAAAATTTCCCCGGGACGTTAGAGTCTCATAAAGTTTTACGACATTTTGCCACCTTGGCTATAACTTTCCCAGACTCAAGTGGACCCCCAACATATTATACCTTTTTCTGACCGCCAGGGGACGCTCTTTCGATCTGGCTATCGAAAACGGGTTTCAATTCACGTTACAAAAAGTCGACTTTTCGACTTTGACACTTTGGACCATATGACCCCCAAAAGTTCACCCGAGACTCTAATGGTCAACACCCGATAACTTCCCAACATCCAGCCCTACAATACCACTCCCAGGCCCAAAGACCCCCCACTTCGCAAAAACACGTTACAACGCGTTGAATTATTCATCTGGCCACTTCAGTGCCACACTCAAGTGCGGCACCAAAATGACCCATCCCAAAAAATTCCCCATAGGCACTTACATAATACCCCCCAAGTCCCATCTAGATCGCCCCAGCCGTTCCTGAGATATAGCAAATCGACTGACCAATTAATTGGTTTTCAGACCAAATAAAAACCAATGACAAGGCACTTCGGTATTTAGACTTCACCGAATTTCGAAATTTTTTTTTAAACATTATATACTAATCGTGGGACAGCCCCCTCCCAGCAGACTTTTTCCGCTCCGGGTTCCGGTTCACGAGATAGCCACTTCAGGGAGGTCGTTTCGGCGCAAAGGGAAAGTCGTGGCGCCGCGGCTATAATTTTCCTGAATGCGCCTCAAAAAGTACCCCCCGGGATGTACAACTCTCAGGAGCGTCCCGGTTCTCTGTCGGCTCAAATTAGTTTTTAAATTTTAATCGGCTTAATATTATATATATATATAATATACCGTAAATGCTCTAATTAAAGCAGTCTTCATTTGAAGCACTCTCTAGTAGAGGCACACCCTACCTGATTAAAATGAAACCAGCATCCTTTTATATGTGTTTGCGGCAATAAATCACGAATCGAATTTTCAGTAGCTTTTTCAAAATCAACAATAATTAACATTGGTCGGCGCGCCCCCTCAATTTCTGCCAAAATATTTTTTGATAGGCAAATTCGAATAGGCAAAATTGAAAATGTATATTTTTTTTCTCTGGACCGTATTTTGGTCGTTCCGTGTTTTGGTAAGACCGTGTTTTGTCTGTTCATCGTTTTGGTATGGTCCGTATTTTGGTCGTTCCGTGTTCTGTCCGTTCCGTGTTTTAGCCTGACACGGTGCCGAGTTTGGAAACAGCACAACCCAATAAAGTCCATACCTTTCGATTTATAAAAATTATTCAAAGAAAAGCTCTTGTCAAAAAAAATTTGAGGAATGAAATGAAAGGGCTAAAGTTTTCCCTATCAAAATATAATTAACGTTAACCTTTATCAAAAACAGCAACAGGATTCTTATATTTTGAATGATACAGCTCTTCTGGTATTTCACGAACAAATAAATCAACCATTCCTTTCAGACTCAAAAGTTTGTTTAAATGCTGTCCACAAGGATTGGATTGAGAAACTAAAAATAAATTAGTCTTTAGAAAACTCAAATTGAGACTGTGTCTGGAATAGAGACCGGTAAAATCCATTTACGGGAATTTTTTAAAACTTTGCGGGACGGGATTCCGCAAAATCCCGCGCGGGATCCCGCACCGGTCTCTAGTCTGGAACCATGCCTAAGGCTGACTCCCCCTTATTTTCCCTTTTCTATTTTCTAATAATCTAAACCAAACCTCCACCACAAGAAAATTCTTCTTTGGACTCATCAACTTCTTTAGTTAAAAAACTAATTTTCCCTTGTAATTTGAATAATTTGCCCATATTTTGAATTTGCTCAGTTTGTTGATTTGTTGTCATTGCTAGAAAAATTTATCTGAAAATTAACAAAATATAAATTGAAAATCTTATATCTATTGAAAAAATGAAAAAAAGAAACTATAAAAAAGGAAAAAATTTTTTCACAAATTTTTAAGAAGAAAGAGAATGAAGAATGGAGAGACACGAGAGAAAAATACAAAAATTTTGGCAAAATATAATCATTTGGCGTTTTGTTTAAAAAATTTTTTCGTTGAATAAGGAGATTTTTTGGGAGATTATTTTTTTAGTTTTCTGAACGATTTTCTTTATCTTCACGTGTTTTTCTTCATTTAACATGATGGAAATCTTTGGATTTTCTGTCTGATCTTAGGATTTTTAACCGATAAGTACTAGAAGCGGTAAAATCACATTTGCAGGATCCTATATCAGGATTGGGTTTTAAAATTTCGAACAGGGCCGGATCCTGCAGGATTAAGCCTGACAATCCTGAAAACTGAAAAAAGGCAAGATTTCGGACGGGAGCTTGAAAAATCCTGTGCAGGATTCTGTCCTGCAACGACCTCTAATAATTACCAAACATTTGTACCTTTTTCCATTTTTTTTCATTTTTTTCATTTCTCCTCTAAATTCTCCTCCTCCACTAATATACAATAAACTTTTTCTTTTATAAAATTTTTAAAATTTTTTTAGAACCACAAAAAAAATGTTGGACAAACTTTTGCTTTCGAAAAGGACTTTAGTTTCAAATATTTTAATTCGTAATTATGCTGCAACAACTACTCCAGTTGTTGAACCAAAACAAAAAAAGGTTTTTTCTTGGCTTTTTTAGTTTTCCTTCTTTTAAACAAAATTTCAGGGTCTGAGCTATTATTTGGACTTCTTCAACGACACAAAACCTTTGGACCAGTCTGGGACGATTCTTGCAAATATTGGGAAGAAATTGCATCATGACCCTTTGCCTAGTCTTCCAAAGGATTTTAAGGAATTTCCGGAGCGGGATTTGGTTTTTTTTAAATTTTTTGGAATTTTTACTTGCTTTAAATTTCAGGTCAATTTTCCGTATCCGGAGATGCAAATGTATCCTGCAAAGAATAGATTTATTCTTATTCCGGATAGTTGGTGCAGAGCAATTGAGAAAGTGACGGGAACTTCTGGTTTATTTATTTTATAAAAATTTGGGGGATATTTAGGCTTGCCTTAAATTGTTAATTCGGTAATCCCTTCAGCTAGACTTTTTTGCAAAAGAGAAGAATTGCTTTTGTTTCCAAAAATTTTTTGATATTTCCCATAATTTAGAGGTCTTAATGAATTTTGGAAAATGGCAAACAACTTTCCATACTTTTCGGATTAAATTCTGTTTCCAGATAATTTTATTTTTAACTTTGTCCAATTTATTTGGCCCAAATTTGATTTTCAATTAAAAGGACGTTCAGTGACCAGAAAATATTTAATCTGATTTTGGGCCCAATGGGTCAATAAAAATTTCTTAAAGACTTTTTTTGCAACAATAAGTGAGGTGATGGTCTGATTGAGGGTCATAAATTTTTAAGAATTTTGCTTTTACTTCCTTTGCTTTCTGATTGAATATAACTCTGATAAGCCGTTTAACTTGAACGGGGTTGAATTTACTACATTTTCTCTTTTTTCAATTTTTCTAAAACAAATCCTTTAAATTTGGCTTTTAATTAAAAATAATTTTAATTTCCCTCCAAAAAAAATCTTAAATATTTTCAGGTCCATATATGACAATTTTCACAATTGCCGCATTTTTTGTCAACAAAGAAATTTTCTGTTTTGATGAGAATGGAGTGCCAATACTTTATATTTTCATTCCCATGTATTTGTTTTTGAAGCATTGTTTTGGATGTTTATTTAATTTAAAATTAATTTTTATAAAAATTTTTTTCAGACAAAATTGAGAAAAATTATTATGAATGGTATAAGAACCAAATGAATGAGAGAAAGGACTTTATTAAAAGTGAATTGAAGGAAGCTGTTGATTTTAGAAAGGTTTTTTTAAATTAAAGTTTTAACAATAATTCTGACCGAAATTGAGATTTTTTGGGAACTTTTGGCGAATAAATAGTTTCAGGAATTTGGAATAAATTTTCTCAACTCTAAACAAAATTCTGACTTTATTAAATAATTATAGAATTAAGAATAGATCAATCGCAGTATCCCACCCCTCCACAATTTTTAAAATTGTTTAGACACGATTTTATAATTTTTATTAAATTTTTACTCACAGTTCGGAAGTTCCATTGTTAGATTTTTGGTACCTCCCCCTCCCTATATTCCTTTATTTCCTTTTCAACAAACTTGTGGGTTATCTGAAAAGTATAAAAAAATATAAAAAATAAAATTTCAAAAATTTCCACTTTTCATTTTTTTATTGACCATTTTCTGTTCTTAAGAGAAAAGAAAATTTTGGAGGGGTGAGATAATGCGATCGATTTATTCTTGGTTTTATATTCTTGATTTTCTTTAACGAAGTCAGAATTTTTATCAGAGTTGAGAAAATTTTGTTTGGAATAATTATTCTGTCCTCAACCAACAAACAAAATTTCCACTTCAAAGGCCGTGAAAATTTAAAATAATTTTATTTTTAATTAATTTTATTTTTTTCCAGTTTTCAAAAGAACAATCCGATTCATTCAAAGCAACCCAAGAAAATTTCCCAACAATTTTGCGTGAAAATTTGGCTCTCCAATTAGAATCTGCTTATCGTAAAAATGCTGAATATGCTTGGATTGAGCTTAAAAGACGTTTAGATTATTTGAAAGAAGTTCAGGAGACTAAAGAGCGTTTTGCTAAAGAAGTTTATTTGAAGACTATTACTGAAGGGGTTTGTTTATTTTGTGGGGAACTTTTGGAATTATTAAGATTAGGCTCTTCCACAAGGGTGTGTCCAGGGGGTCGGTTTCGGGGGGGGGGGGCTTTTTCGACCATACTTCCAATTTTTCCCCATTTCTCGGGGGGGGGGGGGCTCTAGCCCCCAGCCCTTTTCATACGTGAAATTATTGTTTTTATTAATTACAGACAAAATATGCTTTTCGGATCCGGAAACCAAAAATTTTATTCTTGCCGGACCGGATCAGTTCGAATTTTTTTGAATTGATCCGATCCGAAAATAATCCGTAAATAACTCCGGATTTGGGATTTTTGCTGTCGTGCCAGTCGGCGCCGGACACTTTCTTAATAATTTTTCTTTAAATTGTAGCTGATTTGTAAATTTTTTGTAATTTTTAAATTTTTATAAATTTTTCAGGTTCGAAAAATGATCGAAATGAACGAGGGAAACATTCGAGAAAAATATATGGACCAGTGTATTGAGAATCTGAAGCTTTTAACGAAATAGGAGAATAAAGATTGAAGGAGAGGATTAATTTTTTGATAGGTTAAAGAGAAGTTAATTTTAAAATTATATAGTTTTTTTTGTTTTGTGTATGTTAAAGTGGTTTTATTAAAAAATTAAATTTTCGGGACTTTATTTCAATTTGATTTTGGATGAGGCTTCTTTCTGTGATTTTTAATTTTGGAATAAAGGCGGGGCGGAGGCCTAAAATATTTTTAAATTTTATTTAAAAAAATTAATTTTTCCAAAAATGTAAGGGAGGTAAACAGACTTACATACAGTGGTGGAAAATTAGCGATCTTGTATGTACATTTTTGTACGCAAGTTTATTTGTAACCCACAACTATTAGTACGTGGCTGATGTGTTGTGAAATAAGGTCTCAAAATTGGGCAATATACCGTATTACTTGTATTAATTGCCCTCCCTCAAATATTGCTCTCCCCCACCTCAATTAATTACCCCTTCCAGCTATAGATTGAAATAAAAATTACCCCCTCAATTAATTTTACCTCCAGCGGAAGGTCGAAACAATAATTACCCAGGGTAGTTATCAAAGGATATACGGTAGTCTATTTAAGATTTTTGACCCCGGCACCGACATTTACCAAATTTATGCTCCGGAGTCGAGACGTCACTCTTGTTCACCATTACAATTCAAATCGAATTCAAATTTTTATTTTACAATAATCTATTCATTGGGGTCATTTTAAGATGATTATTATTATCAGCTCGATTTTTAATCACATTTTCTTTTTTCACAATTCTGTAGCAAAGAAGTTTAAATTCCCTTCTAAATCGTCTTGACATAACATTGTAAATTATAGGGTTCAGAGCAGCACTAATATATTGAAGCAATCCAGTACCGTGATAAAGCCAAAGACACATTTGTGGTTCAGTACAGCCTTTTGCACTGTATTTTACTATTAAGCGTTCCAAATGATAGGGAAGGTAGCAAACAAAAAATAGAGCGGCAATCATAACTAGAAGGGAAAAATTGTGAGAACTTTTGAGAAATCTTAAAAGAATTTGGGAAGTCACTTGGATATCTTATTGCCCAGCCAAAGTCTGCCTAGGCATTTGTTTTCTAGCCATCACAAATTCAGTAACTATTGTGGTATGTATTATGTATTGACTGGATCGAGACTAGATTTCGAATGAAAATCTCGGTTATCGTTAAAGACTTCGAGCTATCTCGTACAATTCTCGTACGACACTCCCAGTCCAGTGGCTATTATATACTATAGGCCTGCCCAGTCTTAATTTAAAGATTATTCAGTCCATCCTTCCGTTTATTCAGAATCTTCCTAATCACTTTTAAATTTAGAGGAGTTCATCCCAGTTCTATAGTAATACCTAAAAATCAAATGATAGATTCATTACCTAACTGTAATTTTAAAAGAAAAAAGAACAATTTATAACTCGAAACAGGACATGAGAATTAACCGAGATTGATCTCATCTCAGTCCGACCCTACATTAGCGCGAACTCACTTAACATCTTCATAACTGTCTTATGAGCCCTCTGACTGCGTAGGGAACTTCTTGTAAAAGAGTCTCTAGCATTCAAATCCGAATTATTTCCAGCTGTAGTGTTAGTAGAATTATTGCTAGTAGAAGGAAAATTCTCTTCCGTTATAGCGTTAAGTAATGTGCTGTTAGTATGTGAACTGCTAGTGTGTTTACGGACTATTGAACTTCCAGCATTTAAATGGAATGAATTAAAAGTTGCCTCGTTTAGGGTCCGTAAAATTCTAATGTAACAATATATTACTATAATAAAATAAAAATTTTTTGGGGAATTTATACACGTTAGCAGACCAAAAAGAACAGGAAGAACAAATGTGAAGAAGAGCATAACCTGTATAATATTTTAATTATAGACACAAGAGGGGGGAGTTGCTGGGGACTTTTGAAATAATTTAAATAGATAGTTTGAGGAGGACGAGGACCTGCTGGGGATTTTTTGTAAGATGCCATAAATATAAAAAATCAGTTAGAAGCCCATTATCATGTTTAAGTTATTCCCTAGTGCACATCCGCATATAAAATCATTAGGGGTGAGCCATGTCGAGTAAGGCTAGAGGTTCCGGGTATCATGAACCAAAAACCCCGAGAGCCGCATTTTAAAAAGTGGAAGATAGCCCATCCTTGATTTTTATCCCAATTTTAATTTTCAACTTTTTCACCTCAAAAGTATAATTTTCTCCACTTCCATAATTTCCACTCCAACCAACAAAATCACATTTACTGCCTAATCCATTTGAATTTACATGTGTATGGCCACAAAAATCTTGTATTACAAGCTTGAACTGAAAATATATTACTTACATCCTTACATTCAGTATGTTAAAGTATGTACTAGTCTAAATATTTTCCGGTCAAATTTTTATTCTCTCTGTATTAGTATACGGAAATTATTTTATAAAATATAATAGCTTCCGGAAAATATGAATATCGTCTCCAGAAATTATAGTCTACGAGTAAATCTTCCCGAGAATGACGGGGGGAGGGGATGTGGAGATGTCCAATTATTTTTAATCGTACCTGTGTTATGACCCCGCTTACGAAGAGATCAGAACAAAACGTTTATCGCACAACGAAATACAGAGCAGGTGAAGGTAGGTAGAAGAACTAAAACTGGGAGAGAGAACTAACTATTGGCTGGGCTTTTATACTAATCACTCTAAGGGCTGACGCCCATACACAACACCTCCCCCCTTGAAAAAAAGGTTCGGCTTCACTTAAAGCCGAAGCTTTACAATATACTTAACTTTGCCAGCCAAACAAACAACAACAAAAATACATACAAAAATTTGGGGGAATAAGGGCAATGGGAACAAAAAATACATACAACATTACAAAAAATACAACAATAATATTATCACAAAATTTTATTTATTTATTTATTTTACACATCTACGTCTCCATATTTTTATTATCATCTTCAACATCTTTCATCTTTGGCTTGTTCCCACTGTACTTGACACTCCTCTTGGTCTTACTAATTTCACTGGATACTTTATAGCCTCTTCCGCATACTTTTTTACACTTTCCTTAGACATCACTAATTTTTGAGGCTGTCTAATACTATTTCTCAAACAATATTTATGTGGTTTATCAACTTTTTTCAATCCACTATCACTTACACTTTCACTTTTCCACAAAGTATTACAATCTTCACTTAAACATCTATTTCTAATTTGATTTTCGTGCCGAGTTACCACGGCATTCAATACTGGCGAGTATATCTTATAGATAACTCCCCTTTTACTTTCCACTTCACCATCCAACCAATTAATTTTACCATCTTTTCGGTAATTTAAGAAATACACTAACTTACCGATTTTTCGGTTTTTTACTCCATGGTGTTTATCAAACCACGTTTTCATTTTCACTTGTTGAGGTGTTATCACTTTATTTTCTTGTAAGGTCACTCTTTTGGGTATTAATCTCGCTAAATTCAATCGCAATTTCCTTCCAAGAAACACTTCACTAGGGGATTTCCCTTCCAATGATTCATGAGGACTGGCTCTATAAAACAATAACACTTCACTGAGCCAATTCTTCTTATTAGAATTTTTTGTCATCATTCTTTTAAAATAATCCACAAATCTTTCCACTTGACCATTGGATTGTGGATGATATGGGGCACTAAACACTTGACTAATCCCCTTATTTTGACAATACACTTTAAACTCATTTGATCGGAATGGACTTCCATTATCAGACACTATTGTTTCTGGGTACCCGTAATGGGTTCCCAACCACTCAAAACACTTTATAACATCTTTTGCTGATGTTGTCATATTTTCAAACACTTCAGGCCACTTTGAGTGCGCATCAATTACAATAAAATACACTTTTCCGTCTTTACACGGCCCAGCAAAATCAATATGCACTCTTTCCCAATTTCTATTTGTATTTGGCCATGGTCGCAACTCACTTTTAATTGGTCTTTTTGCCGCTGCTTGGCACATTATACAATTTGCGACCCAATCATCAATATCTCTACCAATATTTGGCCAATACATATACTCCCGGGCCACTCCTTTCATTTTTGCACTTCCCGGATGTGTTTCATGTAATACTTTCAATACACTTTTCCTCAAAGCTTTTGGGATCACTATTTTTCCACTACACATAATACACTCATCGATCACTTCTAAATCTTGTCTTCTGTTCGACCAAATACTTAATGCTGGATCACTTAATACTTTTGGCCACCCATTTTTAATGAATTGTTTAATCATTTTTAATTCACTATCATTTTCTGTTTCACTCTTCACTTGTTCGGCATTCACTGGCACTTCATCCAGCATTATGTTTAATACATATTTAACTGACTCTTCCACTAACAATGAGTCCTCATCACTACTATCTTCATCACTACAATTTTCACTTTTTGCAACTAATGCAATCACTTTATCTTCTAATTCACTCTTTTCACTTATCAATCTTGACAATGTATCAGCCATACCCATTTGGTTTGTACTTACAAATTCGATTTTAAAATCGTAATTTGTCAATAACAATGCCCATCTTTGTAATCTTGATGCAGAAAACACTTTAATGCCTTTATTTTTGCCAAAGATGGCCAATAACGGTTTATGATCCGTTCTCAATATGAACTTTCTGCCGAATAGCATTTTATGAAACTTCTGCACTGCAAACACTAATGCTAAGCCTTCTTTTTCAATTTGGCTATAATTCTTTTCTGCATCATTCAATGATTTACTTGCGTACTCAATCACTTTTTCCTTTCCATTTGGAAATTTATGCGATATTACTGCTCCCACTCCATAATTCGATGCATCTGCTGTCACTATTATTTCTAATTCTGGATCGAAATGCGTTAACATTAGATCAGAATTTAGCACTTTTTTAACACTTTGGAAAGCCTTTTCTTGATCTTGGCCCCACTCCCACTTCACTTCTTTTTTTAGCAATTTATCTAATGGCCCTCTATACTTATGCATTTCACTAACAAACCGCCCATAATAATTAATTGTACCCATAAAAGATTTCAATTCTTTAACATCTCTTGGGCGTGTTAATTCACTTATTTTCTTTTTCTTTTCTGGGTCAGGTTCAATTCCACTTTTAGATACAATATGGCCTAAAAACTTCAATTTTTCTTTGAAAAAATTACACTTTTCTAACTGGATTTTTAATCCCCACTTTTCAATTCGATCAAATATTTCAAACAATTGCACTTTATGATCTTCAATATTTTTAGAAACTATTATTAAATCATCTAAATAGGCAAACACTCCAGGAATTCCACTAATCAATTTATCCATCAATCTTTGAAATATTCCTGGTGCTGATTTCACTCCAAACGGCAATCTTTGCACTTCAAACAATCCTTTATGTGTATTAATACACGCCACTTTTTTAGATTGCTCGTCTAACTCAATCTGTAAATAGGCATCTCTGAGATCCAATTGCGAAAACACTTTACTTCCATGGATCTCAGCCCATATTTCACTAGGCTTTGGCAAAGGATGCCTATCTAATTCAATTGCATTATTCAACCCTGTTGAATAATCCATACACACTCTTGTTTTGCCGTTTGCCTTTTTAATTGCTAAAATAGGCGCTGCCCAATTAGCAAATTCAATTGGCTTAATAGCTCCAATTTCACTCAATCTACTTAACTCTTTTTCAATTGCGTCTTTAACGCCAATTGGTACTGGTCTAGCCCGTACAAATACTGGACTCACTCCTGGCTTCATATACAAACGAGCCTTCATTTTTGTACAATGGCCTAAACCTGGCTCAAACACTTTCTTGAACTGCACTGCCAATTTGTTTACTATTTCACTAATTTTACTTTGTGCCTTTTCAATTTCTAACACTTTAATCGGCTCTTCACTCTTCTTAATACTAGACACTATTGGATACCCCAATTTATTCTCAACTTCAATTATCCATGGCAGGCCAAACAAATTCAATTTTTCACTTGTGACATGTGTCACCAATACTTGTTTACTTTCGTCTACTTCGACACTCGCCATAAAACTGCCCAACATACTAAACTCGTTTCCTGTGAAACTTCTGCCTTTGCAAGGCACTCCAGTGAGCTTTGGGCTACCAATATTCTTCCATGTCACTTCACTTATACAACTAATTTGAGCCCCCGAATCCAAAATGAATTCCACTTCGGTTCCGTTCACTAACACTTTTTTTGTTAACCATTTAGGTTTCACACTCAAACTCACATGGAGAATGTCAACACTATTCTTTACATTACACTCATGGTTTTCCCACCATGTTTTTACTTTACTTATCAGAGCCATTTTTCTTTTTGCCGAACTTTTCTTATTGTAGCTGTTGACGACCTTTTTCGAAGTAGACGAGACTGGTTCTTTTTTTACTCGACCGCGCCACTGTTATGACCCCGCTTACGAAGAGATCAGAACAAAACGTTTATCGCACAACGAAATACAGAGCAGGTGAAGGTAGGTAGAAGAACTAAAACTGGGAGAGAGAACTAACTATTGGCTGGGCTTTTATACTAATCACTCTAAGGGCTGACGCCCATACACAACAACCTGCAAACCAATAAATAATGATGGAAAGAATGAAATGAACCAAATAATGATAATTAACCAAATCTGAGTTTAAAAATTATATCAAAAAAAGATTTGAATAATACCACGGCATCTCGATGAAAAAAAGGTTTGAGACTGAAAGGGTAGCAAATAGCCACCAATCTTTCCCAGGTTAAACTGACAATAGTTAGAATGGAATTGAAGGTGAACCAGCTAATAAATGTGCCTGAAAAATATTTTTTTTCTAATTTTTAAGAGATAATCTACTTGTTATTTCACAAAATCCATTAAAAGGTGAAGTAATAAATCTGGACTTCCATAAAAAGAAAACATCAAAAGGGACACCAACGAGTATCAAAAGAAGATCTGATATAGCTAAACTAGCTAGAAAGTAGTTGGTTTGGGAATGAAATGAAGGATTTCGATGGATTACCTAAAAAGGAAAAATTTTTTTAGGACATTTAAGAGGACAGATAAGCAATAAATTAATGAAAAATTTACTTAATATGCAAAAATAAAGATAATCTTTTATTTAACTATTCCTGTAAACCTTAGAGGATGCTTGTATTGGAAAGGGTAGTTGTATTTTTGGATAGGGAATTTTGCTTCCCTAAGTAAGAATATCCAGCAGGAAACGAATACAGATCGGGAATCAGGTATTGATAGGATTTCTTACACTATTTCTCTACAAAAATTTTTTTCTATTTTCCCTGATCCTCAATTTTGGCACAGATTATTCATGTCTGTCTTTTAGGAAAAAAATGCAATATATATGTTGAAGGTGCCTAAAATTTGCACCCAATGGAAAGTAGCTAGGAATTAAGCCTTATTAATTTTATGAAGTAATACATAATAAAAATGTTTTTTTCTTACCATAACGGTTAACAGATTTCCAATGAATCCTGAAAGCCCTACAAAGATAAAAACAGCAAGTAAAAACCATGTTGTAATATTGCTGCTAATTGGTCTTAAATTTAAAAAAATATTTTGACAGATGAATAAGAACTTACATAGGGGCATAATCCATTTCTGCAATATATTCCCCCAAAGATTTGGCAAAATCGGCTACATCCTGACTTGAACAAAATGAACGAAGTGAGGGAATGTCAAGGTGGCTGGTCTGGAAATTAAAAAAATTTTTTTTGGAATTCTTCTAAAACTCTTTTTTGGCAGAAAATTAGGCTGATAAATCTTATCTTATAAAGGGACATCTATTATTGTAGGTAATTCATAGGCAGTCCTCCCTCTCCCGTCTTGAATTTCTATATTAAAAATTTACCACAGTTCCATTTGATAATTTTAATTGAATATTGCTAAATTGCAATAAAACATCAGGCCCCAATCCATCACGCAAGTCTGTCTGTTTAAAAATTTTTTTAATTCTACGTATTTTAAAAAGTTTAAATTTTTCGAGGGAACTAGCGGTTTTTTAAAGTTATTCTCAAGTAATTCCACGCCCTCAACTAATTTCCTCTCCAAAGGTAAAGGTTTTTTGACTAATCGAGTTGTCGATTTTGGAACAGAACTAAAGAACCGAGAATTTTTTGGTTCAGTCCTAAGACTGAACCAAAAAATCCGAGAATTTTTTTGGTTCAGTCCTAAGAACTCTTAGAACCGAGAAATAATTTTTAGGTTCATCAATCAAAAAAAAATATAGTCGTTCCTTGACAATTTTTATGGCCAAGAATCTGGTTAAGGTCTTCAACCAGAATCAAGTTCAAGGTTTTCCCGAGCTCTAATGAGTATATGTGGGTTTGGTCAATCCCGATCCAGCATCGGGACCGGGATAATTATTCCAAAATCCCGATCCGGATTTGATGTCGGGATCCCGATCCCGCCCAACCCGAAGTATATGGATGCGTATAACAGGTAAATAACGCTGAAATATTAAATGTCTTTAGATTTTCTGATTATCTCTCCAACATATTCCTTAGATCACAATAGTTATTAATAATTATTTTAAAATTACTAGATTTGAAGGCGATGCTTCGACAGGGTTACTATGAATTTTATAAAATTCAGGTACCGATAAAGACGAATTTAAATAATTTGAAGAAGCCTGACTTTCTGTTGAAAGCATTTTTTAAATTTTTTAAAAATATTTATTTTAAAAAGCTAGACATTAAAATAAGAAATATTTATTTTAAAAATCAATGTTTTTTTCTTTAAAGCTGTCTGGGAAGGCAAATTCACATTTAAACAAGACATTGATTTTAATTGAATAAAAGTGCCATTAAAGCAAATCACATGTAATTTTAAATAAATTCTCTTTGAGAAAAAAAGGGAGAGAGGGAATTGAGAGTTTTAATTAAGGGAGTTTTAAATAAAAAATAAAAGGATATGAGGGGTCTTAAAAAATTTTTTCGGGTGGAGGCTAACTCAAGGAATACCAGGTCAAGAACAAACAAATCAAGGAATGACTAACCGATTTTTAAAATATTCCATGAGTTGGTCGTTCCTTGACCTGTCTTTTCCTTGATTTGTCTGTTTCTTGAGTGAGCCCGACAAGTATTTTTTCTACTATAAAATTTTTTTATTTCAATGTTTCAAGACTCCACAATTTTTTCTCTAGATAATTTAATGGTATGGAGAAAAAAATTTTTTTTTGAATTTGAAGAATCTATACTTTTTCGATTTTATCTGTTCTGGCCGATTTTATAATTCTCAAGTCTCTGATTTCTAAAAATTTCCCAATTTCCAAAATTGGGTTTCAATTAGAGACCGAATCGGCTCGAGATTTTGAATAAAAAATCTCGGTCATCGAGATCGATCTCGATTCTCGTACCACCCTTCCTGTCCATTGTCTTGTTTAAATATTTGATTTGAATATTTCCTCGAAAAATACAGACAACTACAAAACAATTTTAGTTATTGAAAAGCTGAAATAAATTCTAAATAAACTAACAAATTTTTAAAATATTAACAAAAAATGTTGTTTAACTTAAAAGGATTTTCCCTTTATCCAACAAAGTATAAAATTTGAAATATCATAGTCTTGAGAAAAATATGTAAGAGGAACTAGGTCTATGTTTTTGAACTTTTTTTACTTTCTGTGAGAGAAAATGAGAGGAATTAAATGAAATTTTGTTCTTTATACTTATATTTATGGACGGATATATTAAGAATTTTGTTCTTCCGGCTATTCAGTTTTTAATAAGAAAACATTTAGAAAAAATTTTTTTATTGGCAAAAAATAATAATTTTTAAAAATTAAAAAAATTGAAGAGAAAAAACAATAGGGATTAATAGAAAAAAAATTAGAAAAAAAATGTTTAAAGAAATGTTATCAAGTTGGAAATACATATGTAAGTATTAGCAAAAGTATGTGAAATAATGACCGACAAAATCGAAATTGGGAGGTCCGGAAGGGAGTGAAATTAAAAAAATGTTTGAGGGAGTAAATCAAGAATTTAATTCAGAAAATAAAAAAAAATTATGGTAGCAAAATCCCGTGCCTGTCATTAAGATAAACTTTTGCAGTAAGAGAGTATTATGAAAAAGTCAATTGAAAAAAATTCTAAAAATATAAAATTTTCTGAATATTTAAAGAATTGAAAAAAATATTTTAAAGTAAAAAAAACATCAAATTTTGATTTAATTATAAAATTCATCAGTCACAATATGTTTAGAAATAGCATATTTAAAAGGTTTGGTAGTTAAATCATTTCCAAAATTAGTTTCAACGGAACAAAGTTTAAGTTCAATCCAAGGCTGATAAGAACTGTGATCTTTTACTTTCACGGCCTTACCTAACAAAAAAAAACTAATTTAAAAATTTTATCGAAAAGTTCCACTCCAAATCATGACCTATTTTTATGGATTTCTGTTTAGGCAATTTTTAATATTTTTTATCCCTATAATAACTTAAAGGCGATTTCCTGAAAGAAATTGAAAACTCATCATCCTCTCCTTTCAATTTCGAAATGGAACTCTTTATATTAAACTACTAACCAATTAATTGACCATTTTGAGTATGGAAAATTTGTGGTGGCGATATTCCAGACATCTTTGTTGGTGAATAAATTATTCCACAGCCATAAGCATCGCCATCGTTAAATGTTAATGACGGGACTGAAATTTTCCCACTTTGCCCCATTTGTTTATAGCAAATAGCATCACAAGTTTTGCTAAGATAAACCATTTCATTATCCCTAATAAGACCAATATCCATCAAAACATCATCTTTATTTGCAGTTTCAAATTTAATTTTTACTTCAAAATAAAATGAAGTAAAAGTAAAACAATCATTTGTTGGTTTGTTAAATGCATTTTCTGTGTATATATATAAATATTTGTCCACTTCTAAATTTGTTATTTTTTAATAATTTATCAGATAATTTAAGGTAATATTGTCGTTCCCTCCATTTGTAGAGTAGGAGTTACGAGGCCAAAATTAGGGGTGGTACGAAGTACTAGTACGAACAAATCTGAAATTTATGAACACTGGTCTGAATCAAGCTAGAGGGGGGGGGGGCGGGAAGGCAGCAAAAATTTTTAAATTTTTTTATTAACCATTATAAAGGTCGAACATATCTCCTAGCCATCCAAAAACCGATTGTTCGCAGTTAATATATTTAATATTATTATCATCAGTTAATAGTAAAAATTCATTGCTTTTAACAAATTTATATGAATTTATATCTAAATAAACAAATTCCCATGTAAATTGGCCATCACAAATAAATCTCCATTTGTTTGGAACTTGTACAAAACACTAAAAAATAATTCTAGTACTAGCACATGGATACGGATATGAATACAGATATTATAAAAATCCCTGCGGATATCCGTCTGTATCCGCCGTAAATATGCGTATACGGATACCAAAACCAGTATACGTGTGCTAGTCTGGTATTTAATATAAAGGTTAGGCATGTTACGAAAGTTAAATCGCAAAACTTGCGAATATGAATTCACAGAAAAAGCTAAAAATATGCATGGGATATGTAAGTAAAGTACTTTTAAGTCGACTTATATGTACTTTATTATAGTAAATATCAATCAAAAATCATCAATCAAATCAAAAAGATCAAGAAAAAAAGCTAGAAATGGACAGGGATTTAGAGAAAGGAATAACCCAAATTATTAACAAAATAACCATAAACTTACCACTTTTTTTAATACAAAATTTTTTAATTCTTCAAGTTCACCAGCAAGTTCAGACATCGTTTTATTAAATTTATTATTTGTTACATATAACTTAAAATATTTTTGAACAAAATTTAATCTATTTTAAATTAAAATGAATCATGTTAGGTTATTAACCAACCGTACAGCTTTTTGGATTTTCAGAAAGAATCTTTAAAAACCCACTCGTTTTCAAAAATTTCGGGCTTTCGTATTTTCATTATTTTGTGGAGATTTATCAAAGCAACTAAAATCTTTTTAATTTATCGAAACTGACCCTTTCCAGGCCTCAAGTTATCCCTGACCCTCCTCATGGTTTCAGAATAAGAACTGACATTTCGGCAAAGGCCTTAAATCCTGCCGAGAACTAATTAAAACATATGAGATATAAATACAAATATTTTTATTTTAAATAACTCATTACCTCCAAACCTCTGTCAGAATTGTTCTCAGCCATTTTAAAATTTCAAAAAAGAATTTTAAATTTAAATCCTAAAATTTTTAAAAATTAAATCAAAATATAAATACAAAAAGCTCAGGTTTAGAGTAAACTTCCCAAAAATATACGTGTTTCAAGTTCGAATTTTGGGACTTTTGACGCTAAGTTTGAAACATTATCGTTATAATTTTTGTAAGTTCTTCAAATAAAATTTATATTAAGCTAGCAGAATATCTTTCCAACATGGAGGGATATTCTAATATCCCTCTAATAAATAGGTCCGAAGCAAAATTTATTAAGATATTTGACTTTTTCCCCATAATTTTTATTTTAATTGGGTATATGGTTAATGAATAAAATTAAAATGATGTAATAGAAGAATAATTAAATAAATGAAGGAAAGTTCTTTATATCCAAAAAAGTAGGGAGGAGAAAAAATCAGAAAAAAATACAAACGAAAACTGACACATTTTTAATTAGAAGAAATATGTATGTGCCTGAATAGGATTGAAAAAATGCCAAAATAAATTAGCAAAAAATAAGGTCAACATAAGGGGCAAAGGGTCAAATATCCATAAATAGTTTGAGGTTAAACAAGGTTATGTACATATCAGGGGTGTGCCGTTTCGCCTTTCATCTTTCACCAAAATTTCGCCTTTTTTAGACTTTCACCTTTCATCTTTCATGTTTCGCTTTTAAAATTGAGTTTCGGCACACCCCTGGTACATATGCAGTTTACTAATAAAAATTTAATGTTAATTAAAAAAGTTAATAGAAAAGGAATTAATTTTTTGATAGTTTATTATATTTTTCTTTTAACGTAGGTTAAAATGTTTTTTTCGAGATGAAAACCGATTGAGACTTGTTCTTAGTAGAGCTGGGCATGATGACTAGTGTTTCGCCGGAATTTCCGGGATTTTTTGATTACGGTTCCGGCAGGCCAGAAGTTCCGGGATTTTTTGGTTCCGGTCCTTCAGTTCCGGTTAAACCGGAACTTTTTAACACCCCTAAGGATTAAAATATCCTTCTTCTCCCTTTAATCCATCAACTTTCCTCACAATTAAGAGAGATTTCAATGAATTAAGAGTTTTAGATATTTATGAAACTAAGTTTTTCGGTATTGATCGAAACTGACCCCTTCCGGGCTCTACTCTGAAACTATTTTTATTAATTTTTCAATAAAAAATAATTATTTCTTGTACCAACTATTCTAATTTGATTATAGGATTTCGTTGGTCTTGAAATCTTTTGATATAAACACTTAAAAAAAAAGATTTTTATTGGCTAATAAAATCATTAAAACATTTTTAAAAATTGCAAAATTAATTGCAAAAAATAGCGGATTATTAGAAAAGTGTCATGAAATTTTATAAAATAGTGACAGGTATTTGTGAGATTTGGAATATAGTGATAGGATTAATACTTCAAATCCAAAAAATTCCAGAAATGAGAAAACCCCGCCCCGGTATTAATATTTATAAACTTTAACAGTAAGAGATTATTATCAAAAGGTTAATTGAAAGTTTTTAAAAAATATAAAATTTTCGGAATGTAAAGTATCAAAAAAAATTTTTAAAGTAAAAAAAACTTCAAATTTTGATTTAATTATAAAATTCATCAGTCACAATATGTTTGGAAATATCATATTTAAAAGGTTTGGTAGTTAAATCATTTCCAAAATTTGTTTCAACAGAACAAAGGTTGAGTTTAATAAAAGGTCGATAATCATCATCTTTTAATTTCATAGCGCAATCTACAAATAAAATTAAATTTAAAAATATTATATAGGTATAGAAGAACAAGAATATCTGATGACAGATGTTATAACTAGAGACCGGCAAAATCGAACTTCTGGGATCCCGCGTCGGGATTTTATTGCTTAATCGATGCCGGGACGGGATCCCGAGGGATAAATCCCGAAAAAAATCCCGGATCCCGAAAATCCCGTCGGGATAACGTCCCGCGCCGGTCTCTAGTCATACTATAGTATACAAGTATGGTAAATGTCCGGTTGGTGTCCTACATGTCCGCAAAGAGAATGCGCATTTTTCCTTCCTTTTCTTGCATTTTTTTCTGCAAGGAGTGGCGCCCATTTTTCCTTTGTGTATGGTAGCCTTTTGGCATGTCGAAGGAAAGAGGAAAAATAATAATTAATTACTAATAGAGTACTTAATACTAATAAAGTTATTATAACTAATAATGTTAGATTGATTTACAAACAGAATTAATTCACTTTAGGTTTAGATCATTTAGGATATTAACACCAAACAGTAAATCATCAACAATTCTTTATGAATCCAGTCAACAGTGCAAATATACAGCGGATTGAAGCATTCTGGAACAGATTAAGATTTCGAATGGATTAAGATTCCCACAGATATTTTAGGAATTTATTTGAGAATGTTGTCCCAAATTTTCCATCTCTGATCATTTATAAATAAAATATTTATTTGTACTCTATTAGTAATTAATTATTATTTTCCCTCTTTCCTTCGACATGCCAAAAGGCTACCATACACAAAGGAAAAATGGGCGCCACTCCTTGCAGAAAAAATGCAAGAAAAGGAAGGAAAAATGCGCATTCTCTTTGCGGACATGTAGGACACCAACCGGACATTTACCTACAAGTATTATAAGGAATTTTTGAAAATTTTTGTTCTTTTAATGCTCCGAAAGGCTTTTGCCCCGAAAAATTCCTCAAAGGAATCGAAACCCCAATATATTACGATCCTCGCCCTCGAACATTCGGTATCAAACTTGCTATTAAACTACTAACCAATTAATTCCCCATTCCTTGTAGAGAACATATGTGTCGGTATTTCAAATATCTTTGATGGCGAATACATTAATCCACAACCAACAATATCCCCATCTTTAATATCACTATCTCCGACGCAGAATAATTCTTTCGTTCGTCTAGAGTAAAGACGATTTTCGTCTCTCAAAACAATTTCGTTTTCACAACAAAGACCAAATTTCCATCAAAACATCATCTTCATTTTCACTCTCAAATTTAATTTTAACTTAATAATAAAATAAAGCAAAAGTAGAACAATCATTTGTTGGCTTGTTAAATGTATTTTGTGCTAACACAAGAGATTCTTTGTTTAATCCTAAAATATAAGTAAATATGTTTGAGATTTCTGTTTAATAATCTTTAAGGTAGTGTAAGGATGATTCACTTAAAGCCCCGGTAGCTCAGTGGAAGAGCTCCTGTATGTGGTGAGCGATAACTTCAAGGAGGTCGTAGGTTTGAACGCTCCCCTGTGGCTAAACTTTTGCTAAACTTTTCTGTAGGCGAGTATTCTGATAAGACCGTGTTTTAGCCTAAGATGTTTAAGGTAATCGTTCCATCAATGAAGGGAATGCTAGCAACCAAGGTTCATTTCTCTCTTATCATCCAAGGTCTAAAACACATTATTGGAAGGGAGGGGGGGGGGGGTAATAAAATTCTGAATTTCTTTTTAACCATTATGGAAGCCGAACAACCATCCAAACATTGATTGTTCACATTTAATATATTTAATCTTTCCATTATCACACAATTTTATAAATCCAATTCCTTTAACACATACACGTTATTTATGAACACTGGTCTGAATCAAGCCAGAGTGGGGGGGGGGGGAGGGAAGGAAGGATGGAAAAATTTTTAAATTTTTTTATTAACCATTATAAAGGTTGAACATATCTCCTAACCATCCAAACACCGATTGTTCACATTTAATATAGTATTTATTATTTTTATCATCAGTTAATAGTAAAAATTCATTGCTTTTAACAAATTTATATGAATTTATATCTAAACAAACAAATTCCCATGTAAATTGGCCATCACAAATAAATCTCCATTTGTTTGGAACTTGTACAAAACACTAAAAAATAATTCTAGTATTTAACAGACTAGCACATGGATACGGATATGAATACAGATATTATAAAAATCCCTGCGGATATCCGTCTGTATCCGCCGTAAATATGCGTATACGGATACCAAAACCAGTATACGTGTGCTAGTCTGGTATTTAATATAAAGGTTAGGCATGTTACGAAAGTTAAATCGCAAAACTTGCGAATATGAATTCACAGAAAAAGCTAAAAATATGCATGGGATATGTAAGTAAAGTACTTTTAAGTCGACTTATACAGGGTGCGTAAAAAGTCCTTGCCCACACTCTTTTGGGCATAAAAATTTATTCAAGTGGAATTTTGCCAAATAAATTCACACATACAATCACAAGAATGTGTGTTATTAGAAAATTAAAAAAGATTTGCAAAATTTTACACATTTGAGGAAATACAAGCATCTAAAGCTTGTGGAAATTGACTTCGATGGTCGCAACTTCATCATGACTAATAGTTTGATCCCTGGCACGCTTTAATGAAGTTTTAAAATTCTCATTTATATTTTATATTGTCCGCCTAATAATTTGCTTCAAAAATGATCAAAAAGAATAGTCCAAAAGATTAGGATCTGGTGAGTTAAGATCCGGTTAAGATCTGGTAGGATATGGTGAAGGATTAAGGTCTTTTGACCTCTTATTTAATTTTTTTAGAGTTAAATTGATATGTAAAATTAAAAAAGATCGAATTAATCATAAAAAAATTAATATCGGCCTTAGACAAGACTGGTCACCTGCTCATGGGGCAAAAACAACAATTCAGCTGTGTGAAAATTTGTATCTCGTTTTTGGGGTGCTGTTATTTGGCCTTCAATCTCACCTTATCTTAATCTTTTGGAAAATTATGTTTGGTCAATTTTGTAGCAAATGATTAGGCGGAAAAGATAAAAAATAATTGAAAATCTGAAAACTTCATTAAAGCGTGCCCGGGACCAAAAAAGTGAAATGACTGTGCGACCATCGTAGGTAATTTCCACAAGCTTTAGATGCTTGTATTTCTGCAAATTTGTAAAATTTTGCAAATCTTTTTTAATTTTCTAATAACACACATTCTTGTGATTGTATGTGTGAATTTATTTGGCAAAATTCCACTTGAATAAATTCTTATGCCCAAAAGAGTGTGGGCAAGGACTTTTTACGCACCCTGTATGTACTTTAATATAGTAAATATCAATCAAAAATCATCAATCAAATCAAAAAGATCAAGAAAAAAAGCTAGAAATGGACAGGGATTTAGAGAAAGGAATAACCCAAATTATTAACAAAATAACCATAAACTTACCACTTTTTTTAATACAAAATTTTTTAATTCTTCAAGTTCACCAGCAAGTTCAGACATCGTTTTATTAAATTTATTATTTGTTACATATAACTTAAAATATTTTTGAACAAAATTTAATCTATTTTAAATTAAAATGAATCATGTTAGGTTATTAACCAACCGTACAGCTTTTTGGATTTTCAGAAAGAATCCTTTAAAAACCCACTCGTTTTCAAAAATTTCAGGGCTTTCGTATTTTCATTATTTTGTGGAGATTTATCAAAGCAACTAAAATCTTTTTAATTTATCGAAACTGACCCTTTCCAGGCCTCAAGTTATCCCTGACCCTCCTCATGGTTTCAGAATAAGAACTGACATTTCGGCAAAGGCCTTAAATCCTGCCGAGAACTAATTAAAACATATGAGATATAAATACAAATATTTTTATTTTAAATAACTCATTACCTCCAAACCTCTGTCAGAATTGTTCTCAGCCATTTTAAAATTTCAAAAAAGAATTTTAAATTTAAATCCTAAAATTTTTAAAAATTAAATCAAAATATAAATACAAAAAGCTCAGGTTTAGAGTAAACTTCCCAAAAATATACGTGTTTCAAGTTCGAATTTTGGGACTTTTGACGCTAAGTTTGAAACATTATCGTTATAATTTTTGTAAGTTCTTCAAATAAAATTTATATTAAGCTAGCAGAATATCTTTCCAACAAGGAGGTATATTCTAATATCCCTCTAATAAATAGGTCCGAAGCAAAATTTATTAAGATATTTGACTTTTTCCCCTAATTTCTATTTTAATTGGGTATATGGTTAATGAATAAAATTAAAATGATGTAATAGAAGAATAATTAAATAAATGAAGGAAAGTTCTTTATATCCAAAAAAGTAGGGAGGAGCAAAAATCAGAAAAAAATACAAACGAAAACTGACACATTTTTAATTAGAAGAAATATGTATGTGCCTGAATAGGATTGAAAAAATGCCAAAATAAATTAGCAAAAAATAAGGTCAACATAAGGGGCAAAGGGTCAAATATCCAAAAATAATTTGAGGTTAAACAAGGTTATGTACATATCAGGGGTTTGCCGTTTCGCCTTTCATCTTTCACCAAAATTTCGCCTTTTTTAGACTTTCGCCTTTCATGTTTCGCTTTTAAAATTGAGTTTCGGCACACCCCTGGTACATATGCAGTTTACTAATAAAAATTTAATGTTAATTAAAAAAGTTAATAGAAAAGGAATTAATTTTTTGATAGTTTATTAGATTTTTCTTTTAATGTAGGTCAAAATTTTTTTTCGAGATGAAAACCGATTGAGACTTGTTCTTAGTAGAGCTGGGCATGATGACTAGTGTTTCGCCGGAATTTCCGGGATTTTTTGATTACGGTTCCGGCAGGCCAGAAGTTCCGGGATTTTTTGGTTCCGGTCCTTCAGTTCCGGTTAAACCGGAACTTTTTAACACCCATAAGGATTAGAATATCCTTCTTCTCCCTTTAATCCATCAACTTTCCTCACAATTAAGAGAGATTTCAATGAATTAAGAGTTTTAGATATTTATGAAACTAAGTTTTTCGGTATTGACATGATGACTAGTGTTTCGCCGGAATTTCCGGGATTTTTTGATTACGGTTCCGGTTATTGAAGCATTTTTAAAAATTGAAAACTGACCCCTTCCGGGCCCTACTCTGGAACTATTTTTATTAATTCTTCATTAAAAAATAATTAATTCTTGTACCAGCGCTTTTAATTCGATTATAGAATTTCGTTAATCTTGAAATTTTTGATATAAACACGTTGAAAAAAAGGTTTTTATTGGCTAATAAGATTATTGAAGCATTTTTAAAAATTGAAAAATTAAAGGCAAAAAAACAATAGTGTGAATTATTAGAAAAATGTCATGAAATTATAAGTACGTATTAACAAAAATTTATTAAATAGTGACACAATTGGTATAAAATTTGCGAGATTTGAAATATATGTAGAATAGGATTAATACTTCAAATCCAAAAAATTGCGGAAATGAGAAAACCCCGCTCCGGTATTAATATTTATAAACTTTTGCTGCAAAAGATTATTATGAAAAGGTTAATTGAAAGTTTTTAAAAAATATAAAATTTTCGGAATGTATATGTAAAGTATCAAAAAATCAAAAAAAAATTTTAAAGTAAAAAAAACATCAAATTTTGATTTAATGAAATTCTTCAGATACAATATGTTTGGAAATATCATATTTGAAGGGTTTGGTAGTTAAATCATTTCCAAAATTTGTTTCAACAGAACAAAGTTTGAGTTTAATAAAAGGTCGATAATCATCATCTTTTAATTTCATAGCGTAATCTACAAATAAAATTAAATTTAAAAATATTATATATATTTTAAACAAAAGTTACACTCCGAACCCTGAGCAGTTGAAAAGATATTTTATGAATAGAAGAACAAGAATATCTGATGACAGATGTTATAACTAGAGACCGGCAAAATCGAACTTCTGGCTGGGATCCCGCGTGGGGATTTTATTGCTTAATCGGAACTTATTTAGGTACTTTAAATACCGACCCCGAAATTTTACCAGATGGATTTTAGATATGGACAATTTATATATCATTCGAAAGAGCTTGACGAGCTGAATCGAATGACACCTAAATCACACCGCGGTCTCAAGTCTGAGCTGAGACAAATGGACTCAAAATGGTCAACGTAAACCTACGGGAAGTCGGCGAGGCGCTTGTGCAAAACCACGCGCTTCGCGCGGGGTTTTGCGTCACGCGCCTCCGCTTAATCCATGCCGGGACGGGATCCCGAGGGATAAATCCCGAAAAAATCCCGGATCTCGAAAAGCAAAAAAATTCGGGATCCCGGAAAATCCCGTCGGGATCCCGTCCCGGTCTCTAGCTATACTGTATTATACAAGTATTACAAGAAATTTTTGTCTTTATAATGCTCCGAAAGGTTTTTGCCCCAAAAAATTCCTCAAAGGAATCGAAATCCCAATATATTACGATCCTCGCCCTCGAACATTCGGTATCAAACTTGTTATTAAACTACTAACCAATTAATTGACCATTCCTTGTAGAGAACATATGTGTCGGTATTTCAAATATCTTTGATGGCGAATACATTAATCCACAACCAACAGTATCACCATCTTTAATATCACTATCTCCGACGCAGAATAATTCTTTCGTTCGTCTAGAGTAAAGCCTATTTTCGTCTCTCAAAACAATTTCGTTTTCACTACAAAGACCAAACTTCATCAAAACATCATCCTCATTTTCACTCTCAAATTTAATTTTTACTTCATAATAAAATAAGGCAAAAGTAAAAGAATTATTTGTTGGTTTGTTAAATGTGTTTTGTGCTAACACAAGAGATTCTTTGTTTAATCCTAAAATAATTATATTTGAGATTTCTGTTTAATAATCTTTAAGGGAGTGTAAGGATGATTCACTTAGAGCCGCGATAGCTCAGTGGAAGAGCCCCTGTAGTGGTGAGCGAAGGTGCCTAGCAATAACTGCAAGGAGGACGGAGGTTTGCTGCCCGGTGGCTAAATTTTTGCTAAACTTTTTCTGTAGGTGAGCAAAAAACTTTGTTGGATCTTATTTTGATAAGACCGTGTTTTAGCCTGAGATGCTTAAGGTAATCGTTCCAAAGGGAATGATAGCAACCAAGGTACATTTCCCTCTTATCATCCAGGTCTAGAACATTGTTATTTTTTAATTTCTAATATTTTTTTAAATTTTTTCAATTCATTTCATGGGACGCATAAATTCTCATAGGACGCATAAAATTTTTATGGGACGCATAAATCGTCATGGGACGCATAAAATTTTTATGGGACGCATAAATCGTCATGGGACGCATAAAATTTTTATGGGACGCATAAATCGTCATGGGACGCATAAAATTTTCATGGGACGCATAAATCGTGATGGGACGCATAAATCTCCATGGGACGCGTAAATCTCCATGGGACGCATAAACTGGACAAGAGCCAAATTTTTAACCATTCTGGAAGCCGAACAACCATCCAAACATTGATTGTTCACATTTAATATATTTAATCTTTCCATTATCACACAATTTTATAAATCCATTTCCTTTAACGCATACACCTTTAGGAGAATTTGTATTTACACAAATAGATTCACAACAAGGATTATTCTTGGCAATAAATTTCCATTTGTTTGGAACTTGTACAAAATGCTAAAAAATTATTTTTGTGAAAGGAATGGGCAAAATATGCACATAAATCGCAAAACAGTCTTTTTGTGAGTATTTTTGGGGATACTCACTCAGAGTTATGGTACACAACAAAGTACCGGCCATTGGTTCTAAAAGCAGAACTGTTACTTATAGCCATAGAGTAACACGGGTATTACCAAGGCTGGCCCCCCTCCCCCCTTTTTTTATGTTTCACTGACCATTTTGAGCTTTTTTGCTTGACATACAATTTACAATATATCATTCGAAGGAGCTTTTTGAGCTGGGTAGAATGATACAATGATCGGTTAGCTTTGGCGATTCTGAACAAGATTATGAAGCTAAATCCTCGATGGAATTGCTTTTTGTGATGTTGAAAGGGATTAAAATAGATGCTCATAACTATATTGATTTAAGTAGGATTTCGATGATTTTAGCAGACTAGGACATGGATACGGATATGGATACAGATATTGTAAAAATGCCTGCGGATATCCGTCTGTATCCGCCTGTATCCGCAGTAAATATCCGGATACGGATACCAAAATCAGTATCCGTGTCCTAGTCTGGATTTTAGTATCGTTCGACTCAGCGCGAAGAGCATTTCGAATGGATATAATTTGCAAAAAAAAATAAAAAAATAGAACAGAAAGAAAAGGGGAGGACCAGCCTTGGAATTACCGTATTTATTGGCACCACATCTATAGTCTGACGATTCTAATATTTTGAGGAATGAAGAGGGGAGAGGGGGGGGGCGAAATTCAATTTTAGTAAATAAAATTAACAAAATTTCCATAAACTAACCACTCTTTTAAACAAAAATTTTTTTAATTCTTCAATTTCAACAGCAAGTTGATAATTTGTTTTATTAAATTTATTATTAGTTGCCTTTCTTTTAAATTGTTTGTTTCTTCTCATTCTTCCCATTACCTCCAAATCTGTATCCATATCTGTGTCAGAATTGTTCTCATTCATTTTAAAAGTTTAAACAAAATTTTATATTTAAATCTTAAAAAATTTTTTAAAAATTAAATCCACAATTTTATGATTATTCGTTTAAGAAATATGCTATACCGGTTACATTAAACACTTTATATAATTAAACAAAATTTATATTAATACCGTATTTTCTCATTAAATTCCATTGGCAATTTATGAAAAATATATAAAATTTATTACGATCTCTGGCCCGATCCCTGGCACGTGGAATTCCATCAATTCCTGGCACAGGGTAGTTAAGCTAGCAGAATGACCCTCATATATTGGTATTAAAATACTTGGTATGTAACATCTCCTAATATATATTTTCTAATAGAGAGGTATTAATTAATTAAACAAAAATGATCTGATAAACACGGACAAATTTAAAAGTTTATTTTAATTGTGTATACGAAATAAAAAATGAATAAAATAAAAATAATGTAAATAAATGAAGGAAAGGTAGGGAGGGGCAAAAATTAAGGGAGGAGCAAAACTGATACATTTTTTAATTAGAAGAAATATGTACATATGTGCCTTAATAGGATTGAAAAAATGCCAAAATAAATTACCAAAAAATAAGGTTAACATAAGGGGCAAAGGGTCAAATATCCAAAAATATAGTGAAAATTAAATGTTAATTAAAAAGTTAATAGAAAAGGGATTAATTCTTTGATAGTTTATTATACATATTTTATTTTTGGAATATAAAAAATTAATCTCTCTCAATTTTTATTTAGTATAATATATACACTAGAGCTGTCCAAGACTCTTGGTCTTGACTCAAGACTTTTTGGGTTTTTCGGTCTTGGTCTTGTGGCGCTAAATATCGAAATTTTTGCGCCTTCGACAGCGAAAGCCAAGTATAATATTTTCGTAATTCTTCGGTTTTCGCCCCCCCTTCTTTTTCTAACCATTTTTACATCTTTACTTCCCTTTCTCCCTTATTTTTTATGAGTACCTAGTCGAGCGTGTCGAATGACACCAAAATCAAAAAAATCGGACTTGATTTGACCGAGATACAGACCCCTGAAAATTGAGAACCATAGGGGCGATTTTTTGGGATAAAAAATATTCATGCAAATGATAGCTCATTCGAAAGAGCTCATCGAGATGAGTCGAATGATACCAAAATCAACGTGACTGGACAAGTTTTCGACAAAGTTATGACATTATTTAGAGTCGGCGACTTATGTCATAACTTTGTCGAAAACTTGTCCAATCACGTTGATTTTGGTGTCATTCGACTCAACTCGACGAGCTCTTTCGAATGAGCTATCATTTGTATAAATTTTCGTCCTTATGGTTTTTCGCCCCTATGGTTTTTCAATTTTTAGGGGTCTGTATCTCTGTAAAATCAAGTCCGATTTTTCTGATTTTGGTGTCATTCGACACAGCTTGATAAGTTCTATAACATAAAATTGACTGACCATTTTTTAATACTTTGAGGAAGAAAAAAGGAGGGGGGGCGAAAACCGAAGAATTACCGTATTTTCTTTAAGTCTTATTATATCTTCTATAAATACTTTAACATAATAGTCCTTTTGTCTAAGGTACGAAAAGTAAGCCAAAAATTTGCTCTAAGGGACCAAAAATTGTCTTTAGCCTTGAGTCCAAGTCTTGGTCTTGTCTAGGTCTTGGGATCTAGTCTTGGTCTGGGGTCTAGACTTGGTCTTGGGTCTTGGAAAATTTTTGGTCTTGGACAGCTCTAATATACCCAAAATTTCTACTTTTAAACTTTAGGTTTCCCAAAAAAAGCTCCCCAAGTTTCAATCTTGCATTCATCACTTCCTTGAGCAATCATGAATACTCCCTTCATTCCCCATTCTTTTCCCCATGAATTAATTGCAAGCCAAAATGGTTGGACTTTTCCTGAACATGTTTGAGTTCCCCAACCAATTATACGAATTGCATGCCCCAGTGGATTTTTGTTTGTTGTTCTCTTAAATTTTATTAAGTTGATGTTCATAAATAAATTAAATTGAAAATTTTGACTCTTGAGAAATTTGAGGCTTTATATTACCTTATAAACTCCTTCACCATAATGATAGAAATCATCATAAACATCCATTACACCCGTAATTGGACCGTTTGCTTTAATTTCGGCCTTCATTGTCTTAACTGCTTCAGAAACAGCCATATTCGGCCAAATCTCACCAGTTGATATAACTAAAGTATTTTGAATGTGACAGGTAGGTTAATATACTAAATATAAATACCGAATTTCTTATCATTATTATATTGAATTGGCCATTTTGAATTAGTACATTTCGAGACACATTTAGGTGTGTGACCAGAAGTTGCTGGATTAATAGAATATGGTTTGCAACCGGTCTTTTGTTCAAAATTTGATCCAGAGACTACCCCACTATTTTGCATGTATTGCCAAGCATAGTAGGGAGATCCGCCATTACATCTAGATTTTAGAGGTCTAAATTAATTTCAAGTCTCTAACCCGCTAGTTGATGGTGTGCAACTAAGTATTTCTTCATCTGATGATTGATTATCGGGATCAGAAACTGGCGTTTTTAAGCCTTTCTTAGCTCTCTCAATACAGTACCGATCAGTAAACGTAGATGAACTTGCAACTGCCCAACAATCCCCACATTGGCCTTGATTTCTAATAATGTTAATTATATCTGCACATTGTGGCCATTGCTTTCTTGCATCGAATTCGATATTGTAAGTACAGGAAGGATTTGAACGCTTTGATCGTATTTTACTGTTTAATTTAAAATTTGGAATAGCTGTGGGAGTTTTTGGCGATTTTGTGTTTACACCACAAAATAGTTTTCGGGTGTCCGACGTCATATTTGCAAATTTCTCGTTGAATTTTGCCTTAATAAAATTTTAAAAATAAATTTTTTTATTTTCAAATTACCTTCCAAGTAAAATCTTGTAAATTAAATGATTCAACGAAAGATTTAATATCTTTATCGATATCAAAGTCAAAATTAAATTCATTTTCAAATATATCAAATTCATCCGATTGAAAGGTGTTTTGTATGAGAGAAAACAATACAAAGCAAAGTAGACAAGGAAAATTCTGAAACAATTTGAATTATTATCTGACATAAATCATAATTGTTAGGGTAGTGAGTCAGAACTTATATAGTCCATCTTACTTCTCAAACGTTTTCTCAACAATTAACTAATGGCCCTATATCTTTAAGAACTTCCCTTACTTTGAACGACTATTGCTCTTCACTATTGTTCTTCGCAATATGTAAATCCAGATAAATCCGGGCCCTACTTATAACTATAACAAGTTTACGACACTTTTTCAGTAACATAAAAGCTATAAATAAAATATGGTATTCCTTGGTATTGGTATTATACTCAATGGTATTCCTTGGCTTATCAATTCAGAATAAACTCTTGGATTTAATTATTATATAATTTGGTTTTCTCAATAGCTAAAATAACCCTCCACATAATAGGCAATCAACTATTATAAACATCTTAAGCTTAGTTTTAACTAGTATTGTATGAGGGTTGAATAATTTTAAAAATATAGCAACTTACCATATTTTAATGAGGAATTAAATAAAAGCTGGCAATAATTATGTTTATACCCTTCAGTCATTATATGTAATATTTATACACTCATATTTAGCTAAAATCCATCGTTGGCTTTTAATGCAACGTGGTTTATGGTACAGGATTTAAAATTTATAAACTAAAAAAAGGATGATCAAATAAGAATATATACGCAAAATAAAAATTTTTTGTTATAATTTTATGTCCAATGAGATTTTCGTTTGTATAAGCAGAAATTACGGATAATAAAATGTATCTTAATTCTGTCGTATCAGCATGTTAAAGGAAAACTGAAGATTAAACATACCTTTCAAAACGTGAAATATATAATTGTCGATGAGGAGACTCCGTTAATGCGATGGTTACATAAAAACGCAAGACGCGGAGGAAGAAAAAGATAATGGGAAATGAAGAGAGAAAAATATGCCGGCGTATTGACGCTTTTTGAGTGGTTACATAAACTGCGGAATGAAGCAGGTGTCATTTTTAT
Source organism: Meloidogyne luci (assembly GCA_902706615.1). Taxonomy (NCBI): domain Eukaryota; kingdom Metazoa; phylum Nematoda; class Chromadorea; order Rhabditida; family Meloidogynidae; genus Meloidogyne; species Meloidogyne luci. Next base: position 201,206 of record CACSLI010000148.1, on the reverse strand, counting down.
TTCAAAACATTTTGAACTTGATCATTTCTCGGCCAATTCTGATCCGATTTTCAAAATTTAAGAAGATTTTGAAAATTCATTTCATTCTCTATCGATATAATAAATTTTATATTTTTAAAGTTAAATTTTATAGATTAAAATTGGTTTTGAAAAGGTAATTAAAATGTAAAAAATTTTAAAAGTGTACACATTGTCCCATAATTATAAACGTACTTGGGATTCTCGAGTTTCTAGCATTAGGAAAAATTTACAAAAATTTGAGCAAGCATATCTACCGATATTAATTTTTATATCTACCGATATTTCTTTCTTCTTGTGAATATCGAGATCTCGACACTCTGAAAATCAACGTAAAACTGGGGTAAGACTCTAAAAAAATATTTTCTACCCCTTATAAAATGTTTTTAATTTTTATTTTCGGCTCATTCGAAAGCTCTTGAATGGGTGCGTTTATAATTATGGGACAGAGTGAACATGATTACATGATTAAATATTTATATGTGATAAATTAAATAATAAAGTCAAAAATACAAAAATAGAACAACCTTCATAATTGTTTTCATTATAGACAAAAAGTTAATAAATTGTTCTATTATTTCTGTTCTACAAGTATAGACTTTTAAATAAATATTGAAAAATATAAATTATAATTTAGTAATTAAAATCAGACTAGAATTTAAAAATAAATTGGTTTTTAAAATATAATCGTTAATTAATCTTTCTTTAATTTATCGTCTTTAACTTCTTCCTCTGTTTCCAAATTCCATTTAATCCAGTAATCATCTTCTTCCTCTTGGATCGGTTGGAAATTAAGAGGGTTATTATTCTGTTCTTCCAAAGTCTGTAATTTTATTTCATCATCAGAACTAGCTTCTAACGATTCTTCAGAACTATCTTTCTGATTTTCTTCAGTCGCTTCTTTATGTAATTTCTTTAAAATATTGCGAATTTTATTAACAGTTTCCTCATTAACTTCAATCATATTTAAATTTTTATTTATTCTATTTTTAAGCATATCAAGAACGTTCTTTTTTATAGGAAGTCTTAAATAAATATAAGATTAATATATATTAGAATTGTCCAAGACCATTAAACTGAGTCTTGCAACTACGCTTGGTAAAAGTTCGGCTGACCCCCACCCTTATATTCTTTTCTATTTTCTCAGTTTTTCTCTTTAATGACAAATTATATGACATTCGACACAGCTCTTCGAGCTGTGTCGAAAGTCACTAAAACCAATGAGATCCGACTAGAAACAACAAAGTTATGACCTTTTGTTTTAACCCCTTTGGATCGGAACATATGCTTTTCCATCGAGGATTCAGCTTCATAATTTTGTTCAGAATGATCAAATATATCCTATTTTGGTATCACTCGACCCAGCTTGAAGAAAATCTAGAGTAAGGTCTATAATCCAAAAATATCTATGAGCCTTTTTGGCGCCAAAAATTCGAATTTTTTCCAAAAAATCGGAGATCGAAAGAAAAAAAACATCGAAAATCATAAATCGAAATTTCGAAACAGCTCTGTTTTTCTAATACATTTTTTTTTTCTAATACTCTGTTTTTCTAATACAATTAACTTTACATATAGAAGGTTTATGTTTTTTATAATTAGTATAAGATATTTAAATGATATTTGCCAAAAATAACTAAAAATTAGCATATCTGCAGAACCAAACTATTGTCTATTTAGCACTATAGCGAAGGTACTCTCCTGTTTTGTTAAACTAAGATCAAAGAAAAACTAAGATCACTAAGATCAAAGAGATCCGACTTGAATTTAATGAGGATTTAATTATAACAAAAAATCAAACAATTTTTCTCTCTTCGAAGGAACCCGTTTGTAGAGGCATATTTTATGCATTGCCAAAACAACTTGTATAAAATCTCTGTTGGCCTTGATATAATCAACCGATACCTCGCCATATTTGTATAACGCAATTATTCCTCGAATATATTCTATCTAAAAACAAATAGTATTTTTTTTATAATTTTATAACTATAGAATTTATGTAGTAGTGATTAGAGCTATCGATTTCACTGAATTTTTCAGTTTTTACATCGAAACTCAGAAAATGACCGAAAATCTTCTGTTATTAGGTTTGAAACTGACAACCCTAGTCTTTTGTCTATATAGTAAAGCAGCTGGGCTATAGCTATTTCTCTCCTTTAGCTAGTGCAAAAGGTTAATCGGCGGCTGGGAGCGAACCAGCATCTTCAGTAGACCGGGCTGATGTGTTAGTGTTACGACCCGAGGTGTCCGAGATTTAACTAATGTGACGAGCACAATAATAACACTTTATCACAAAGAGAAATAAACAAAGTAGGCGAAGGGAATGGGACAGACGAAGGAGATCAGTGACTAGCCCCGCTAGTATGATCCAAATAGACTGACGCTTACTCTGGCTTTTATACTAAACACTTTAAGGGCTGACGCCCATACACAACACCTCCCCCCTTGAAAAAAAGGTTCGGCTTTCACTTAAAGCCGAAGCTTTACAACTTTAAATTCACTATAGCTTCCATGCTATCAATACAATTAACACTTAAGCCAGAGCGTCTAGTCTCTCACTAACACTCAAATCACAACAAAATACAAAAAAATGTGGGATGACAAAAGGGCAAAACGAAAACAACAAATTAAAATCACAATACAACAATTACAAAATCACAAAATTTGTCATCTTATTCCACATTTTATTTTTCTTCTTCTGGCGGCGGTCATCTACAGTGCATACACAGCTCCCATCAAGGCAATCGTACGTCCTGAATTGGTCACACTTGTTGAGCGTCACACTGCTTGTCCATAAGCATTTCACTTTATTTTTCACTTTTCTTCACTATTTTATGTTCCTCACTTTTTATTTCACTTCCATTTTTTTAACACTTTCTATTGCGGCACTACATTCACTTTTCAACACTGTGCCCAATAATAAAATTTCACTGAATTGCACCACTATCACTATTTCACGACTTAAATGAAGTCAAACACCACAACACTAACATTTAGTTAGTGTGCAGTTCGGTGCCGTTTTCCCGTGTACTTTTAGGATGGCTCGTGGTTGAATACTAACACTTGAATACTACTACTAACTAACCACTCAAAGGATGCCTGCTACATCCTGCCTCTGTCAAAGACTCAGGTACCGCAACACTTCACTGAACTTACACTATGTGTAGTCTGGGTTGCTTCACTCACTTGCGCTGGCATAATACTTCAATCACTAATACTCCTCAGCGCCTTGACTCACTGCAATTCAATTCACTATCACCTTTCAAAGCTCATTATTTGGTCTTACCCACCCGTAGGCTGCCAAATATTCACTTTTTTCAACTTTTCCCTTTTTTCAATTTCTGGACTTACATTCTCTTGAATGCCAGACACTTCAAAATTTGATCGGCCAAAATCTGCGCACTTCCAGGACCACTAGGCATTTCAGCCTTAAAATTCGACCATTGGCACTCGCACTGAGTCCTTTTTCAGGTCACTACTAACTAATATGTCCATGCGCACTAACAATTCACTCAATACACTTTCGACTCATGCCGATCACTAATTACGACGTCTGTCCACTCACAATTCAAAACAATCACTTCACTAATTGCCAAAGCAATTCACTACACTTCGCCACACTTCACTTTTGTCGACCGCGCCATTGTTACGACCCGAGGTGTCCGAGATTTAACTAATGTGACGAGCACAATAATAACACTTTATCACAAAGAGAAATAAACAAAGTAGGCGAAGGGAATGGGACAGACGAAGGAGATCAGTGACTAGCCCCGCTAGTATGATCCAAATAGACTGACGCTTACTCTGGCTTTTATACTAAACACTTTAAGGGCTGACGCCCATACACAACAGTTAGCCATTACACCACGCCGCCTACTGCTCAGCCTTAGGAATTAAATAGCTATATGCTTTACAATATCTAAAAGTTTTTATCGTTTGTCTCTGGTCAGCTGTTTTAATTCAATGATTTTATACTTGCCATCCTTTAAATAAAATTTTCAAAAATTATTTACGTTAAGTTGGCTATCTTTAGTTCTATCAAGTATTTGAATATTATATTTTGATTTGTTATTAATTAAATTTAAAGCTTTAGCATATTGGTCATTTGAATTTTCATAATCTTCGACTAATTGTTTTTGGACTTCCTCATTTGGATTTAAATCTTTATCAATTTTTTGGTCACAATTATTTTCTGCCCTTTCTTTTTTAACAAATAATTTTAATTTTTTAATATAAATTGGATAAGATTTTTTAGCTTTATCTGGACGTTTTTTATTTTTTGGTCGACGACCCATTAAAATAAAATTAAATAACAACGAGATAATCAGTAAAAGATAAATAATAATATTTTTATTAATTTTCATATTAATCTGAAAATATTTATCCTTACACTCTGTTCCAAAAAGAGGGCTTTCAAATGAGCCTAAAATAAAATTTTAAAGTAGCCTATAAGGGGTCGAAAATCTTTCTGACTTACCCCTGTTTTCGTTGATTTTTGAGGTATCAGTAACTCAACTTCTGGTGAAGATACCTTGTCTAGTTTTTCGTTTATTTTTTTCTACAATATTTATTGTAGTAAAACAATAGAATAAAAAAAACAATGATAGGTACCTAGCTAGTATAAAACTATCAAGTGGTCGTATCATTTTGGAACACCTAAATATCTGTTTTTAAACGATAAATTTTTTTCTATAAACTGACAACTGTAATATTCATAGATTTGAAAATATTTTAGAAATACATAGTGTGTTAAAATTTAAATTAGATTTGTTGATTTTTCATCAAGTTACAGTGAAAAATAAGGGTGGCCGTATCTTTTTGGAACAGAGTGTAAAATAGAATATTTGAAAGCAATTTACATTAAAAAATAAAAAAATTAGAATAAAATGTATTTAAATTGAATTTAAATAATAAAAATTTCATAATAAAATTTTACGTAATAATTAGAAAATTCTTTGTAAATCCCGACGGCATTTATTTCTTAACAGCTAAAAATAATGAAAGGTGGCACTAAAGAAAAAAATAAATGCACTTTTTAAAATAAATACGAGGCAATTTTATAAAAAAAAACTTTTTACTTAAGTGCAAAAAATTAATCAAATTAACTTAATCCCAGAGGGTTTGATTCCATTCCCCGGGCAGGGAATTCTCCGGAGAACGGATGGATTCGGTTCTGTTCGTTTGAAACCGCCGGCAATCCAGGAGAATTGGGGTCTCTGCGAAAAAAAGTTTAAAAATAAGAGAAATGATGTTTCTAGGGTAAAAAAGTATGCTGTTACAAATCTGAACTTAGATTTTGAAAAAGTCAAATCCCGACCCGAATATATGTCCTCAAATATCGTAAAACAATAGGGGGACCAAGCTGATTTTGAGGTGAAAAATTCAATGAATTTCCGACAGCACTACAAAAATATGTAAAAATATTTTATTTATTTTAAAAATTATTTAAAATAAAAATTAATATTTATTGTGAAATGGAAAAGCATTCATCACTCTCTCTGATTAATGGGACGTAAAGCAAATAACGCATGTTGCACTTTGGCAGGGCGCAACTCTAATTGATTGAGATGCGTGTAATGTCGCAGTTTGATGTTGAAATCTTAGAGCACTGAAAAACATAAATAATAGCCCAACAATGAATTAGTTCTTCTATAAATTAAAAAAAAATAAAAATCGTCCAAGAAAAAATATTTAAATAAACCGAATGTGTTGTGTCCGTACTTGCAGAAAGAACATAAATGAAAATAAATAACCCATCATCGGGTTGGATGGTGGCACAGTCGGTTGTGCTTCGGTCTGGGCTCATTCCATGATGGTTCAATTCCATCTCCTATCCACAATTTTTCCACAGCATGAACTCGTATACAATAGAATGTAAAGCATATAGCTATGTAATTCCTAAGGCTGAGCAGTAGGCGGCGTGGTGTAATGGCTAACACATCAGTCCGATCTACTGAAGATGCTGGTTCGCTCCCAGCCGCCGAATAACCTTTTGCACGAGCTAAAGGAGAGAAATAGCTATAGCCCAGCTGCTTTACTCGAACATTCAAAATGTTTTGGACGGCAAAACTTAAATGTTCGATTTATATGTGAAGGTAATTTATTCTTCACTTTTCAAACTTGTTGAAAATATACCGGAGTCGGAAAAAGCCTTTTGCCGAACACATTTGATTAGCAAGGCACAATATTAACGTTTTATGAATAACGAACGTTAGTTTATTGTCGAAGCCCAGTCATAAAAACCATAAGGAATTACTATATAATGAGGAAGTTTGAATTTATCTTCCTTCGAATATCCGCTTGATGTAAAAATTTATAAAATTTAAATTAAAAACAACTCATTTGAAATTACAATTTGTTCAAATGACTTGTTGAGGGGTTTAGAGAATGACTTGTTGAGGGGTTTAAAATAAATAAAAGGTAGAAAATAACTAATCCTTCTTTTTCTTTCTAATTGCTTAAAGTTTGTTGAATTTTTTGATTAAATAAATTTTTTACGAAATAATTATTCACTAATTTTTTAATATATCTTTTATTTCTGATTGAAAAAAGAGCTTGTCTTTAAATTTAAATTGATCTTTTTGAACTATAATTCTCCACAGGATTTAAACAAATTTTAAGTAAATTCTTAAGTAAATTTCTTCTTGTCCTTCTAACAATTAAACTTTCAAAATTTTTCAGTAAATATTTTATATTTTGATCTTTTGGGATGGATATTCATAACAAATTTATCCACATTAGCATTTTATATTGATAGAATTTTCTCTCTTTCGTTACACACAATTTAGCTAATTGAGAAGCAATGTTTATTTAAATAAAAGATGTTTAAACATTTTAATTATAAAATATTACGTTTTATTTAGTATTCACGAGTTTTATTAATAAAGAGCTAATATAAAATTTTGTGTATTTATTTAGTCATTTAATTTAAATTCTCGCTTTTTCCTCTACACTTCATTGATTTAATTAAATTTTTGTTGCCATAGAAAAATTTAAATTTTTGTTGCCATAGAAAAATTTAATATTAATTTAAATTATGTTAACTTATTATTTTTTAATTTAAAAAATTTTATTTCAAAAATTAAATAATAATGTTTGACATTATCTTAATGCTTTTCGCGTTATAGCCCCCTCCTCTTCCTCCTAATGGGATATACCGTATTTCCTCTAATTGACCGATGGCCTCTAGTTGAACGACAGCCTCCAATAAGGCGACCCTTTGAGAGGGGATCGAAAAATAGAGCGACATTTCGCTCTATTAGAAGGAATACGGTAGTTTGAGTTAAGAGGACCTTAGAGTTTAAAAGGACGATTTCAATGGAAATTGGAACTCTCGGAAATCTGAATTTTGACAGAACTCTGTTAGAAGTAAAAGAGTCATTAGAATGTTATGTATCATAAAGCTATTAATCTTCTTATATAATTTAAGGCGGGCATATGTCTCTTCTAAATTCATTTCAGAATTTAGAATCTAACGACAGTAACTATAATATTTCAACATTTCATTCACTTGGATTCAATACTAATGATTATATTAGTTTAGAGGATTTAGAAAATCAACTTGATAAAGAAGCCCTTTTATGTTTTTCTAAAACGCAGTACAACAATAATGATAGAACAGTTATTATTAATGAAAACAATAACGAAAAGAATACTGCATTTGTATTAATTTTTTAAATAATTTTTTGAAATTTTTATAAATCTGAACCCTCTAAATTAGGCAAGCATTTGTATATTGGGTAAATAATAACTGATAGGTGTAGTACTAATTATATTAGGGTTTAACTTAAATAATTAGCCCCCTTGAGTAAAATTAAATAAATATTTATTAAAATTCAACTAAATCTTTTCAGACTTCGAATTATATTTTTCTATCATCCTAAGAGAGTTGCCTATTTTCTGGCAAAAAATCAGAATCCTAGGATTACGTTGGCATTGTGTATATTGGGTAAATCATAGCTGATAAGGGTACTACTACTTATAAATAAATGTGAAGAATAACTTGAGGGATATTTTATTACATTGTTTTTCAGAGCAAGAAAGTTAGGCCAACTGATTGTGTTGTTTGTGCCAGACCAACAAAATGTTGCCATTTTGATGTTCCAAGTTGTTTAGGTACGGCAGAGCTTTCCAAAATCAAATAAATTTTGTCCTCAACCTTAAATAAACTGAATAATTCCCTTGTATACAGGTTGCCGTTCATTCTTTCGTCGATCTGTACTAAATCAACGCTCGTATATTTGTAAGAAGAATGAAAAATGTCAAATTGAAAAAGGTATTCAGAAAATTTTAAGTAATTTTGAACTTAAAATATTCAAAAATTGAAGGGGAACTTTGCCGTTCATGCCGTTTTGATCGTTGTCTTCTAGGAGGAATGGACTTTAGAACTATACAAAAATTTCCGGATGGATTTAATATAGAGCAAATTTCTGCATTATTAACGGAGAAAAAACGTCAACTCAAGGAAAAATCTTCAAAAATGGTAACGGATTTTGCAGGGATGAGTCTTTTAGGATCCAGGGATAATTCGTACAAGATTTCTTCCTTAATGAAAAAAGTTCAATGAAAAATGTGTGGTTCGTGGCGGGTTTTCAAAAATTTCTTGAATAGGGTTTCGGGTTTCTCATAACCTCAACCACACTTATACTTCATATCTTAGCTCAATTCTTCCTTTGACTTTGGTCAAGCATAATTTTTCAAGCATAATTTCTTTCAACCATTTTTATCATCATTATTTTAGCAAAAAGAAATTCTACTTAGAACAGAACGACCTGAAGTTGAATTATTACAAATCTTGCTCTACTCAGACAATAATCTTTTGCATATTCGTCACTCCGAGACAGATTTTCCTTCATCAATTTTTTATAATAAAAGTCTACCTGATATTATAATTGGTGGAGGAGGTTTAACTTATTCTATTTTGTCAAGATCTGATCAATTTTCGGTAGAATAAGTTCACTTTATAATTATAAATTTTCTCACTAAAATTTATTAGAATCAGAGGAGAGTACCTAAAAGCTTTGCCTTTTACCAAGAACGATTGAGGGAATCTGACAAAATCATAATATGTGAAGGCAATGAAAGCCTTATATCTCCAAATTGGCTTTTCATCGACTCATTTTTAATTATTGAAATGACAAAAACATTGCCAGTATTCAGTCAACTCTCATTTGAAGACAAAGTTTATAGAAAAAATATTAAAAAATGTTTAAAACAAAAAAAATTTAGCTTCGGCTTTACACTCGAAATGGATTGGCAACAATTGTTTTTAGTCAATTATATTACAGTTTAAACATTCATGGAAGCGAGATTCTTATATTTCCCAATGGATTTAGTCCTTCATTATTCCCTACGCATTCGAAACTTACTCATCTTATATTCTACAAGCATATAATCAAAATGAAAGAATTTAATCTGAGCAGAGAAGAATTTTTGATTATTAGAACATTAATTTTTCTTCACACAGGTTTGAGCAGAAACAAGTACATTCAAAGGATATAGTTTAGTATACCGGAGTTTTAGTTCCGACATAACCCCATATCATTCGATTCGTCTCAACGAGCTGAGTCGAACGTTACCACTCTTTTCTCCGGAGATGACTGGGCCGAAATATAGGTCCTAGGAAATCGAAAATCCATAGGGGGTTAAGCTCAATTTTGGGGTCTTTACATAGGTCTGAGCATAAATAAATACATTCAAAGGTATATACAAATTTTAGCTAAATCAGACTTGTCAATGATTGGATATGAAATAGTACAAACTGAAATTGAAAAACTTTCCAAAGCTTTAATGTTTTACGAATGTCGAAAATGGGGTGATCCAGGCGGGGCAGGGAGATTTGTTAATTTGGTAAAATAATGGATATATCCTAACTCTAATTTAACATTTGATAGATGATGACCTTAAATGCAGCATTTCAATTTGAAAAAACACATAGAATATTTCTTCAACAGCATAGTAAGCTGAAGAATATGATTCGCCCTAAATTTATGCATGCAATATTTGAACATTCAGATGAAAGAACTTTAAGCTAAGAAGTGTGATAATAATAGGGATCGGGTTTTACAATTTTGGGTTTGCTAGTTTACTACGTGCGGAAATGCCATTGGATTGAGTACCTTTGGATTGAGTTTAATCAACAAATGCTATCTGATTTTATAATCATTTCATCTTCTAAAATTAATAAGTATTTACTTTATAGATTTATTTTCCATATTAATTGTAATACCTATTTTTAAATACTCAGTAATGATGTAAGTAATATAGGTAGATACTTTCATCTCCTAAAACAGCAAACATTTAGCCACTTTTCTATTATCGTAGCGTTATATCTAAGTAAGTGGCTGTGTTTTACTTTCTCCAATATTTTCTTTCCCATTATTTTTCAAAGCAAATGGCCTTTTTTCAATCAATTAAACCAAAAAATATTTTATTTAAATAAATAATAATTAAAAAATATTAAATATTATTATATTTTTTACAATGTTTAATTTATTTATCACTTTTAATTAACCACAGTACTATAATGTTCTGCCACAAAATGTCACATTTAAAATCATATTTTTTTTAAATACATTCAAATTAAAACCGAAAACAGATAAATGTTTAGGATAAAATTTTGTCTTAGAAATGCAAGCTCTTTAAAGAGCTCAACAAGTATAAAGATAAAAAAAATTTTAACAAAAAAATAAACTAAAATCAATGTTTGGCAGAACATTTAATAAAAATTATATAATTAAAAATTTTTTTTTAAATATTAGCAAATTAAAATGTTAAACAAATTAAAATTTACGGTAAAATTTTATAAAGTTTATAAATATTTTTTTATAATTTTGCAAACCAAAGATGAATAAGAATGGGCACAGAAGACTTTAAAAATATAGAATATTTATTTTATAAATTATATATACATATTAATTAAAAACGTGGCAATGAAATTCTGAAGCTGAATATGAAACTTCTACATTTAAACATATTATAACAAAAATATAAAGTTAAAAAATTAAATGAAATATTATTCCAAGAAATAAATTTGTAAACAAATTAACTAAATCTGAGAAGATAACATAAATTTAATTATTTTAATATAACTAGTTATTTAACAAAAAAATTTTTTTTATCTAGAAATTTTTAAAATAAATATTTTATATCTATACGTATGACGAAACCATTTTGTGGAAAACGACACAGAAATCTACAATTTATTTTATAATTAATAATTAAAAATATAAAATAACATGATAAAAATTATAAAAAAATAATTTAAAAAATTATATTTTTTATGAAATTAAATTACAATTTAAAAACTAAAATTCGTATTTTTAATTTTAAGAAATTAATATTTTATTTAGAAAATCAGTATATAAAAAAATAGAATTAAAGATTGCCTACATACTGAAAGAAAAAAAAGCACATGTGTGGGACACACACACAAAAACATTTTATGCAAGTTTAAAAATATCAAAAAATAAAGGATGAAAATATGTACGATTTATATTGTGTTATGAAATTATTTTTTGAAAATTTGAATATTTAAAATTATAACTAAATTAATAACGTAATAATTGAGTTGAAAAATACTTTAGTAAATTTTTAAATTAGAATTTAACATTTTTTATAATTAATAATTTGGCTTAGAGGCAACAAGCAAGGAGCAGCTCATGCAAGACAATTGGAATATCAATAAATTAATTAAAAAGGACAAAATGTCTCAGTTTTTTAACATTAAAAGTATTAATATTTTTTAACTTTTATTTCAATAAATGATAAAAATATGTATTATTTTTTATATCTATAATAAATTTAAATCTATAATAAAAATATTTTTTAACTTTTATTTCTAAATTAAAAATAAATTAAAACTATTGATATCTGCTACAGAAAGTTACTATAAAAATTTAAAATCTTGAATGTGTTTAGACCAGGGTTCCGATTCCTACTTTTTTAAAAGTATTCTACTTTTAAATCGACCTCCATACTTACGAAATTGAATTTCTACTTTTTTGAAAGTATCTACTTTTAAATCAACATTTTGGATAAAAAATGAAAGTTAACTAAAAAATTTAAAAATATTGTTGGCAAAGTGTAAATATTTGTTTGTTTCTGTAATATTGAAATGTTATTTCGCTAAATAGTTTTCTTTTATTATTATTTATACAATAATTTTTATTTGTAACCTAATTTAGATGAGCTTAAAACGTTTTAGAAATTCATTCAATCCCGATTGGGAGAAGCAAGAATAAAATTCGTATTAATAAAATCATATTACTTAGAATTTCTACAAAATTGTCCTCAATTATATTGAACGTTAACAAAGTTACAAACCATAAACAAAGTTACAAACAACAAATTACAAACAAATATAAAATAAGAAGAAATTTTTGAATAATATTAGAATTAATTCATCAGAAAAATAATAAAAAGAAATATAATAAAAGATTTAAAATTTATAGCATAATTTAATATAATTTTCAATATTATAAAAATTCGATCATATCACTCCAACGACAACCCATTCGGAAACCCACTAAGAAACGTAGAATGGAAGTATTGAACATCTTAATTATCCAAGTTTAAGGTGTTAAAAAAAGTTATTATTCAAATTATTATCTTCGTTTATTCTAAATCTATCAACAAACATAATTAATTCGCGTTTTTGACATCTATATATCGTTTCGGAAATCTACTACGAAACGTATTGAACAAGAAAAATTAAAAAGCAAATACGCTAAGTTATTATAAAAAATATTTAAGAAAATATTATAAAATATATAAATAACAAAATAAATTATAAAGTTAAGAAATTAGAATAAGTTTTAAATTTTATTAATTATGCTCTGACAAAATATGCGAATCATTTTTATTATGAGTTGATAATTAAAGCGATGAATAATCTGTGATATTATTTACATTAAAACATTGTACTAAAAGAAATAGATTTGTAAATTGAATTGATAAAGAAAATATTAAATAAATATAAAAAAAGAATAAAATATATAAAATAAAGGGTTAAAAGTACAAATCCATTAAAAAAAGACTTTGTATTTTAGAAAGAATTTTAATCGAAAACAAAGCAATTAAGCTCTCAACGTACAATGATTTTAAAAAATAAATAATAAACGAATTGTTAGTTAGATATAATTTAAAATTGGCAATTATAGTTAAATTTATTTAGAATTTTCATCTTTAAAATTATTTTAATATATATTTCTCCAAATATTTCTAAAAATTAATATTTGTAACATAAATTAGTAAAGAATTTAAAAAATAGATTAAATAATATAAAACTTTAGTATATAAATTGTTATAAACAATAAATTCTATGTGTTATATAATATACCTAATTATTAGAACAACTCAAGCGGAACGTCACCAGTGAAACTCTGCGTAAGACAACAAACGCTGAATAACTATAAATAATCACAGAAACGGACTAGGCAATGAATATAAATTCTAATAATTTATTTTAATATAAGTAACTTCAAAAATTGGAATGAGATACTCAATTATTTGCTTATATCAATTTTTCCTCCCTTTTGATTGTATATACTTTTTTTCTGATGTAAAAATAATGAAAATATACAGGCTTTATGAAATGATTGAAGGAGAATATGAAGTTGAATCTATTCTATCCAATATATTAAATAATAACTTATTAATTAGTAAACATAATCTGAATAAACAAAAAGAAATATTAATAAAAAGAATTAATATGGAAATTCGTTTAAATTTGCAAATTCTAATGCGACGAGTAACAATTAATTTAAACAATGAAGAATAATTACATAAATTATTAATAAAAAGTTATAATGATAGACATATTGGTTATAATGATAGACAGAGGAATTGATAACATACATATAATTATTTTAATAAACATAACTATTTATTAAAAAAATTTTTAAGCTAGAAATTATTAAAAAATCACATTTTGATACGACTAATAAATTGCATTATATGTATACATAACTTTACTTAAAAGTGATTTATAAAAACCGTTTCAATATCTGAAATTATTATTATAATTATTGACATAGTATACAAAAAAATGCAATTAATAAGAATAATAATTAATTAATAAATATTCTAAATTCGAATAAAATAATTTTTAAGAATAATATATAAACATAACTATTTTAAGAAATATAAAATGATTTTGAAAGAATTATGTAAAAATTCCATTATATGTATGATGCTACAACGATGTCTAGTTGACGAGATAAATCATATAGAGAATGAATACAGATTTTATCAACTATATTTGTAGATTAATATAAAACTATAAATAAAATAACAAAAAAGAATTATAAAAACACTTTCAAAAATTATATTTTTCTGTAAAATAGAATTTAATATTATTAGATTTGTGTTGTTTTAAAAAATAAAGCATTAAAAGTTAAATTAAAAAATTAATATTTATTTAGTAAAGATCAGAAAATAAAAAAAGAAAATCTTGAAAGAAGAATACTGACCTTGTAAAAGAGAATTCTGACCTGGTGAAAAAATTAGATGGAGTGTCAATAACGACATTTATTTTATTTAGAAAATATGAAAAATAAACGATGAAAATACATATGTATTTCTTTAAAATTTAAATATTTAATATCATAATTAATTTAATAATGTGAAAATAATTGTATTGAAAAGCTTTTAATAAATTTCTAAATGATAATAAATTTATAGATTTCTAAATAAAATTAATATTAAATAAAATATCAAATTAAAAGTATAAATCATTAAAAAAGGACTTTGTATCTTTCAATCAAAAACAAAACTATTGAACTCATGAATAATTAATTAAAATTATTTCTAATGCATAAGTTGTTAAAAAACAGTAGTTTAATAATAATTAATTATATTCAATTCGCGGTTTAATGTAAAATAAATATTAGAGGAAAATTTTATGAATTTTTTTTCACAATCCCAAACAAATATATAATTAAATTTGCTAAGGAGAAATTTAGAAATAAAATAATTTATTCTGAAATAATCATAAAATTTAATACCAAGTATAAATACATTTTTATAAACATTAAATTATATGTGTTATACTACAATGATTATTATACAAACATACTCCACCCTACACGAAATGGTTACAGATTATTTTTATTCGATAAAACTATATATAAACTTTCAATAAAATTAAAATAAAGTTATTGAAAAGCTGATAAATATTGTTAAATTATTATTTAAAGAAACTTTTTAAAAAGTCAATATTTATGCTTCCAACATACAAAGTAATAACTCTATTAATTACTAGACAAAAAACTATATATAAATCTTACATAAAAAGATTATTTTTAAAAGCAAAAAACTAGGATTTATTCAGATAAATATAAAATACATATACGGAGTTCTGAATCGAGGAGAGGAAAACACGATTCAGAAATTCAATAAAATTAATATTTATTTTAATTTTTAATTATTTTTTTTTAAATTTTCCATTTTTAGTTTAATTTTAATTTTTTCTTTTCTCCCTCCAAAGTCCAATTCTTATTTCCCAGCCATTACACAAAATCTATTTTTTTGCTTCCGATTTTTTCTTCTCTCGATGTATGTGGCTCTCTTCCCTCCCACAATTGTAACATATTCTCTCAATTAAAAAGCCAAGCCATCCACACATTATTCTTGCATTCACTTATTGTTTTACCGTTAAAATTATTTTTTAATAAAAATAAATCTTTGGAAAAAATTTTGTTTAAAAATACATTAAGTTTTAAATTAAATTTTAATTAATCAGTTAGGAATTGCCAACACATCTTAATACTTAGAAGTGTTGTAGCTTTGAAAATTCAATTATTTTCAACGTAAAGGAAAAAAATATTTTAGGAAATATATTTTTGATTATAATATATATACTTTGATATATAATGGTGCTAAAGTGGAAATTCGTTTAAATTTGCAATTCTACAGTGATGAATAACAGTTATTTTAAACAATGAAGATAATTATATAAAAGCATTTTTTTATTAATTTTTTAAATTAAATTCAATAATTTAAAAATAAATGTTGTAAAGGTTTTAAAAATTGTGAAATGATGATTTTATAATTTTTAAAAATCAATTATTATTATAACTAATATTTTGAGTAAAATGGAGGAGCTCTAAAATAAATAAATAAAATAAAAATAAAATTAGATTAATTATTTAACATTAATCAAATAAATTATTGATTAATTATTTAAAAAAATTTAATCAATATTTTTCAAGATGTGTCTGAGTAGCCCACTCTTGGAATTGAATGAAGACATCAACAATGCTATTCTAATTCAATGTTAAGATTTTAAAAATCAATTTTTCAAAATAATAACTCTATTAATTAATAAACATAATCTAAATAAAAAAGAATTATTTTTAAAAGTAAAAAATTAAAATTTATTCAGAAGAATATAAAATATACGGATATTACAAATGATATGAAAGAAAAAAACGATTTCACATTCAAGGAGAATGATAACATAAATATTAATTATATATTAATTTTACTAAAAATAACTTTATTAAAAAATTTTTTTAAGCTAGAAATTATTTAAAAAAAGTTTATATATTTTATTTATATTTTATAAGATATTTTCATTATGTAGAGGTAAATAAATTAAATGAATATTAATGATGTTAAACATGTAGGACAATTGCTTAAAAAACAATTGTTAAAATAACTATAAATTAATTAAAATAATAAAAAAATACTAAAATATTTAATGAGCATTGTTTATATTATATATAAATTGTAAAAATAATGTTTTATTGGCATTGAAATAATGACAAATTAATTATGAAACTTTTGCAAAACTTACGAGGATGGTGAATGGGAAAAATTAAACATTAAAAGAATTAAATATTAATATTATTTATAGAAATTGTATTGTATTAGAAATTTAAATTGAAAAACTGAGAGAGCAAAAAATGTCTGTTTTTTATATTAAATTTAAAATATTAGTATTTTTATAAATTTTATTCAAAAGTAAAGTTAAAAAATATTTAAACATGAAATAATTATTAGTATTTTCCTCAAAGTGAATAAAATTTAAATTTACAAATAAATATGTATTATTTTTAGAAGTTATGCTATTAATTCTTGATAATTTTGAAATTTTTTAAAGTTATGCTTTATAAAGCTTTCTGAATTGTTAAATTCAAAAATATTAAATTTTATTTACAAAAATGCATAATATTGTTATAAATGGAATATTGATCACAGAACTATACCAAGAATCAATATAAATTCTAATAATATATATTAATATGTATAAATAATATCATGAATTTGAAACAGATA
This sequence comes from Meloidogyne luci, assembly GCA_902706615.1. Taxonomy (NCBI): domain Eukaryota; kingdom Metazoa; phylum Nematoda; class Chromadorea; order Rhabditida; family Meloidogynidae; genus Meloidogyne; species Meloidogyne luci. The sequence continues at coordinate 183,911 of CACSLI010000148.1, read as the reverse complement.
AACGATTATTTACAATTTTTCCTCCTTTTGATTGTATATTATTTCTTTTCTGATGTGAAAATAGACAACATATACATACAAAGTAATACAAAGTATTTATATTGAACAAAACTATAACTAATTCTTACAATTAAAAAAATAAATTTATTGAAAAGGGGATAAAAATAGTTAAATTATTATTAAAAGAAACTTTTTAAAGTCAATATTTCAGCTTCCAACATACAAGATAATAACTCTATTAATTACTAAATATAATCTGAATAAATAAAAAGATTTATTCAGATATTAAATATAAAATATATGGAAAGGAGAAGAACATTTTAGTTAGAATTATTATTGATTATAATATATTCTTTGATATATATGGGAACTAAAGAGGAAATTCTTTTAAATTTGCACATCCTACCGCGATTAATAACATTTATTTTAAAATATGAAGAATAATTAAATTAAAGCAGTTTCTTTATGAATTTCCTTGATAAAATTTAATGTTTTAAAAATTTGAAAACTGAGAATTGATGATCTTAAGATTGTTAAAAATTAAATATTATCATTATTAAAATAAGTTAAAAAAGCAGTTGTAGTTATGTAATTTTAAAATATTATTGATGAAAATATAATAATAAGAATAAATCTTTTGTAGATGGTTTAAATGTATGTCGTTCATTCCATTAACAACCCACTTGGATCCGCTACGAAACAGAATGGCAGTATTGAACAAAAAAATACAAAAGTAAACACACTAAGTTATAAAAATATTTAAGAAAATATTATAAAATATATAAAAATAACAAAAAAATTATAAAATTAAGAAATTATAATAAGTTTTAAATTTTATTAATTATGCTCTTATAAAGAGATGATAATTATTGCAATGAATGATATTGCATTAAAACATTGTATTGAATTAAATTAAATAAAATATATTAACAGTTTTTAAATTTGTCTAACAATTTCATAGGGCATAGTTTAACGATGTTTTAATTAAAAATTTTTTTTTAATTTTTTTGAAATATTTTAACGAATATTTTAAGCAAAAAATTAGAAAATTTTAACTTTATTTTGATAAACCTTAACTTCTCCAATTTTAAATTTAATAAATATAAAAAAATATAAAAAAAATTTAAATAAATATAAAAAAACAAAAAAAAATTTACTAAATTTTAATTTATTTATAACTTTAAAAAAATTCCAAAAATTTTATTAAAGTATAACTAATATAAAAACAATATAAATTAGCAATATTTTGATAATTTAGATATTTTATAAATATTACATTAATAACTAAATATTAAAGATGTATAATTATTATTTAATAATTTGCTTATTAAAATTACACAATACACGTCTTGCATATTATAAACATATGTACTTAATGAAATAAAGGATTGAGAAATCAATCAAAATTTTATTAATAGTATAATAAATTGGGACGTCGTCAATAATCAACAGTTAAGGTACGAAACATTCAAAAAGAATGTATTGAACTTTGGAAGATCCGGAGATATTGACCCTTTTTGTATTAAATACCCCAATACCCTCCGTCCTTCTATTAAATATGGTTCAGTGTTTTCACAATTTTCCTTTAAATCATATATGCCTGTAGTTTTAATGATATTGTTAAGCTTCCACATGCAAAATAATAACTATTAATAACTAAACATAATCTGAATAATAAAAGAATTATTTTTAAAAGCAAAAAATTAAGATTTATTCAGATAAATATAAAATATACAGAAAGGAAAAAAGGTACTTTTCCGTTATCTCCCCCCATTTTCCTTTCCTTCTTTTTCCTTTCAAAATGGTCAAAGGCAAAAAAGATTTAAGTAATTTAAGGAGTCAGTAAATATGTACGAGGAAGGAGTTGATATTACATTTTGTTTTTTAAATTTGTTAATAAATCAATGAATATTTTTAACCCTCAGCAAATTAAAGAAGCTGCAATTCAATTAGATAGAACTGCCGAAAAGCTAATTGTCGTTCGGAAGTCTATTTTTAGACGGAAGTCGGTTAGAAGGAAGTCGAATTCCCTTTGCAATAATTGTCTTTCGCTTCATCTACTCATAGTGCTTTAAAAGGATTTGTAAGAAAATAAAGAAATTTTGCCTCCAAAATGATTTTATTATTTTGATAAATTTTATTTCCTTTTATTCTTCTTGCCTGACCATTATTTGTCTTTGACCATTTTTAAAAAGAAAAAAAGGAATGGAGTAGAAAAGGAGAGGAAAGGAAAATGGGGGGAGATAACGGAAAAGTACCGGAAAAAATATTTTAGTTAGAAATATATTTTTGATTATAATATATTTTTTGATATATGTATATTGGTGCTTAAGTGGAAATTTATTTGAATTTACACATTCCAATGCGATAGATAACAGTTATTTTAAACAATGAAGAATAATTGCATAAAAGATATTTCTTATTAATTTTCTTGACAAAAAAATAAATTTGTTAAAAGATAAATGTTGTAAAAGCTTTAAAAATTGTGAATTTATGATTTTGAAATTATTAAAAATTAATTATTATTATTAAAAATAAGTTAAAAAATAAACAGTTGTAGTTATATAATTTTAATAAATATTATTTATGAAAATATATTAATAATAAATCTTTTGTAAAAGTGATTATTCTTGATAATAATAAACGGCTTAGTCTGCTTAGGAAGAAATTTCTGAGCTGAAACGATTTAACAAATATTACAAAAGCATAAAAGTAAAAAAAACAATTTATATTCAACGAGATTGAATTGGTCAACATATTTATTATTTTTAAAATAGTTTATTAATAAAATAATAGATTTAAATATATTCTAGAACAAAATACATATATTTAATAAAAGAAATAATCCATGTCATAATTTGAAGAAGAAATTTGGATTAACTTAATTAAGGATATTCTCACAAACAGAAATGTGTATATATAGAAAAATATAAATTAAAGTTTCGGAATTTGTTATATAAAATTAACAATTATATTAAAATAATTATTATAATTTAATAAAATTTAGTATATCATTCTATTTCTATTAGTTTGTATAATAGTATAAAAATCATAATCAAATGTATAAAATTAAGATATTAATTTAAATATGTAAAATAGTATAATTAAAATAGTATAATATGCTTAAATTATTTTAGTCAAAAATAAATCAAAGTTTGCAAATAAATTTTTTTGAATAATAAAACAATACTCAGGAATAATAAACAATACACTTAATTATACTTTTTCTAAAAAAGTGTAATTAAACTGGAGTATATACTACTTTGATTAAATAATTTTTTTATATTTTATATATTATTTAATATTATTCATAAATCTAAACATAAAATGTTTTATAAACTACTTTATGTATTAAATGGAAGAATGAATCAGATTATGCAAGTGATGTTATTGCAACAATTTAAATAAATTCTAAATTTTTAACTTTATTTTAATAATTATATTTTAATAAATACTATATAAATTTAAAAAAATAAATGAAATAATTTAAAGAAATAAATTTTCTATTCTGGTTATAATGATAAACATAGGATCATAACATAAATATAATTATTTTAATAAACATAACTATAAAAAATTTTTAAGCTAGAAATTATTGAAAAATCACATTTAGTATACGATTAATAAATTCAATTACATAACTTGTTTACATTAAAGTGTTCATGAAAACCGTTTCAATATTTAAAACGATTATTATATGACCACATTGACATATACTTTAAAAATGGAATTTTTAAGAATAATAGTAAACACAACTATGTATTTAAATAAATATAAAATGATTTTGAAAGCATTATGTGAAGAATTTCATTATGGTCAACAACGATGTCTATATGACGAAAATAAATTTTATAGAGAAGGATACTGAAACGATATAATTTATTTTTAATTACTTTTATATTTCAATTATTTTAACATTAAAACTATTAATAAAATAGCAAAAAAGAATTAAAAAACAATTGAAAATTAAATTTTTCTTTAAAATAGAATTTAAATTTAATAGATTTATATTGTTTTAAAGAATTAAGCAATAAAATTTAATTTAAAAAATTAATATTTATTTAATAGAAATATAAAAATAACAAAATTAATAATTCTGACTTGGTGCAAAAAATGTAAGGAAGTGTCAATAACGACACTTATTTAAAATATATGAAAAAATAACTGTTTTAAACAAGTGTAGTAACTAATTGTGTTGAAAAGCTCTTTAATAAATTTCTAAATGAAAATTAGAAATTTATTATTTAATAAATGGCTTGAAGAATTAAATATGAATTTGGTGATTACAAAGTAATTTAAATTTAAAGATAAACCAAACTGCAATAATTTAATTGATAATGGTTATAAATAATATTTTAAATTAAAATAAATATTATTTAAAAATACATATAGATGTGAATTTAATAGAATCTTAACATAAAATGCAATGGAACATTGAGAAAAAAATAAGATAAGAAAATTATTAAATATGTTATCAATTTTTTGTAAAATGAATCTGTAAAAATAAAAATACTCAGGTTTTATTAAAATTTTTCTAAAAAAGTGCATAAAACTGGAGACTATACTACTTTGATTATATAATTTTTTTATATTTTAGTGCCCCAGATTTAATATTATTTATAAATCTAAACAAATAAAATATTTTATAAAATGCAAGTTTTTAGTTAAGGAACTTCAGCAGCAATTTAAATTCTAAATTTCTAATAAATGTATAAATAAAAAAGTAAATGAAATAATTCAAGGAAATTAATTTCCTATATTCGTTATAATGATAGACAGAGGAAGTGATAACATGAATATATAATTATATTTTAATAAAAAAGTAACATGAAAAACAAAACTATTTAAAGTTTATTATTTATTAAAAGTTTATTTAATAAAATCTTTTATAATTATAATCTTTGAATATTAAAATTTCATATTGGTTATGCTACAACAAAAAAATATATACTGAAGTTATATAATATTGGTAGTGAAGGCAAAAAAATTGTATAAATTCGATAAATAAATATCAAAATATTTATTGATATTTACTGGATAATAATAAAGATAATCTAAATATATGAAATATAAAGTTATACTAAATAATTTATTTTTAAATATTTTCTGTACTTTTAATAAAAATTTTCAAAAAAAATTTTTAAAAATAAAGAAAAATGGAAATTACAATTGTTGGAATGTCAACGTTTAAAGACACTTTTTGTCAAATATGCAACAAATTTTTTTCGTTGCAATATAATTTAAAGCGCCATAAGAATAATATTCACCGTAATAATTTTATTGTAAAAAATACAAAAAAATTTTTTCATGTAGGAGGGTTAAATTAAAAAATAATTTTAAAAAATTCTACAAAAACATAAAAAAACTTTGTTTGGTAAATAGATGAATCATGCGCCAGATTTAGAACTTATCAAATTAAAAAAATTTAAAAAAATGTTACAACTTTTTAATAAAAATTTTCAAAAAAATTTTTTAAAAATAAAGAAAAATAGAAATTATAATTGTTTTAATGGAGAAATATTTCTTAAGTTACTCTTATATGATATAATTAATAAATCATAAATTCATTAACATTAATAAATAATAATTTTTTATATTAATCTCTAATATTCATAAACATCCATATAGGATAAAACTATAAAATTTAATATTATTCTCAAAAAAACAAATTGCCATCAAATTTAGATATCAATGAAATTGTACAAAATTTGTACTATTTCAAAAAAACTTTGTTTGGTGAAATAGATGATACAAAATTTGTTTTTGATTTTTTTAGCGAAAATTTAATTTAATTTTAAAGTTTAATTGAAGTTTAATTTAATTTTAACTCAAAAATCACGAAATAATTAGTAGTAAAAATAATTAATAAGAATTAGGTGATCGAATGTTAGTGGATGATAATAGGAAACAGATATGTATACAGGGTGGGGCAAAAGTTCGGCGACAAATTTTATTTTGTCCTTTCTTAAAATTTTATTTTAAATTTTGCTTTTTGTTTATTTTTCCCATATTCTATGATTCGTGCTCTACAAATTTTATCTTGAAAATTTTTTTCTATCTCATAAAGTAAAAATTTTACAGACTGTTAAAAAATCGTGCTTCTATTATTTCTTTGTATTTTAAAAATGTTCGAAAATGTGACATCGCTAGACGGCTTGATATCTGTCGTATGTTGGTTTCCAAAGCAATAAAACGATATCATGAGCTTGGAAATACTTAATGCTAGTCTAAAAAAATGGCATTCTGAGGGGAATTGTGCATCCATGGGCGTTATAGCATTTTGGTGAAAACCAATTTTCGCTTCAGCAGGATTGGGTACCCGCGCATGGAGCCAAAAGATAATCCAGCTCTGCGAGGAGCTGTTTCCTGGCTTTTGGGAGTAAGATTTAAGGCCTTCAAACTCACTGGTTTCAAGTGAGTGGATTATTCTATTTGGGCATTTCTGGAGCAAAAAGTATGCCGAATCCGATACGCAACATAGGAGGAACTGAAATTTGTTTTGAGCGGGCCTGAAACTAAATATCCGATGAACAATGCGCGACCATTGTGGGTCACAACCGTAAGCGTTTGGATGGGTGTATTTCAGTCAGGGGCGGTAATTTTGAGCAATTACTTTAATATAATAATTATTATATCCTATTGATTATATTTTATCATTTTTTTATGCTAAATAAAATTTTTTTACAATATATTTTATTAAAAACATTTGTCGCCGAACTTATGCCCCACCCTGTATAAGTTTCATTAAGGAGCACTTTTGTAGGGCTTTGTACATTGCATATGAAAATGTCACATAAATAAAATTTAATAAAGTCAATGATGAAAGATAGTATAATAAATGATTTAAAACAAAAAATAAGAGGCTATTTTTGAGGAAACATGCAGTTGTTTATACAGAAATAATATAAATTTTTTACTATTTGAAATAAATCTTTTGGTAAATATCATGACTAAATTGTTTTTATAATTTATTTAATTATTTTTCAATAATTTACAATTTTATAGCCAACACAAAAAAGCTCAAAAGAGGACTTGGCACAGAGATTGCCCTCGGTGGAATCGTTTTAGTCGCAACCATTGTAATAGGATCTGCAGCTGAGTGTGCTGCTTATTTGGCTTTTATGAAAAATTGAAAATGGCGAAATTGAGTAAATAATAAGAACAATAAAGAGAATAGCTGCATTTGAGGCCCCGCTAATTAATGTACGTAATCGTATAACAAGTCTAATTACTTATATTTATGCACATCGTGAATTAAAAAGATTAAATAAATTAAATTAATAAAATTTTATAAATATAATAACAAGATCCAGCTAAAAGTATAAATACTCTAAATAAAAAGAATACAAAAAGAAAATAAAAAAAAAGAATACTCTAAATAAAAAGAATACAAAAAAATATTTTTCCCAATTATTTGAGACTTATTTTTAAAAAATTTACCAATTGTCCAACAAATATTCATCCTTTTTTCGAAAAAATTCTTGAAGATAGACTTTTAGAAATGGAACAATTCAATATTGAATATATTTTTCCAACATATTTATCAAATAATTAGTTCAAATAATCATAAAGAAAATTATTATTATCAAAAAATCAACAAGGTAAAATTTAATGCAATTACAAATTTTCATATTGTAGTTTTGGAATAATTATATTATAAATGCCAATTTCATTAAAAACCTATATTCTCCTGGTAAAATTGTGGATAAAAGGTAAAGGAAATAATTCTAATTACCCAGACATCAAGTTATTTTAAAAAATTTATATAATATTTTTCTAAATATTTAACTACCTAATTAAAAATATAATTTTAATAAAATATATAATTGATAAAATAAGCTATTATATTATAGTTATATACTCTTATGATATTACTTAATGAAAAACTCATATTAATAATAAATCTTTTGTGAAATTTTTCAAAGAATGTCGGTTTCTGACAAATCTTCATAAAATATACTTAAATAAAAATCTAAAATAAATACAATATGTTCAAAATCGCAAATCGTTATAATTGTATAAGAAGCAAACACTTAAATTACTGGCGTCTTGTTATATAATCGTTTTTAAACAGCTGACACTAATTCCTTGCTAAAAATAATCGAATATAAGGATTGGCCAAGTTATCCAAAAACTCACTTTTTGCTTTTACTTTAATTTTACTTGGCTACTCTTTCCCCTCTTTTATATTTTGTTAATTAAAGAAATAAATTTATATATTCATATATACATTAAGCTTTAAATACGAGTTTAGGGCACGTCGTGTCCTCCCGAAAGGGATGGACCAGACCCAATGCCCGCGGCACGAGCCGTAACATTACACGTCTAATGGATGGCTTGAAAAGTTTCTAAGACGACATAATCTCAAACCGTCGGCCAACCACATTTGCCAGAAGCCTCCAAGTGAATATAAAGGAAAAACGTTAAATTTATATGTTTGTTCAACAATTAAGAATTAGATTAATTATGGGCGACATATTTATGAGTGTGGTGAAACGATGGTATGGTTTATTAAATGAAAATAAGTTAATTAAATGTTAATATAATGGAGGAATATTTAGTTTAGAATTGATTATAAACGTAGTCCGTGAAGGATTTATAAAAAATTTTTATCGATGTATAATTCTAATCAACTTCAAATTAAAACCATAAAATTGAATATAAGGGAGACAATGGTTAAATGTGATTTTTTAATATAACAATTTGATTATATTTTGTAATTTATATAAACTAAATCTGTAAATATAAAAATATCTTGCTTTCAATCTTATGATATTATTAATAAACACTTCTCTGAATTAACAAATTTAATATAAAATTAAGTAATATAATAATCGAAAAAATAACTCAAATAGTTTATAATATATTAAAAAATTGATTATCAAAAATGATATTATGAAAATAACACCTCTCTGATAAACAAATAGAAAGGAATTAATTTAATGTTAATATAATGGAAGAATATTTAAGTTTACAGGTTTGTAAGTTGTAAATGTGATAAATTTTTATAATTTAAATTAAATATTTATGAAAAATAAATTAAAAATTTAGTTGAAATAAAATTATATTTATTATGAAATACAACAAAATGCTTCGAATTTAATGAGAATTCCATGACAAATTTTACAACTTTAAATGTATTATACAGCTTTAAGTAAAAAGTTAAAGCCCGGTCTCAGCAAAAAGTTGAAAAATGATTCAATTGAACTTTAATTAAATATTAATTATGACATTAAGGAATATGGCAAAGAAAAAATAATACTAAATAATTAAATAAATTTACAAACTTTAAAAAATCTTATTTATTTTTTGAAAATTCAAATCATTATCTAGGGGTGACATTATATTTAAAGTACTGAGGTTGTATTATCATAGCAATTAATTACATCAAGAAGATAAAAAAATGAAAAAAAAATAAAACAGAAAATATGCATCAAAAATTTATAAACAATAATTAAAAACTTGTTGTAGAACTATAAATTCTGAAATTAAAATAATTGATAAAATTGATTTATTGGAAAATAAATTTTGATATAAATATAAATTATATGTATTATATATAAATTATTATGTATTATATATAAATTATTATTAATAATTATCATTGAAGAGGATGTTGGCCCAGTCGAATTGGAGTTTATTCCGAATCAACATCGTATCCCAAAAGGATGGAGGAAGAGTTGGAAACATACATTAGAGGAAGAGATGGAAAAAGAAGCCGTGGGATTTAACTAAATTTTAACTAATTAAAAGAAATGGTATAAAGACTTTAATAAATTGTAAATTTTTACAAATTTTTAGTCTTTATAATTGCTAAAATTTCTTTTAATAAATTATATAATTGATAAAATAACTATTATTTTTATATATTCATATGATATTACTTAATGAAAATTTCATTTAATAATAAATCATTTGTGAAATTTTTCAATGAATGTCGGTTCTTGACAAATCTGTATAAAATATTTTTAGATAAAAATAAAAAATAAAAATATTAGGTCAAAATCGCAAATCTTTATAATAGTATAAGTAGCAAAGCACTTAAATTATAGACGTAATGGATGGATTGAAAAATTCCTTAAGCGACATAATCTCAAACCGTCAGACAACAACAGTTTGCCAGAAATCACCAATTAACAAATTTAATATAAAATTAAATAATATAATAATCGAAAACCTCTCTGATAAACATAGAAATGAATTAATTTAATGTTAATTTAATGGAATATATGTTTAAAGGTTAGTAAACTTATCTGAAATTATTATTATATAATTGACATATACCATAAAAATGCGATTAAAAAGAATAATAATTAATTAATAAATATTGCAAATTCTAAACAAAAAAATTTTAAGAATAATAAACACAACTATTTTATGTAATATAAATGATTTTGAAGGCATTATTTGCATACAAAAACGTTATAATTTGTTTTTAATTAATTATATATTTTAATTAATATTAAATCTATAAATAAAATCATAATAAAGTATTATAAAAATGCTTTTAAAAATTATATTTTACTATATAATTACAGTAAGGTCCAAAAGTTATTCTTTTGAACGAGCTATCATTCAAAAAACGAATTTTTTACCCCAAAAATCAACATGGTCACCTTATGGTTTATAAAACTTTAGCGGCCTTATCTCGGTCCACAGACATCACCGGAAAAAGGAGTGGTACCGTTCGACTCAGCTCGCCGAGTCGAATGACAGTTTATACGCTTTTTGAAGCGGGTTTGAATGAATATTGCTTATGAAAATGTGCATAATGACAGACTTGCGAACCCACAATTGTCAAACCACCCGAACCTTAGTAAATATCATAATTCTTAGCTTATAGTTCTTTCATTGGAATGTTTAAATATTTCATGCATAAATTTAGGGATTCTTAAAATAATTCAACAGAATTCAAAATAAAATTATTAACATAACTGCTAACGGTCGAGGGATTCTTAAAATAATTCAACAAAATTCAAAATAAAATTATTAACATAACTGCTAACGGTCGAGGGATTATTCAACAGAATTCGAAATAAAATTATTAACATAACTGCTAACGGTCGAGGGATTCTTAAAATAATTCAACAGAATTCAAAATAAAATTATTAACATAACTGCTAACGGTCGAGGGATTCTTAAAATAATTCAACAGAATTCGAAATAAAACTATTAACATAACTGCTAACGGTCGAGGGATTCTTAAAATAATTCAACAGAATTCAAAATAAAATTATTAACATAACTGCTAACGGTCGAGGGATTCTTAAAATAATTCAACAGAATTCAAAATAAAATTATTAACATAACTGCTAACGGTCGAGGGATTCTTAAAATAATTCAACAGAATTCAAAATAAAATTATTAACATAACTGCTAACGGTCGAGGGATTCTTAAAATAATTCAACAGAATTCAAAATAAAATTATTAACATAACTGCTAACGGTCGAGGGATTCTTAAAATAATTCAACAGAATTCAAAATAAAATTATTAACATAACTGCTAACGGTCGAGGGATTCTTAAAATAATTCAACAGAATTCAAAATAAATTATTAACATAACTGCTAACGGTCGAGGGATTCTTAAAATAATTCAACAGAATTCGAAATAAAATTATTAACATAACTGCTAACGGTCGAGGGATTCTTAAAATAATTCAACAGAATTCGAAATAAAATTATTAACATAACTGCTAACGGTCGAGGGATTCTTAAAATAATTCAACAGAATTCAAAATAAAATTATTAACATAACTGCTAACGGTCGAGGGATTCTTAAAATAATTCAACAGAATTCAAAATAAAATTATTAACATAACTGCTAACGGTCGAGGGATTCTTAAAATAATTCAACAGAATTCAAAATAAAATTATTATCATAACTGCTAACGGTCGAGGGATTCTTAAAATAATTCAACAGAATTCGAAATAAAACTATTAACATAACTGCTAACGGTCGAGGGATTCTTAAAATAATTCAACAGAATTCGAAATAAAATTATTAACATAACTGCTAACGGTCGAGGGATTCTTAAAATAATTCAACAGAATTCAAAATAAAATTATTATCATAACTGCTAACGGTCGAGGGATTCTTAAAATAATTCAACAGAATTCAAAATAAAATTATTAACATAACTGCTAACGGTCGAGGGATTCTTAAAATAATTCAACAGAATTCAAAATAAAATTATTAACATAACTGCTAACGGTCGAGGGATTCTTAAAATAATTCAACAGAATTCAAAATAAAATTATTAACATAACTGCTAACGGTCGAGGGATTCTTAAAATAATTCAACAGAATTCAAAATAAAATTATTATCATAACTGCTAACGGTCGAGGGATTCTTAAAATAATTCAACAGAATTCGAAATAAAACTATTAACATAACTGCTAACGGTCGAGGGATTCTTAAAATAATTCAACAGAATTCGAAATAAAATTATTAACATAACTGCTAACGGTCGAGGGATTCTTAAAATAATTCAACAGAATTCAAAATAAAATTATTATCATAACTGCTAACGGTCGAGGGATTCTTAAAATAATTCAACAGAATTCAAAATAAAATTATTAACATAACTGCTAACGGTCGAGGGATTCTTAAAATAATTCAACAGAATTCGAAATAAAACTATTAACATAACTGCTAACGGTCGAGGGATTCTTAAAATAATTCAACAGAATTCGAAATAAAATTATTAACATAACTGCTAACGGTCGAGGGATTCTTAAAATAATTCAACAGAATTCAAAATAAAATTATTATCATAACTGCTAACGGTCGAGGGATTCTTAAAATAATTCAACAGAATTCAAAATAAAATTATTATCATAACTGCTAACGGTCGAGGGATTCTTAAAATAATTCAACAGAATTCGAAATAAAATTATTAACATAACTGCTAACGGTCGAGGGATTCTTAAAATAATTCAACAGAATTCAAAATAAAATTATTAACATAACTGCTAACGGTCGAGGGATTCTTAAAATAATTCAACAGAATTCAAAATAAAATTATTAACATAACTGCTAACGGTCGAGGGATTCTTAAAATAATTCAACAGAATTCAAAATAAAATTATTATCATAACTGCTAACGGTCGAGGGATTCTTAAAATAATTCAACAGAATTCGAAATAAAACTATTAACATAACTGCTAACGGTCGAGGGATTCTTAAAATAATTCAACAGAATTCGAAATAAAATTATTAACATAACTGCTAACGGTCGAGGGATTCTTAAAATAATTCAACAGAATTCAAAATAAAATTATTATCATAACTGCTAACGGTCGAGGGATTCTTAAAATAATTCAACAGAATTCAAAATAAAATTATTAACATAACTGCTAACGGTCGAGGGATTCTTAAAATAATTCAACAGAATTCAAAATAAAATTATTAACATAACTGCTAACGGTCGAGGGATTCTTAAAATAATTCAACAGAATTCAAAATAAAATTATTAACATAACTGCTAACGGTCGAGGGATTCTTAAAATAATTCAACAGAATTCAAAATAAAATTATTATCATAACTGCTAACGGTCGAGGGATTCTTAAAATAATTCAACAGAATTCGAAATAAAACTATTAACATAACTGCTAACGGTCGAGGGATTCTTAAAATAATTCAACAGAATTCGAAATAAAATTATTAACATAACTGCTAACGGTCGAGGGATTCTTAAAATAATTCAACAGAATTCAAAATAAAATTATTATCATAACTGCTAACGGTCGAGGGATTCTTAAAATAATTCAACAGAATTCAAAATAAAATTATTAACATAACTGCTAACGGTCGAGGGATTCTTAAAATAATTCAACAGAATTCAAAATAAAATTATTAACATAACTGCTAACGGTCGAGGGATTCTTAAAATAATTCAACAGAATTCAAAATAAAATTATTAACATAACTGCTAACGGTCGAGGGATTCTTAAAATAATTCAACAGAATTCAAAATAAAATTATTAACATAACTGCTAACGGTCGAGGGATTCTTAAAATAATTCAACAGAATTCAAAATAAAATTATTAACATAACTGCTAACGGTCGAGGGATTCTTAAAATAATTCAACAGAATTCAAAATAAAATTATTAACATAACTGCTAACGGTCGAGGGATTCTTAAAATAATTCAACAGAATTCAAAATAAAATTATTAACATAACTGCTAACGGTCGAGGGATTCTTAAAATAATTCAACAGAATTCAAAATAAAATAATTAACATAACTGCTAACGGTCGAGGGATTCTTAAAATAATTCAACAGAATTCGAAATAAAATTATTAACATAACTGCTAACGGTCGAGGGATTCTTAAAATAATTCAACAGAATTCAAAATAAAATTATTAACATAACTGCTAACGGTCGAGGGATTCTTAAAATAATTCAACAGAATTCAAAATAAAATTATTATCATAACTGCTAACGGTCGAGGGATTCTTAAAATAATTCAACAGAATTCGAAATAAAATTATTAACATAACTGCTAACGGTCGAGGGATTCTTAAAATAATTCAACAGAATTCGAAATAAAATTATTAACATAACTGCTAACGGTCGAGGGATTCTTAAAATAATTCAACAGAATTCAAAATAAAATTATTAACATAACTGCTAACGGTCGAGGGATTCTTAAAATAATTCAACAGAATTCAAAATAAAATTATTATCATAACTGCTAACGGTCGAGGGATTCTTAAAATAATTCAACAGAATTCGAAATAAAATTATTAACATAACTGCTAACGGTCGAGGGATTCTTAAAATAATTCAACAGAATTCAAAATAAATTATTAACATAACTGCTAACGGTCGAGGGATTCTTAAAATAATTCAACAGAATTCAAAATAAAATTATTATCATAACTGCTAACGGTCGAGGGATTCTTAAAATAATTCAACAGAATTCAAAATAAATTATTAACATAACTGCTAACGGTCGAGGGATTCTTAAAATAATTCAACAGAATTCGAAATAAAATTATTAACATAACTGCTAACGGTCGAGGGATTCTTAAAATAATTCAACAGAATTCAAAATAAAATTATTAACATAACTGCTAACGGTCGAGGGATTCTTAAAATAATTCAACAGAATTCAAAATAAAATTATTATCATAACTGCTAACGGTCGAGGGATTCTTAAAATAATTCAACAGAATTCAAAATAAATTATTAACATAACTGCTAACGGTCGAGGGATTCTTAAAATAATTCAACAGAATTCGAAATAAAATTATTAACATAACTGCTAACGGTCGAGGGATTCTTAAAATAATTCAACAGAATTCGAAATAAAATTATTAACATAACTGCTAACGGTCGAGGGATTCTTAAAATAATTCAACAGAATTCAAAATAAAATTATTAACATAACTGCTAACGGTCGAGGGATTCTTAAAATAATTCAACAGAATTCAAAATAAAATTATTAACATAACTGCTAACGGTCGAGGGATTCTTAAAATAATTCAACAGAATTCAAAATAAAATTATTATCATAACTGCTAACGGTCGAGGGATTCTTAAAATAATTCAACAGAATTCGAAATAAAACTATTAACATAACTGCTAACGGTCGAGGGATTCTTAAAATAATTCAACAGAATTCGAAATAAAATTATTAACATAACTGCTAACGGTCGAGGGATTCTTAAAATAATTCAACAGAATTCAAAATAAAATTATTATCATAACTGCTAACGGTCGAGGGATTCTTAAAATAATTCAACAGAATTCAAAATAAAATTATTAACATAACTGCTAACGGTCGAGGGATTCTTAAAATAATTCAACAGAATTCAAAATAAAATTATTATCATAACTGCTAACGGTCGAGGGATTCTTAAAATAATTCAACAGAATTCGAAATAAAACTATTAACATAACTGCTAACGGTCGAGGGATTCTTAAAATAATTCAACAGAATTCGAAATAAAATTATTAACATAACTGCTAACGGTCGAGGGATTCTTAAAATAATTCAACAGAATTCAAAATAAAATTATTATCATAACTGCTAACGGTCGAGGGATTCTTAAAATAATTCAACAGAATTCAAAATAAAATTATTATCATAACTGCTAACGGTCGAGGGATTCTTAAAATAATTCAACAGAATTCAAAATAAAATTATTAACATAACTGCTAACGGTCGAGGGATTCTTAAAATAATTCAACAGAATTCAAAATAAAATTATTAACATAACTGCTAACGGTCGAGGGATTCTTAAAATAATTCAACAGAATTCAAAATAAAATTATTAACATAACTGCTAACGGTCGAGGGATTCTTAAAATAATTCAACAGAATTCGAAATAAAATTATTAACATAACTGCTAACGGTCGAGGGATTCTTAAAATAATTCAACAGAATTCGAAATAAAATTATTAACATAACTGCTAACGGTCGAGGGATTCTTAAAATAATTCAACAGAATTCAAAATCTCTCTGATAAACCTCTCTGATAACACCTCTCTGATAAACAAATAGAAAGGAATTAATTTAATGTTAATATAATGGAAGAAACTGCTAACGGTCGAGGGATTCTTAAAATAATTCAACAAAATTTTACAACTTTAAATATTAATTAATTTAAATGTATTATACAGCTTTAAGTAAAAAGTTAAAGCCCGGTCTCAGCAAAAAGTTGAAAAATGATTCAATTGAACTTTAATTAAATATTAATTACAGGTTTGTAAGTTGTAAATGTGATAAATTTTTATAATTTAAATTAAATATTTATGAAAAATAAATTAAAAATTTAGTTGAAATAAAATTATATTTATTATGAAATACAACAAAATGCTTCGAATTTACTGAGAATTCCATATTTTCTGTTTTATTTTTTTTTCATTTTTTTATCTTCTTGATGTAATTAATTGCTATGATAATACAACCTCAGTACTTTAAATATAATGTCACCCCTAGATAATGATTTGAATTTTCAAAAAATAAATAAGATTTTTTAAAGTTTGTAAATTTATTTAATCATCAAAAATTTTTAAACAATAATTAAAAACTTGTTGTAGAACTATAAATTCTGAAATTAAAATAATTGATAAAATTGATTTATTGGAAAATAAATTTTGATATAAATATAAATTATATGTATTATATATAAATTATTATGTATTATATATAAATTATTATTAATAATTATCATTGAAGAGGATGTTGGCCCAGTCGAATTGGAGTTTATTCCGAATCAACATCGTATCCCAAAAGGATGGAGGAAGAGTTGGAAACATACATTAGAGGAAGAGATGGAAAAAGAAGCCGTGGGATTTAACTAAATTTTAACTAATTAAAAGAAATGGTATAAAGACTTTAATAAATTGTAAATTTTTACAAATTTTTAGTCTTTATAATTGCTAAAATTTCTTTTAATAAATTATATAATTGATAAAATAACTATTATTTTTATATATTCATATGATATTACTTAATGAAAATTTCATTTAATAATAAATCATTTGTGAAATTTTTCAATGAATGTCGGTTCTTGACAAATCTGTATAAAATATTTTTAGATAAAAATAAAAAATAAAAATATTAGGTCAAAATCGCAAATCTTTATAATAGTATAAGTAGCAAAGCACTTAAATTATAGACGTAATGGATGGATTGAAAAATTCCTTAAGCGACATAATCTCAAACCGTCAGACAACAACAGTTTGCCAGAAATCACCAATTAACAAATTTAATATAAAATTAAATAATATAATAATCGAAAACCTCTCTGATAAACATAGAAATGAATTAATTTAATGTTAATTTAATGGAATATATGTTTAAAGGTTAGTAAACTTATCTGAAATTATTATTATATAATTGACATATACCATAAAAATGCGATTAAAAAGAATAATAATTAATTAATAAATATTGCAAATTCTAAACAAAAAAATTTTAAGAATAATAAACACAACTATTTTATGTAATATAAATGATTTTGAAGGCATTATTTGCATACAAAAACGTTATAATTTGTTTTTAATTAATTATATATTTTAATTAATATTAAATCTATAAATAAAATCATAATAAAGTATTATAAAAATGCTTTTAAAAATTATATTTTACTATATAATTACAGTAAGGTCCAAAAGTTATTCTTTTGAACGAGCTATCATTCAAAAAACGAATTTTTTACCCCAAAAATCAACATGGTCACCTTATGGTTTATAAAACTTTAGCGGCCTTATCTCGGTCCACAGACATCACCGGAAAAAGGAGTGGTACCGTTCGACTCAGCTCGCCGAGTCGAATGACAGTTTATACGCTTTTTGAAGCGGGTTTGAATGAATATTGCTTATGAAAATGTGCATAATGACAGACTTGCGAACCCACAATTGTCAAACCACCCGAACCTTAGTAAATATCATAATTCTTAGCTTATAGTTCTTTCATTGGAATGTTTAAATATTTCATGCATAAATTTAGGGATTCTTAAAATAATTCAACAGAATTCAAAATAAAATTATTAACATAACTGCTAACGGTCGAGGGATTCTTAAAATAATTCAACAGAATTCAAAATAAAATTATTAACATAACTGCTAACGGTCGAGGGATTATTCAACAGAATTCGAAATAAAATTATTAACATAACTGCTAACGGTCGAGGGATTCTTAAAATAATTCAACAGAATTCAAAATAAAATTATTAACATAACTGCTAACGGTCGAGGGATTCTTAAAATAATTCAACAGAATTCGAAATAAAACTATTAACATAACTGCTAACGGTCGAGGGATTCTTAAAATAATTCAACAGAATTCAAAATAAAATTATTAACATAACTGCTAACGGTCGAGGGATTCTTAAAATAATTCAACAGAATTCAAAATAAAATTATTAACATAACTGCTAACGGTCGAGGGATTCTTAAAATAATTCAACAGAATTCAAAATAAAATTATTAACATAACTGCTAACGGTCGAGGGATTCTTAAAATAATTCAACAGAATTCAAAATAAAATTATTAACATAACTGCTAACGGTCGAGGGATTCTTAAAATAATTCAACAGAATTCAAAATAAAATTATTAACATAACTGCTAACGGTCGAGGGATTCTTAAAATAATTCAACAGAATTCAAAATAAATTATTAACATAACTGCTAACGGTCGAGGGATTCTTAAAATAATTCAACAGAATTCGAAATAAAATTATTAACATAACTGCTAACGGTCGAGGGATTCTTAAAATAATTCAACAGAATTCGAAATAAAATTATTAACATAACTGCTAACGGTCGAGGGATTCTTAAAATAATTCAACAGAATTCAAAATAAAATTATTAACATAACTGCTAACGGTCGAGGGATTCTTAAAATAATTCAACAGAATTCAAAATAAAATTATTAACATAACTGCTAACGGTCGAGGGATTCTTAAAATAATTCAACAGAATTCAAAATAAAATTATTATCATAACTGCTAACGGTCGAGGGATTCTTAAAATAATTCAACAGAATTCGAAATAAAACTATTAACATAACTGCTAACGGTCGAGGGATTCTTAAAATAATTCAACAGAATTCGAAATAAAATTATTAACATAACTGCTAACGGTCGAGGGATTCTTAAAATAATTCAACAGAATTCAAAATAAAATTATTATCATAACTGCTAACGGTCGAGGGATTCTTAAAATAATTCAACAGAATTCAAAATAAAATTATTAACATAACTGCTAACGGTCGAGGGATTCTTAAAATAATTCAACAGAATTCAAAATAAAATTATTAACATAACTGCTAACGGTCGAGGGATTCTTAAAATAATTCAACAGAATTCAAAATAAAATTATTAACATAACTGCTAACGGTCGAGGGATTCTTAAAATAATTCAACAGAATTCAAAATAAAATTATTATCATAACTGCTAACGGTCGAGGGATTCTTAAAATAATTCAACAGAATTCGAAATAAAACTATTAACATAACTGCTAACGGTCGAGGGATTCTTAAAATAATTCAACAGAATTCGAAATAAAATTCTTAACATAACTGCTAACGGTCGAGGGATTCTTAAAATAATTCAACAGAATTCAAAATAAAATTATTATCATAACTGCTAACGGTCGAGGGATTCTTAAAATAATTCAACAGAATTAAAAATAAAATTATTAACATAACTGCTAACGGTCGAGGGATTCTTAAAATAATTCAACAGAATTCAAAATAAAATTATTAACATAACTGCTAACGGTCGAGGGATTCTTAAAATAATTCAACAGAATTCAAAATAAAATTATTAACATAACTGCTAACGGTCGAGGGATTCTTAAAATAATTCAACAGAATTCAAAATAAAATTATTAACATAACTGCTAACGGTCGAGGGATTCTTAAAATAATTCAACAGAATTCAAAATAAAATTATTAACATAACTGCTAACGGTCGAGGGATTCTTAAAATAATTCAACAGAATTCAAAATAAAATTATTAACATAACTGCTAACGGTCGAGGGATTCTTAAAATAATTCAACAGAATTCAAAATAAAATTATTAACATAACTGCTAACGGTCGAGGGATTCTTAAAATAATTCAACAGAATTCAAAATAAAATAATTAACATAACTGCTAACGGTCGAGGGATTCTTAAAATAATTCAACAGAATTCGAAATAAAATTATTAACATAACTGCTAACGGTCGAGGGATTCTTAAAATAATTCAACAGAATTCAAAATAAAATTATTAACATAACTGCTAACGGTCGAGGGATTCTTAAAATAATTCAACAGAATTCAAAATAAAATTATTATCATAACTGCTAACGGTCGAGGGATTCTTAAAATAATTCAACAGAATTCGAAATAAAATTATTAACATAACTGCTAACGGTCGAGGGATTCTTAAAATAATTCAACAGAATTCAAAATAAATTATTAACATAACTGCTAACGGTCGAGGGATTCTTAAAATAATTCAACAGAATTCAAAATAAAATTATTAACATAACTGCTAACGGTCGAGGGATTCTTAAAATAATTCAACAGAATTCAAAATAAATTATTAACATAACTGCTAACGGTCGAGGGATTCTTAAAATAATTCAACAGAATTCGAAATAAAATTATTAACATAACTGCTAACGGTCGAGGGATTCTTAAAATAATTCAACAGAATTCAAAATAAAATTATTAACATAACTGCTAACGGTCGAGGGATTCTTAAAATAATTCAACAGAATTCAAAATAAAATTATTATCATAACTGCTAACGGTCGAGGGATTCTTAAAATAATTCAACAGAATTCGAAATAAAATTATTAACATAACTGCTAACGGTCGAGGGATTCTTAAAATAATTCAACAGAATTCAAAATAAATTATTAACATAACTGCTAACGGTCGAGGGATTCTTAAAATAATTCAACAGAATTCAAAATAAAATTATTATCATAACTGCTAACGGTCGAGGGATTCTTAAAATAATTCAACAGAATTCAAAATAAATTATTAACATAACTGCTAACGGTCGAGGGATTCTTAAAATAATTCAACAGAATTCGAAATAAAATTATTAACATAACTGCTAACGGTCGAGGGATTCTTAAAATAATTCAACAGAATTCAAAATAAAATTATTAACATAACTGCTAACGGTCGAGGGATTCTTAAAATAATTCAACAGAATTCAAAATAAAATTATTATCATAACTGCTAACGGTCGAGGGATTCTTAAAATAATTCAACAGAATTCAAAATAAATTATTAACATAACTGCTAACGGTCGAGGGATTCTTAAAATAATTCAACAGAATTCGAAATAAAATTATTAACATAACTGCTAACGGTCGAGGGATTCTTAAAATAATTCAACAGAATTCGAAATAAAATTATTAACATAACTGCTAACGGTCGAGGGATTCTTAAAATAATTCAACAGAATTCAAAATAAAATTATTAACATAACTGCTAACGGTCGAGGGATTCTTAAAATAATTCAACAGAATTCAAAATAAAATTATTAACATAACTGCTAACGGTCGAGGGATTCTTAAAATAATTCAACAGAATTCAAAATAAAATTATTATCATAACTGCTAACGGTCGAGGGATTCTTAAAATAATTCAACAGAATTCGAAATAAAACTATTAACATAACTGCTAACGGTCGAGGGATTCTTAAAATAATTCAACAGAATTCGAAATAAAATTATTAACATAACTGCTAACGGTCGAGGGATTCTTAAAATAATTCAACAGAATTCAAAATAAAATTATTATCATAACTGCTAACGGTCGAGGGATTCTTAAAATAATTCAACAGAATTCAAAATAAAATTATTATCATAACTGCTAACGGTCGAGGGATTCTTAAAATAATTCAACAGAATTCAAAATAAAATTATTAACATAACTGCTAACGGTCGAGGGATTCTTAAAATAATTCAACAGAATTCGAAATAAAATTATTAACATAACTGCTAACGGTCGAGGGATTCTTAAAATAATTCAACAGAATTCAAAATAAAATTATTAACATAACTGCTAACGGTCGAGGGATTCTTAAAATAATTCAACAGAATTCAAAATAAAATTATTAACATAACTGCTAACGGTCGAGGGATTCTTAAAATAATTCAACAGAATTCAAAATAAAATTATTATCATAACTGCTAACGGTCGAGGGATTCTTAAAATAATTCAACAGAATTCGAAATAAAACTATTAACATAACTGCTAACGGTCGAGGGATTCTTAAAATAATTCAACAGAATTCGAAATAAAATTATTAACATAACTGCTAACGGTCGAGGGATTCTTAAAATAATTCAACAGAATTCAAAATAAAATTATTATCATAACTGCTAACGGTCGAGGGATTCTTAAAATAATTCAACAGAATTCAAAATAAAATTATTATCATAACTGCTAACGGTCGAGGGATTCTTAAAATAATTCAACAGAATTCAAAATAAAATTATTAACATAACTGCTAACGGTCGAGGGATTCTTAAAATAATTCAACAGAATTCAAAATAAAATTATTAACATAACTGCTAACGGTCGAGGGATTCTTAAAATAATTCAACAGAATTCAAAATAAAATTATTATCATAACTGCTAACGGTCGAGGGATTCTTAAAATAATTCAACAGAATTCAAAATAAAATTATTAACATAACTGCTAACGGTCGAGGGATTCTTAAAATAATTCAACAGAATTCAAAATAAAATTATTATCATAACTGCTAACGGTCGAGGGATTCTTAAAATAATTCAACAGAATTCAAAATAAAATTATTAACATAACTGCTAACGGTCGAGGGATTCTTAAAATAATTCAACAGAATTCAAAATAAAATTATTATCATAACTGCTAACGGTCGAGGGATTCTTAAAATAATTCAACAGAATTCAAAATAAAATTATTATCATAACTGCTAACGGTCGAGGGATTCTTAAAATAATTCAACAGAATTCAAAATAAAATTATTAACATAACTGCTAACGGTCGAGGGATTCTTAAAATAATTCAACAGAATTCAAAATAAAATTATTAACATAACTGCTAACGGTCGAGGGATTCTTAAAATAATTCAACAGAATTCAAAATAAAATTATTAACATAACTGCTAACGGTCGAGGGATTCTTAAAATAATTCAACAGAATTCGAAATAAAATTATTAACATAACTGCTAACGGTCGAGGGATTCTTAAAATAATTCAACAGAATTCGAAATAAAATTATTAACATAACTGCTAACGGTCGAGGGATTCTTAAAATAATTCAACAGAATTCAAAATCTCTCTGATAAACCTCTCTGATAACACCTCTCTGATAAACAAATAGAAAGGAATTAATTTAATGTTAATATAATGGAAGAAACTGCTAACGGTCGAGGGATTCTTAAAATAATTCAACAAAATTTTACAACTTTAAATATTAATTAATTTAAATGTATTATACAGCTTTAAGTAAAAAGTTAAAGCCCGGTCTCAGCAAAAAGTTGAAAAATGATTCAATTGAACTTTAATTAAATATTAATTACAGGTTTGTAAGTTGTAAATGTGATAAATTTTTATAATTTAAATTAAATATTTATGAAAAATAAATTAAAAATTTAGTTGAAATAAAATTATATTTATTATGAAATACAACAAAATGCTTCGAATTTACTGAGAATTCCATATTTTCTGTTTTATTTTTTTTTCATTTTTTTATCTTCTTGATGTAATTAATTGCTATGATAATACAACCTCAGTACTTTAAATATAATGTCACCCCTAGATAATGATTTGAATTTTCAAAAAATAAATAAGATTTTTTAAAGTTTGTAAATTTATTTAATCATCAAAAATTTTTAAACAATAATTAAAAACTTGTTGTAGAACTATAAATTCTGAAATTAAAATAATTGATAAAATTGATTTATTGGAAAATAAATTTTGATATAAATATAAATTATATGTATTATATATAAATTATTATGTATTATATATAAATTATTATTAATAATTATCATTGAAGAGGATGTTGGCCCAGTCGAATTGGAGTTTATTCCGAATCAACATCGTATCCCAAAAGGATGGAGGAAGAGTTGGAAACATACATTAGAGGAAGAGATGGAAAAAGAAGCCGTGGGATTTAACTAAATTTTAACTAATTAAAAGAAATGGTATAAAGACTTTAATAAATTGTAAATTTTTACAAATTTTTAGTCTTTATAATTGCTAAAATTTCTTTTAATAAATTATATAATTGATAAAATAACTATTATTTTTATATATTCATATGATATTACTTAATGAAAATTTCATTTAATAATAAATCATTTGTGAAATTTTTCAATGAATGTCGGTTCTTGACAAATCTGTATAAAATATTTTTAGATAAAAATAAAAAATAAAAATATTAGGTCAAAATCGCAAATCTTTATAATAGTATAAGTAGCAAAGCACTTAAATTATAGACGTAATGGATGGATTGAAAAATTCCTTAAGCGACATAATCTCAAACCGTCAGACAACAACAGTTTGCCAGAAATCACCAATTAACAAATTTAATATAAAATTAAATAATATAATAATCGAAAACCTCTCTGATAAACATAGAAATGAATTAATTTAATGTTAATTTAATGGAATATATGTTTAAAGGTTAGTAAACTTATCTGAAATTATTATTATATAATTGACATATACCATAAAAATGCGATTAAAAAGAATAATAATTAATTAATAAATATTGCAAATTCTAAACAAAAAAATTTTAAGAATAATAAACACAACTATTTTATGTAATATAAATGATTTTGAAGGCATTATTTGCATACAAAAACGTTATAATTTGTTTTTAATTAATTATATATTTTAATTAATATTAAATCTATAAATAAAATCATAATAAAGTATTATAAAAATGCTTTTAAAAATTATATTTTACTATATAATTACAGTAAGGTCCAAAAGTTATTCTTTTGAACGAGCTATCATTCAAAAAACGAATTTTTTACCCCAAAAATCAACATGGTCACCTTATGGTTTATAAAACTTTAGCGGCCTTATCTCGGTCCACAGACATCACCGGAAAAAGGAGTGGTACCGTTCGACTCAGCTCGCCGAGTCGAATGACAGTTTATACGCTTTTTGAAGCGGGTTTGAATGAATATTGCTTATGAAAATGTGCATAATGACAGACTTGCGAACCCACAATTGTCAAACCACCCGAACCTTAGTAAATATCATAATTCTTAGCTTATAGTTCTTTCATTGGAATGTTTAAATATTTCATGCATAAATTTAGGGATTCTTAAAATAATTCAACAGAATTCAAAATAAAATTATTAACATAACTGCTAACGGTCGAGGGATTCTTAAAATAATTCAACAGAATTCAAAATAAAATTATTAACATAACTGCTAACGGTCGAGGGATTCTTAAAATAATTCAACAGAATTCGAAATAAAATTATTAACATAACTGCTAACGGTCGAGGGATTCTTAAAATAATTCAACAGAATTCAAAATAAAATTATTAACATAACTGCTAACGGTCGAGGGATTCTTAAAATAATTCAACAGAATTCGAAATAAAACTATTAACATAACTGCTAACAGTCGAGGGATTCTTAAAATAATTCAACAGAATTCAAAATAAAATTATTAACATAACTGCTAACGGTCGAGGGATTCTTAAAATAATTCAACAGAATTCAAAATAAAATTATTAACATAACTGCTAACGGTCGAGGGATTCTTAAAATAATTCAACAGAATTCAAAATAAAATTATTAACATAACTGCTAACGGTCGAGGGATTCTTAAAATAATTCAACAGAATTCAAAATAAAATTATTAACATAACTGCTAACGGTCGAGGGATTCTTAAAATAATTCAACAGAATTCAAAATAAAATTATTAACATAACTGCTAACGGTCGAGGGATTCTTAAAATAATTCAACAGAATTCAAAATAAAATTATTAACATAACTGCTAACGGTCGAGGGATTCTTAAAATAATTCAACAGAATTCGAAATAAAATTATTAACATAACTGCTAACGGTCGAGGGATTCTTAAAATAATTCAACAGAATTCAAAATAAAATAATTAACATAACTGCTAACGGTCGAGGGATTCTTAAAATAATTCAACAGAATTCAAAATAAAATTATTAACATAACTGCTAACGGTCGAGGGATTCTTAAAATAATTCAACAGAATTCGAAATAAAATTATTAACATAACTGCTAACGGTCGAGGGATTCTTAAAATAATTCAACAGAATTCGAAATAAAATTATTAACATAACTGCTAACGGTCGAGGGATTCTTAAAATAATTCAACAGAATTCAAAATAAAATTATTAACATAACTGCTAACGGTCGAGGGATTCTTAAAATAATTCAACAGAATTCAAAATAAAATTATTAACATAACTGCTAACGGTCGAGGGATTCTTAAAATAATTCAACAGAATTCAAAATAAAATAATTAACATAACTGCTAACGGTCGAGGGATTCTTAAAATAATTCAACAGAATTCAAAATAAAATAATTAACATAACTGCTAACGGTCGAGGGATTCTTAAAATAATTCAACAGAATTCAAAATAAAATAATTAACATAACTGCTAACGGTCGAGGGATTCTTAAAATAATTCAACAGAATTCGAAATAAAATTATTAACATAACTGCTAACGGTCGAGGGATTCTTAAAATAATTCAACAGAATTCAAAATAAAATAATTAACATAACTGCTAACGGTCGAGGGATTCTTAAAATAATTCAACAGAATTCAAAATAAAATAATTAACATAACTGCTAACGGTCGAGGGATTCTTAAAATAATTCAACAGAATTCAAAATAAAATAATTAACATAACTGCTAACGGTCGAGGGATTCTTAAAATAATTCAACAGAATTCAAAATAAAATAATTAACATAACTGCTAACGGTCGAGGGATTCTTAAAATAATTCAACAGAATTCAAAATAAAATTATTAACATAACTGCTAACGGTCGAGGGATTCTTAAAATAATTCAACAGAATTCAAAATAAAATTATTAACATAACTGCTAACGGTCGAGGGATTCTTAAAATAATTCAACAGAATTCGAAATAAAATTATTAACATAACTGCTAACGGTCGAGGGATTCTTAAAATAATTCAACAGAATTCAAAATAAAATAATTAACATAACTGCTAACGGTCGAGGGATTCTTAAAATAATTCAACAGAATTCAAAATAAAATTATTAACATAACTGCTAACGGTCGAGGGATTCTTAAAATAATTCAACAGAATTCGAAATAAAATTATTAACATAACTGCTAACGGTCGAGGGATTCTTAAAATAATTCAACAGAATTCAAAATAAAATTATTAACATAACTGCTAACGGTCGAGGGATTCTTAAAATAATTCAACAGAATTCAAAATAAAATAATTAACATAACTGCTAACGGTCGAGGGATTCTTAAAATAATTCAACAGAATTCAAAATAAAATTATTAACATAACTGCTAACGGTCGAGGGATTCTTAAAATAATTCAACAGAATTCAAAATAAAATTATTAACATAACTGCTAACGGTCGAGGGATTCTTAAAATAATTCAACAGAATTCAAAATAAAATTATTATCATAACTGCTAACGGTCGAGGGATTCTTAAAATAATTCAACAGAATTCAAAATAAAATTATTAACATAACTGCTAACGGTCGAGGGATTCTTAAAATAATTCAACAGAATTCAAAATAAAATTATTAACATAACTGCTAACGGTCGAGGGATTCTTAAAATAATTCAACAGAATTCAAAATAAAATAATTAACATAACTGCTAACGGTCGAGGGATTCTTAAAATAATTCAACAGAATTCAAAATAAAATTATTAACATAACTGCTAACGGTCGAGGGATTCTTAAAATAATTCAACAGAATTCGAAATAAAATTATTAACATAACTGCTAACGGTCGAGGGATTCTTAAAATAATTCAACAGAATTCAAAATAAAATTATTAACATAACTGCTAACGGTCGAGGGATTCTTAAAATAATTCAACAGAATTCAAAATAAAATAATTAACATAACTGCTAACGGTCGAGGGATTCTTAAAATAATTCAACAGAATTCAAAATAAAATTATTAACATAACTGCTAACGGTCGAGGGATTCTTAAAATAATTCAACAGAATTCAAAATAAAATTATTAACATAACTGCTAACGGTCGAGGGATTCTTAAAATAATTCAACAGATTATTTAAAAACAGATTAATAATTCAACAGATTATTATTAAAATAATTCAACAGATTTATTAACATAACTGCTAACGGTCGAGGGATTCTTAAAATAATTCAACAGAATTCGAAATAAAATTATTAACATAACTGCTAACGGTCGAGGGATTCTTAAAATAATTCAACAGAATTCAAAATAAAATTATTAACATAACTGCTAACGGTCGAGGGATTCTTAAAATAATTCAACAGAATTCAAAATAAAATAATTAACATAACTGCTAACGGTCGAGGGATTCTTAAAATAATTCAACAGAATTCAAAATAAAATAATTAACATAACTGCTAACGGTCGAGGGATTCTTAAAATAATTCAACAGAATTCAAAATAAAATAATTAACATAACTGCTAACGGTCGAGGGATTCTTAAAATAATTCAACAGAATTCAAAATAAAATTATTAACATAACTGCTAACGGTCGAGGGATTCTTAAAATAATTCAACAGAATTCAAAATAAAATTATTAACATAACTGCTAACGGTCGAGGGATTCTTAAAATAATTCAACAGAATTCGAAATAAAATTATTAACATAACTGCTAACGGTCGAGGGATTCTTAAAATAATTCAACAGAATTCAAAATAAAATTATTAACATAACTGCTAACGGTCGAGGGATTCTTAAAATAATTCAACAGAATTCAAAATAAAATTATTAACATAACTGCTAACGGTCGAGGGATTCTTAAAATAATTCAACAGAATTCAAAATAAAATTATTAACATAACTGCTAACGGTCGAGGGATTCTTAAAATAATTCAACAGAATTCAAAATAAAATTATTAACATAACTGCTAACGGTCGAGGGATTCTTAAAATAATTCAACAGAATTCAAAATAAAATTATTAACATAACTGCTAACGGTCGAGGGATTCTTAAAATAATTCAACAGAATTCAAAATAAAATTATTAACATAACTGCTAACGGTCGAGGGATTCTTAAAATAATTCAACAGAATTCAAAATAAAATAATTAACATAACTGCTAACGGTCGAGGGATTCTTAAAATAATTCAACAGAATTCAAAATAAAATAATTAACATAACTGCTACGGTCGAGGGATTCTTAAAATAATTCAACAGAATTCAAAATAAAATAATTAACATAACTGCTACGGTCGAGGGATTCTTAAAATAATTCAACAGAATTCAAAATAAAATAATTAACATAACTGCTAACGGTCGAGGGATTCTTAAAATAATTCAACAGAATTCGAAATAAAATTATTAACATAACTGCTAACGGTCGAGGGATTCTTAAAATAATTCAACAGAATTCAAAATAAAATAATTAACATAACTGCTAACGGTCGAGGGATTCTTAAAATAATTCAACAGAATTCAAAATAAAATTATTAACATAACTGCTAACGGTCGAGGGATTCTTAAAATAATTCAACAGAATTCAAAATAAAATAATTAACATAACTGCTAACGGTCGAGGGATTCTTAAAATAATTCAACAGAATTCAAAATAAAATAATTAACATAACTGCTACGGTCGAGGGATTCTTAAAATAATTCAACAGAATTCAAAATAAAATAATTAACATAACTGCTAACGGTCGAGGGATTCTTAAAATAATTCAACAGAATTCAAAATAAAATAATTAACATAACTGCTACGGTCGAGGGATTCTTAAAATAATTCAACAGAATTCAAAATAAAATAATTAACATAACTGCTACGGTCGAGGGATTCTTAAAATAATTCAACAGAATTCAAAATAAAATAATTAACATAACTGCTAACGGTCGAGGGATTCTTAAAATAATTCAACAGAATTCGAAATAAAATTATTAACATAACTGCTAACGGTCGAGGGATTCTTAAAATAATTCAACAGAATTCAAAATAAAATAATTAACATAACTGCTAACGGTCGAGGGATTCTTAAAATAATTCAACAGAATTCAAAATAAAATTATTAACATAACTGCTAACGGTCGAGGGATTCTTAAAATAATTCAACAGAATTCAAAATAAAATAATTAACATAACTGCTAACGGTCGAGGGATTCTTAAAATAATTCAACAGAATTCAAAATAAAATAATTAACATAACTGCTACGGTCGAGGGATTCTTAAAATAATTCAACAGAATTCAAAATAAAATAATTAACATAACTGCTAACGGTCGAGGGATTCTTAAAATAATTCAACAGAATTCGAAATAAAATTATTAACATAACTGCTAACGGTCGAGGGATTCTTAAAATAATTCAACAGAATTCAAAATAAAATAATTAACATAACTGCTAACGGTCGAGGGATTCTTAAAATAATTCAACAGAATTCAAAATAAAATTATTAACATAACTGCTAACGGTCGAGGGATTCTTAAAATAATTCAACAGAATTCAAAATAAAATAATTAACATAACTGCTAACGGTCGAGGGATTCTTAAAATAATTCAACAGAATTCAAAATAAAATTATTAACATAACTGCTAACGGTCGAGGGATTCTTAAAATAATTCAACAGAATTCAAAATAAAATAATTAACATAACTGCTAACGGTCGAGGGATTCTTAAAATAATTCAACAGAATTCAAAATAAAATTATTAACATAACTGCTAACGGTCGAGGGATTCTTAAAATAATTCAACAGAATTCAAAATAAAATTATTAACATAACTGCTAACGGTCGAGGGATTCTTAAAATAATTCAACAGAATTCGAAATAAAATTATTAACATAACTGCTAACGGTCGAGGGATTCTTAAAATAATTCAACAGAATTCGAAATAAAATTATTAACATAACTGCTAACGGTCGAGGGATTCTTAAAATAATTCAACAGAATTCAAAATAAAATTATTAACATAACTGCTAACGGTCGAGGGATTCTTAAAATAATTCAACAGAATTCAAAATAAAATTATTGACATAACTGCTAACGGTCGAGGGATTCTTAAAATAATTCAACAGAATTCAAAATAAAATTATTAACATAACTGCTAACGGTCGAGGGATTCTTAAAATAATTCAACAGAATTCAAAATAAAATTATTAACATAACTGCTAACGGTCGAGGGATTCTTAAAATAATTCAACAGAATTCAAAATAAAATTATTAACATAACTGCTAACGGTCGAGGGATTCTTAAAATAATTCAACAGAATTCAAAATAAAATTATTAACATAACTGCTAACGGTCGAGGGATTCTTAAAATAATTCAACAGAATTCAAAATAAAATTATTAACATAACTGCTAACGGTCGAGGGATTCTTAAAATAATTCAACAGAATTCAAAATAAAATTATTAACATAACTGCTAACGGTCGAGGGATTCTTAAAATAATTCAACAGAATTCAAAATAAAATTATTAACATAACTGCTAACGGTCGAGGGATTCTTAAAATAATTCAACAGAATTCAAAATAAAATTATTAACATAACTGCTAACGGTCGAGGGATTCTTAAAATAATTCAACAGAATTCAAAATAAAATTATTAACATAACTGCTAACGGTCGAGGGATTCTTAAAATAATTCAACAGAATTCAAAATAAAATTATTAACATAACTGCTAACGGTCGAGGGATTCTTAAAATAATTCAACAGAATTCAAAATAAAATTATTAACATAACTGCTAACGGTCGAGGGATTCTTAAAATAATTCAACAGAATTCAAAATAAAATTATTAACATAACTGCTAACGGTCGAGGGATTCTTAAAATAATTCAACAGAATTCAAAATAAAATTATTAACATAACTGCTAACGGTCGAGGGATTCTTAAATTAATTCAACAGAATTCAAAATAAAATTATTAACATAACTGCTAACGGTCGAGGGATTCTTAAAATAATTCAACAGAATTCAAAATAAAATTATTAACATAACTGCTAACGGTCGAGGAATTCTTAAAATAATTCAACAGAATTCAAAATAAAATTATTAACATAACTGCTAACGGTCGAGGGATTCTTAAAATAATTCAACAGAATTCAAAATAAAATTATTAACATAACTGCTAACGGTCGAGGGATTCTTAAAATAATTCAACAGAATTCAAAATAAAATTATTAACATAACTGCTAACGGTCGAGGGATTCTTAAAATAATTCAACAGAATTCAAAATAAAATTATTAACATAACTGCTAACGGTCGAGGGATTCTTAAAATAATTCAACAGAATTCGAAATAAAACTATTAACATAACTGCTAACGGTCGAGGGATTCTTAAAATAATTCAACAGAATTCAAAATAAAATTATTAACATAACTTCTAACGGTCGAGGGATTCTTAAAATAATTCAACAGAATTCAAAATAAAATTATTAACATAACTGCTAACGGTCGAGGGATTCTTAAAATAATTCAACAGAATTCAAAATAAAATTATTAACATAACTGCTAACGGTCGAGGGATTCTTAAAATAATTCAACAGAATTCAAAATAAAATTATTAACATAACTGCTAACGGTCGAGGGATTCTTAAAATAATTCAACAGAATTCAAAATAAAATTATTAACATAACTGCTAACGGTCGAGGGATTCTTAAAATAATTCAACAGAATTCAAAATAAAATTATTAACATAACTGCTAACGGTCGAGGGATTCTTAAAATAATTCAACAGAATTCGAAATAAAATTATTAACATAACTGCTAACGGTCGAGGGATTCTTAAAATAATTCAACAGAATTCGAAATAAAATTATTAACATAACTGCTAACGGTCGAGGGATTCTTAAAATAATTCAACAGAATTCAAAATAAAATTATTAACATAACTGCTAACGGTCGAGGGATTCTTAAAATAATTCAACAGAATTCAAAATAAAATTATTGACATAACTGCTAACGGTCGAGGGATTCTTAAAATAATTCAACAGAATTCAAAATAAAATTATTAACATAACTGCTAACGGTCGAGGGATTCTTAAAATAATTCAACAGAATTCAAAATAAAATTATTAACATAACTGCTAACGGTCGAGGGATTCTTAAAATAATTCAACAGAATTCAAAATAAAATTATTAACATAACTGCTAACGGTCGAGGGATTCTTAAAATAATTCAACAGAATTCAAAATAAAATTATTAACATAACTGCTAACGGTCGAGGGATTCTTAAAATAATTCAACAGAATTCAAAATAAAATTATTAACATAACTGCTAACGGTCGAGGGATTCTTAAAATAATTCAACAGAATTGGAAATAAAATTATTAACATAACTGCTAACGGTCGAGGGATTCTTAAAATAATTCAACAGAATTCAAAATAAAATTATTAACATAACTGCTAACGGTCGAGGGATTCTTAAAATAATTCAACAGAATTCAAAATAAAATTATTAACATAACTGCTAACGGTCGAGGGATTCTTAAAATAATTCAACAGAATTCGAAATAAACACAACATGTGATTATATATATGAATATGAACTATTATATGAACTCTCTCAAATTTATATAATACTAGTGCATGGTGGATCCAACCAGATTTTTCCGGAGTCCGTTCCCAATCCTGCACCTAGTTTTTGCAATTCCGGATTATTTTCAGACCAGATTTATAAGATAATTCGGCCGGATTTTGTACTTCTCTAGTTACAAATGGAAATGTTATAATGATTATCAGTAGGGCGCGGATTTATAGGCAAATGCCTTTTTTTCTGCGAGCTTGGAATGATGTAATACGTTCAAAAAACGTGTTTTTAGCATCGTCCGAAGCGTCTAGCATGACATTTATTTTGCCTATTTCTGCCTATTTTGGACTTTTTGGGTTTTTTTGCCTATTTTGGGATTTTGGTACTATTTACGCCTTTTTTAGCAATTTTTCCTAAATTTTGCCTAAAAATCAGTGCAAAATCTAAAATTAGTCGGAAAAAGCCTAAAAATCAGTGCAAAATCTAATAAAAAAATAAAACTAAACAAAGCAATATAATTCAAAAAATAATAATTTTTAGTTCGACGAATTGAGCGTTTTTACTCTTTTGGACATTTTGAGATTAGACGTTTTGGCGGTAGGACATTTTGGGGTGGGACGTTTTGTGGGAAGTATTTGGCGATTTTCCGTGCATATTTTGTCCAACTCTAGTTATCAGGTATGAACGGTTATTCTTATCACTTTACCAACCTCTCAAAATCAGAAATTCCGATCAGAAATTTTTCTTTCTCGATAAAATGGAGGGTTACATCAGAATTCACAAAATCTTTGCCTTCGGCGCATAGAAGATGCTAAAAAATCCGAGTATATAGTAATTCATTTCGGTAGAATTCTGGCTTCTTAGCCTTTCAAAATTTAAAAATTTTTGCTGCGGCGCTAATTTAAAAGACATGGGTTTCTTCAAAAATTTTTAAGACATCTTCGTATCAGATGTCTAAAATTAATGTTTGGGACATCTACTGGATCAGATTTAACAGATGAATTTGATAATGATTTAGTGAATTTTTGATATAATTTTGCAAATTTAATTAGATTTTGAAAATTTCTAACCCCAAATATTACTTAGGGATGCTGAGAAAGATTCACCTTCAACGTTTCCTCAAGGAATATCTTCCTCAACAGACCAAATGTTGATATTGGGTCTTTGACCAGTACTCGTCCTTCTTCGAAATAACACGCAAAACATAAAGTACCAGTTTCGGGAATCTGGCATTTTTAGATTCTGCCGCGGTACTGTAAATATATTAAATATAAATTTTCAGTGCTACAGGTTTTCAGCGCACCCTAAACCCCTTTTATTTGAAAATTTTTCCTAAAAATATTTAGTAAAGTAGGATGGAATTTTGTCTTTAAAAAAGTGTTATACCTATACGTATCAGTCAACACACTCGAAATCAGAAAACGGTCAAATTCCGAGTAAACCCAAATCCACGAGTTTCGACGAGAAAAAGTACCGAGGAATCTAGTTTGGTCGTAGAATTGATTTCGATGAATAGCTTTACCCTCTGAAGCAGTACAGTCAAGTGAGTTTTTTCAGACGAATAAATTTTTATGAACGAGACATGTCATAATCGCCAAAATAACAGATATTGGGTCTATAAAAATTCGAGAATGAGAAAATCCGATTCGATGAGGTGCGAACTTATTTTATCGTCTATTATTTAAACTTTATTTGATCGATTATCTCTAATTTAAAGGTTTATGAAAAAACAAAAAAAACGCGTGCCCAGTTAATTTTGGATCCCCCTGTAATTTCCTTTTTTTTATTTTTAAAAAAGTTAAAATCTATTTTTCACACGTTTTAATTCAATTTAAATATTTTTTCTGATAAAAACAAAATAGTTGAAATACTTATCAGTCGGTTCTAATCTGTGGAGTTCGGAGTTCTCTCCCAATTAAAGATGACGAGTAGGCTTGGATACTCGTCAATACTATTTGCAATACTATTTTCCGGCATTGTATGTATATTATTTTTTAATATAAATAAACCAATCAAAATTTAATAAAAGAAAGTTTATTCATTATATTCGGATTTAACATAAGTTCTGTCATAGTGTGGGTTTTATAGATAACTTTAAAGATATACATGTTATATCATATATACCAATAGAAAGCTTGATTCGTATTTCTTTTGACATGTTCGGCATTTTTGAAAATTTAGAATTTTTGAGATATATGCGGATAAAAAGGCTATTGCATCGGATATGTCATATCCATATATAGCTAAATAAATAAACTCATATGCTTATTCATCGTAATTTTATAAGGTATATGAAATATATGAAATTTTTTATATATGAAATATATGTATTAAATTTATATAGGAAATATATATAAAATATATAAAAAATATAATAAATTTATATATGAAATATATAAATAAAAATATTTCGTTGAATAAGCATATCAGTTAGCTCTTTCGTAAAAAATTTATTTGGCCAGATACGGATATGACATAGCCGACCATATCCTCTTTATCCGCGTATATCTCAAAAATTAAATTTTTAAAAATGCTGAACATGTCAAAAGATATACGAATCAAACTTTCGATTGATATAAAGAATATTTAGATATATCCGTAAAGTGACGTCGATACCCCCACACTATTACAAAACTTATGTTACACCCTAATATTATATTTAAAATAAATTAAAATAAAATTAAAATAAAATTTAAAATAAAATAAATTTCTAAACAATCTTTTTCTCATTCTTTAAATCTAAAATATTTTCCACATCATTCCTTACATAAAATAAAATATAAGCATTTGTGTCCTAAATAAATTGTAATTTATTGATTATAAATACCATTCCATAATCCTAAATGAATCCCGCTATTGACTGGACCCTTCAGGTCGTTTCATAAAAAAGTTCGCATATTTTTAAATGTTTTTGAGTGATAAATGTTTTTATTCGATTTTTTCTCTAAGACTAAATAGAAATAGGAGATCAGTAGAGACGTGCGAGACTCTTGGTCTTGGTCTTGATTCCAAGACTTTTCTTGGGTTTTTTTAGGTCTTGGTCTTGGATGAATGATTTTATTTAAATAATCAACAGAGATGTAAGGAGGCAAGTTTAGAAGGATGATATTGTGGGATTTGTGTGTTGAGAAGGATATTGGTAAATTTGGTGGATTAAGAAGGATGTTTAGGATTCGGCAGGTATATATAGATATTAAAATTAAGAGTGTTTGGGAGATATATGTATATCAAGAGAATTTATTTAAAAAATGCAAACTTTTTTATGAAACGACCTGATAATGCACTGGACCGTAACACCCTAGGGTTTGTATTAAAAATTTTGTTTTATGCCTATATGAAAGCCCATAAAATTTGCCACAAAATAGTCCAGAACTTAATTTTTCTATAAAAATATCCGGCTGATACAAGTCCACTTTACATTAAAATGCTCAAACCTCCCAAAATATCACACAAATAACTTCTTCAACTTTTCGGTCTTACTCCCCATGAATTTTTTGCGGAAAATTTAAACTTGATATATTTTGTAGCAAATTTTATGGGCTTTCAACATTGTGTAAAAACAGATTAATATTTTGTTAAATTGAATATGCTATTTTATAAAAATTTCAAAGCTCTATAATTTACTTTTTGATTTTACCATTAATTATTTCTAATTGTTTCGAAAAGTTTAAATTTTTATTTTACAAATACTTGAGTCTATTTTTTTCCTTGACTGTATATACTTGAAGTAATATTCTGAAATTTCTGTTGAGTTATCGAGGAATTCAAATAATTTTGAATTTTTAAATCTAAAAATATTTGGAGAAAGCTCAACCATATGTGACTATCGATGATAAGCCAGTGTAAGGATAATTTCAAAGCTACCTTCACATCATCAGGATCTAACATACGAATCCTGGCATCGTCAAATAATTGCCAGTCTTCAGTAACCAAATTTTTTAATTTAGAAATAAAATGTCCACTGCTAAAACTTTCCCCAATATGCACCTAGGTAAAGTGGATTAATTATTGGCTATTTTAAATTGAATTTATTAAATGAAAATTTGCAAATTTAAACTGTAATAGGATTGCAAAACTAGAAAATTTTTGTACTTTAGCACTATCACTTGCACCTTTCTAACTAACTACATATAAAGATATTAGAGTTCGAACTAGGCCGGGACTTGACTTCCGGGCATGTTTTCCCAGAAACCGGGTATGTTTTTGGCACAAAAGAATCCAAAAAAATTCAAAAAGTTTTTTCCAGCGAAGTAATTCACCCTCATCCCTCAAGAGTCTCTTCACTGATTTGAGAGATTAATAATTCTCCTATATTACTAAATCCAGGATAGTTAGGTACATCTTTGTTCAGTCAAATGTTTATGAATTGAATGAATTGAAAAATTTTATGTTTTAAATTTTATGAATTGAACATTTTTAATTTATTCCTTTTTATCTATATTTTTCTTTAATAATTTTAGCACATTCTGCAAAAATATTTTCCAAAAGAGGCAACTCATTTGGAGTTAAATCACAAATAATATTCAAATCACGTCGATATCTAATTAAAATTTTAATCTCTGTATCTATCTAGTTAAAGTGTTGGCCGGTTTAAACGATTTTCTACAAAGAGTGTTGGGAGGCGATCCAACTCGGAAGTCTGTTTTTTTGTTGGAAAAACGCGAGGAAAAGGCACTATTGTTTTGAAATAAAGAAACGTTTGAAGAAGATGACAATTTAATTCCAAAATGGCTCAAGACTGCAAAATTACATCTGTTGGCGAAAAATGATAAATATTGAAATAATGAAATTTGGATCCTGAACTTAATTTGTCAAAACATTTTAATTTATCCATCAAATGATTTTGATATTCAAAAATGTCGATGGCAAGAATATTTTATTTTATACGAAACACCAGTTATAAGAATATTATAAGTAATTTAATTATTTGTTTGAAAAAAACAAGCTGAAAATTTGATGTGGATCTACAATTTTTTGGATGAGAAAAGTGAAGAGGAACGTATGATCTATGCAAACCCTGACAAGCAAGAAGGTATGTATTATTTTGACTCCAGATCTGAACTGGAATGAGACAAATTTGGATGAACTTCACTTGTTAGATGTATCATCGACATGATTTGAATATTATTTGTGATTTAACTCCAAATGAGTTGCCTCTTTTGGAAAATATTTGTGAAGAATGTGTTAAAATTATTGAAGAAAAATATGGATTAAAAACGAATTAATTAAAAATGTTCAATTCATAAAATAGAACATAAAATTTTTCAATTCATAAAGATTTGACTGATTAAAGACCTATTATCTATTTCTTGGAAACGGCATTCCAGTCGCTAGTTACACTTACCCCAACTCTACACTTAAACAACCACTGTAGAAATTTTACTCTTAACTGAGGGTTATTTGACTCGAGTAAATAATTTATTCTACCAAGTTGAAAAATTACTCGAGGTTTGGGTTAACCTACCCTGTTGTTTAACTCTGATCGGAGGTCAAATAACCCTTACCCCGAATTTATTCTACGGGTCTCCTGTATTTAACCACTGTGTTCAGAATACCGTATTTACTCGATTAATTCCCCCGAGGAATTATTTTTTCAACCCATCCCTGGCATGGGGAATTAATAGAGGGTGGGGAATTATTCGAGAGTGGGGAATTAATCGAGCAAATACGGTAGTTATTTTCTAGTTTTAATTAAATAGCTGCTTACAATCATTCCAAACAGAGAAAATAATGTTTCCTTTGTATTATCAGGAGACGCTGGATGTAGGAATTGTCTCATTTGGAGGTTTTCAATTGGATAATTAATTGGGCGTCTGAATATTAAGTTATATTTTAAATTTTTATTTCCTTTACTGTTTAGTGTCTCTTTCGAATTCAATTATTATAATTTCAGGAAGCTGCCATAACTTGGTATATTGTTCCGTATTCTGTTTACAATTATGGCATTCAACGTTTGATTTTTCAAGTGCCCTTTCCAACAATGTAAATAGGTCCACATTTAAATTTTCAGGCTTAACCACTAATCTGATATACAACTACAGAAAATATTTAAAAATAAATTATTTAATATAACTTTATATTTCATATATTTAGATTATCTTTATTATATTTTTTATTCAGTATAAGTTTGGCAAAAATTATTGAAATTATTTAAAAATAAATTCAATGCCCTATTAATCTTATTTCTCATTTTCTCATAAGTAGGTGTACAACAAACAATAAAAATACCGAGAATATCTATGAAAATGAAAAATTTCATGTCAGCTTAATCAAAAGTTGAACTTTTAATAATTCCTTTTTAATCAGTTCATCTTGATTGTCTCAAAAACTCTTAATATTTAGATGAAACTTAAATAACACAGCACGCCTTTTGTGGAACGTGCTGGCATGGGCCATTCCATTTGGGGTATTTGGTGGACTTCAATATAAGAGAAACCTAAATCCTATCGGGAAGCTTAAAGGGTTGATCAAGTCCTCTGGCTTGCCGAGGCACAGATATTAATATACACAGGGATGTAACAGTGTCTTTATTCAAAGGGAAAATACATATAAATAAAATCAACAATTAAATGTATATTTACTAACTCCGACCAAACATAACAATCAACTGAACCAATTACAAAGGAAAATAAAAGGATTAAATATATGAGCAATAAATGGGCGGAAATGTGTTTAATGGGAAAATCATTTAATGGAAATATAAAATATCTCTTTGCTCTTTAACCTTCGGGATAAAGTCCTTCCTTACACCTCCAACCTCAGGGAAGACCGTCCCTGGTCTTAAAATATCTAATTCCCAAACAGTGCCAATTAACCTTAGTTTAAAATTTTTGTTCTGACTGACGTTCCACTCTTTCTCTCATATCACTCCTTTCCCACAAAGGATCATCCTTGATCCTAAATTTTGTTCTACAGACTGGTTTTTGCCGAGGCCCCCAGTCTGTCTTTTTTGACCCTTTCAGGGTATTTCGATGATCTTTTGTTTCCTAAAGCGCTGTTTAGAGTGGATTGTCAGTCAATTTTGATTTTATTTTTCTTCCTTGCAGAAATTTTGGCCTGCTTGGAAATTGGATTTATTTTAGTTGCCTATTTTTTCTTTTTTGGTTAAGAGCAAATATTTGGATAATGTGTAAAATAAAAACAGTCAGAATTACCTAAGTAAATGGGAAATAGTAAAATGCTCAAGTTCAAATGTCAAATATCTTAAAGTTAAAAACAAATAAATTTAACACCTAAATTAAATGTTGGGATTGAATTGCTTTGAAAGAGGACAGGATAAGTTATTGTAGGAAAAGTATGCAAAAGTCAAATTAGAATTAAAGATACCTAAGTATCCAATATTCTCACCTAACTTTTGCAATTTTTAGTGCAATAACTAGCTCCTTTAATTCTCAAAAAAAAACATAATTAAAATAAAGGTGATAGTCATTATAAAGTATTTTCCAAAATAAAGATATATCAATCCATATAGGATTGTATACCTAGTTTTTGATAAAATATTTTATAGCGATTATTTGACCTTTATTGCCTATGGGGAAAATAAAAATTATTTTAAATTGTGAATGGACAGGGAGTGAGGAAAAATGGAAAATGTGAGAAATTATGGAAAATTGATTATATATAGTAATTAACAGTTAGAAAAGTAAATTAATTATATATGATTGGAAAATTTAATAGAATGATTGAATAAGGGATGAGATTTAAATTTGATAATAGAATAATTATGTCAATGAATAATTAACTTAAAAATAATTTGATTGATTAAAATAATTAATAAAAAAATTGATTAAATTGACAAAAATAATTAAATTAAAATTTCATTTAAAATTAACAAAACAAATTAATATTTTCCTCTCCAAGTATTACATTCACGAGCAAAGTGACCAGCCTTTCCACAATTAAAGCATGTTCTATCTGTATTTCGCACAAAAGTCCGAGAATTCC
Organism: Meloidogyne luci; assembly: GCA_902706615.1. NCBI lineage: Eukaryota > Metazoa > Nematoda > Chromadorea > Rhabditida > Meloidogynidae > Meloidogyne > Meloidogyne luci. Next base: position 141,761 of record CACSLI010000148.1, on the reverse strand, counting down.
AACCACGCCAACTGTCAGGTGCCTGCCTCTTGGGTTGATTCCTATAAAATTCAGTGTTAGTTTTCATATTTAAATTATTAAAATCGTTTTCAAACCAATCCTCTGCACGGTTACGTGAACTCGGTCCAGGTGCATTTGAGTTCTGTCTCCACGTTTCATTTGGTCCTTGTTGTTGTTGCCTGGGCCCTTCCAACACACCAGCGATCGTCTTGTCAGCTGTCACAAGTTGAGTGTTGAGCAAATCACGTCGAAGACCCTTCAAATAATTAATACCAACAATTTTCGTAAAGGAGGACGCTTTCTCGAAAAACCTTTGCCAAGGAAAAACCTTTGCCAAAAACCTTTGCCAAGAGAAGAGAAACGATAGGGGAGAAAAGTGAAAGTAATATAATTATAATATTCCTTTGCAGTATTTTTGGAAATAATTCACACTAATCGAGATCATCCAAATAAATATTCTAAAAATTCTCTCCTTTACATTTGAAAACATTGTAAATTTTGAAGAATATTTAATTAAGTTGAAGAAGAAAATAAATTTTAGCTTAACTTCATAATTTCTAGCAAGTAAAGAAAATTTCTTAAAACAAAAACTTCGAAATTTTCTCACCCTAGGTCTTTAAAAAAAAGGAGAAAATTAAAAAAAAATTGTTAGAGTGGAAAACAGTATTCTAGAGCATGAGAAAGAGAGGAGAAAGAAGAGAAATTAATTTATTTTTACAATATTTATTTTTGAATTTTCCAAAACTAATTAATGATAATAGAAGTTACAAAAATAAATATTTGAAATCATTATTGTCAAATTAATTTAATTATAAAATTCCTCAAAAGAGCGATTCTGTATTTCCAATCAAACTCTAAATATAAGACTATATAATTAGACATGTTCAGTATATGAAAGTATGTATAGAAAACCAGATTTATTTTAATTTCCCACTATTTTTATTATCTAGGATACCGATCCAGAGTAGAAATTTCAACCAATAAATTATTTTATTCTAATTTGCCTAAGCATTCATAGGCTCACCTTCATAGTCTTACTCATTCATATACTGTAAAAGTGAAGGGAGAGAAGAAAGATTTAGAGAGAGAGTATTTGATTGGCTGAGCTAATTTATTCTGAAATATTATTAACCAAAACAATTTAAACCAATAGAATAAAAGACAGTTAAATTTGAATTTTTAGAAGAAATAGAAACGGTAATTGTATTTTGACAGCTCGTTTTTTTTTTAGTATCTCCATTTCAGAATCATTAAAAAATATCTTTAGAATTACTCGATTTCTATTTCCAGACTAAGACTAAAATATTGAAAATAGTAGAATTGAAAAATATTATCAACATAGAGGGAGAATGGAGGAAATCTACAGAAATATGTTTAAAAATAGAGTAAATCCTAAAAATTGAATCTAATTTTATTTATTTATTTTTTAAATTTATTTTCCAAACTAAAGTGCCAGCTGAAATTCATCCTTAAATTGTTCTTGCCTAGGCAATTGGGGTATTTTAGACAGAAGTAGATAAAAATATTATTCACTCCAAACCCTTAAAAATTTAGAAGAAAATTTTCAATCATAACTAGAAAATTTGAAAGAGAGGAATAAGAATTAAAAAAAAATTTTTCTGATCGTTTGAGAGAATTATAATTTTCATGTTTTCAGAAAAATCAGACCCTGACATTTATTTTCCCAAGCTAAAATTAATTATTAAAAATCGGTTTTAGACTCAATAATTTGTACATAAAATAATATTGAAAAATAAAATATTTAGACACTCATTTCCAAAACTAAAAGAATCAAAGAAAAATTAAATTCAAAATGAATAAAAAAATTTTCATGAAATTGAATAAAATGAATTAAATCGTTAATCAGACTGGTACGTATTTTCCAAAATTCTATATTAAAATTTCCCAAAAATAGGTTTTAAGCTTGCCTGGACAATTCGTAAGTTTTAGATAAAAATAAATAAAAATATTGCCTATCTCTTAAATTTTAAAAATTAGAAGAAAAATTTAATTCATAAGTCTCCAAAACAGAGAGAAAGAAAAATTTTTAAGTGGAAGTACGGTACTTGTGGGTAATCCCTAAGGCCTTTTGCTGATTTTTTTGCTGAAATTAAATTTTCAGGATGCCCCAAAAATAGTCCTTAACATTTATTTTCCAAAGTTTCAGAATAGTAATTGGGTAATAATTATAACCTTGCCTAGGCAATCTCGAACTGTTTAAAATAAAAATGTAAGTATAATAATTTTGAGATTAATAAGAATTAAAACATTAAATTTATAATCTGAAGTGATAAAAATAAATTTAGTTTGAATAAATTAGATTTTAGACTAGGAAAGAAGATTTAGAATAAATATCAGACAAGATTGATATAGAACTAAATAAAATTTGTAAGAATGTTATAGAAATGTTATAATTAATATATAAAATTGAATTAATATTATTGAACTTAAATTTTCTAATAGAATATATATTTTTACATTTTTTAAATTTTTATTTTACCTCCTCAATACAGTCTTTATTGCCGAAGCACAATATTCCAATTAAATATTCCACAACCAAGTAGTTTCAAAATTAAATTAGAATTAATCGAAGATCAGAATTTGCTTGTAAATAATTTTGTTGTAAATAAGATTTCTAAATATTTAATAATATTATTATAAATGATTAAAATATTTATAAATAATATTTAACAATAACTCAAATTGGAAATTAAAATAAATAAAAACAGAATAAAAATCAGAATAAAATCAGAATAAAGTTTGAAAAAATCAGAATCTATAGGATAGAATCAGAATTAATATTGAAAAATAATAAATAAAGTTTCAACTTATTAATATAAAATATAGAATTATTAAAAAAATTATAAATATAAGACAGAACTAAAGGCCTAGTAAAGGATGAAGATAGAATGAATAAATGTGAAGAAGGAAGAAAGGAGGAAATGAATAAATGTGAAGAAGGCTTGGCTTTAGAGAAAGCCAAGCCTGAAAGGTTTTTTCCTTTTTTTTCCTTTTTCTTCTCCTCTAGGGAAGATAGGCTATTTAGTTTAACAAAGACCGTTAGACTGGCCTAGGCCATTTTCAATGAATAATTGTGAAGAAGGAAGAAAAAAAATGCCTCCAGTGTAAAGGCTGGGAAATAAAGAGAATAATAATTTTTTTTGTAATAAATAAAAAATAGGACAAAAATTTTTTTTTACAATAGATGGGAAAGGCGATAAAACGAATAAATGGAAAATGTAAGTACGTGCGCAAACAATTTTGCGTTTTGAAACACTTCGGTGATACTGTATTTTTTTAAGGTATTTTCATTCAGACTTCCCGAAGGAATGTATATACATAACTATATTTTTAATTAGGGCTATATCAATTTTTAGGACAATCTTAATTATTCTTATAACCTTGAACTATTAGTTTTATTTTCTTACTTAATTCTCTTCTTTTTCTATTCTAGTCTTATTGGTTTATCTTAATTTTATTTAGAGCTAATATTTTATATTATTTGTCCGGTAATCTACATTATGGTTGTCCTTTTATTTTACCTAAAGCCCTTTTATTGAGTTTATATTTAATTATTTATTTTCTCTCGAGAGTCTGTCTTGCCGAAGCAATCACGCGCGCGCGAAGAGTTAGTCCCTCATCAATCTATCTCCAAATTTTGTCTACCGGCCGCCCAGGCCAATGGAATGTCGCGAAGACGCGCAACCATCCGGTGCTACCAATAACACAGCACGCCTTTTGTGGAACGTGCTGGCATGGGCCATTCCATTTGGGGTATTTGGTGGACTTCAATATAAGAGAAACCTAAATCCTATCGGGAAGCTTAAAGGGTTGATCAAGTCCTCTGGCTTGCCGAGGCACAGATATTAATATACACAGGGATGTAACAGTGTCTTTATTCAAAGGGAAAATACATATAAATAAAATCAACAATTAAATGTATATTTACTAACTCCGACCAAACATAACAATCAACTGAACCAATTACAAAGGAAAATAAAAGGATTAAATATATGAGCAATAAATGGGCGGAAATGTGTTTAATGGGAAAATCATTTAATGGAAATATAAAATATCTCTTTGCTCTTTAACCTTCGGGATAAAGTCCTTCCTTACACTTAAAAACTTCCATTGAAGATATAAAGTAAACTTAGCCATCTATTTTTTGTATAGAAACAATACAAGACAAACAATAGATTAAAACAAACATGAGAAGTCTGCTTAATAAGGAAATATAAAGAGGAAAAGAGATCCAGCGGCTAGCATTCAATCATTTACTAGGTGGAGGTAGAAGATCTATTAAGAAAAACAACAAAAATTGTTAACAGCTACATACAGCTACATATGTTTAATATTCGACGGCAAAAACAACATAGTGTTGAATGAACTATTGTGATGAATTGTTTTAATGAACTAACTTATTATAGTTAGTGTAAACGTTAGTATGAAGGTTAAGGTGTGAAGTTTAGTAAAGCTTATGGACAATCGAAGCTTATTGGGCCTTATACATAATTCTCTTGCCATTTTACTATGATAATTTCCATACAATGACATTTTTGGCCAACTTGTAAAGATATTTTAAAATATTCCTTTGTCAAGTTTCTAACAACATCTTCTATATGCGCTGTGCTTTATTTATAAATTATATGCAAAGGCCAAAAAATTGTGGTCTTGTGTTAGACCTTTCTTAGGAAAATTAAATTTTTCATTAATTAAAGAAATAAAGAGGTATTTAAAGAGAAAAGAAGATCGTTTTTAATTCTTTTCAAAGGTTTCCAGAATATCTAATTTGAAATAATATAACTCCAATTTCTAGCTTATATTAGACAAATGTTTTGTCAATTTGATTATAATTTTAATTTAATTAATCATTTTAATTTAATTATTAATTAATTTTAATTTAATTATTAAATTAAATTTTAATTTAATTTTGGGATATTTAACACCTGTTGTTGAAATGCAATAGTTTTCTGGGCACAACCATTACAATTAATAATTGAACACGAGGTAATAGTAAAGAGGTCAGTGACAATTGAAGAGGAATATGTCCTTTGTTGGGATAAAAAGTCACTACCCGCCTCTATAATGGTTTCTTCATCAAAATTTGGTAAACTCTTCTTATCAAAAGTATTGCTCATTATTTCAAGAACTCCCTAAGATGATCAAAAACTTCTAATTTATTTTTTTTATTATATACTCGATTGGTGTCTTCACCAAGTTTGTTTATTAAGTAATATACAAAATTAATAGAACTGTTCTCAGTTTTTCCATCAAAGTCCTTTCTAATTTCATTAGCAAAGATTGTCTAAATATCAGGGAAATTATCTCCAATTTAGCGTTTTATTATCAGGTTGGAGCATAAATAATGAGCCCGCCTTGAGTTAAGTGGATTAAAACATTTCAACAAAATTTTATTAGACTTCAAATTATTTTCTTAATGGTTCTAGGTGAGCCGTATATTTTTTGGCAAAAAAATAAGCATCAGAGGATTAATTTTTCAGAAGCTTTTATAAATTAGTTTTAACAAATTTATTAAAATTAAATTAAAAATTATTAATTTTATCGCATTGTCTCTTTGATCAAACCAAATTTTAAGGTCAAGCAGAAGATATAGCATAAACAATATAAAATTAAAAAAACAAATTTTGGTCATGGTTCGGAAAATATACTGTACCATTTTATATTGCATAGTAATGCAAATTAATTTACTTCAACGATAGCTAACATTCTTGTTAATAAAATAAAAACAGAAATTAGTTAAATTAGTGGTAGTGAAAAAGTTATGAAATTTGAAAGCTCATTATTTATGCTCCAACCCAATATTTACCAAAATTGGTTGAATATTTAAAGAATAATAATTGGCACTCCAATATATATTAAATAAAGCACTGAGGGATCCAGTTAATACTCCTCTTGTCCCTCTTTCATTTTGTGTGTTGATAAATTGTTTTAAAATTGAACCACTATATATGAGTGAGAATTTCTTCGTATGTAATAGAACTTGTAAAATGACATTTATAAAGCAATTATTTTGGGGATTACGTAAACCAGTTTTGCCAGGCTCCTAAAAAGGGGATAAATTCTAAGCGCTAATGAAAACATCTCTCACCACTACCCGCGGTACTGTTAATTCAGAATAACCAATTTTGTCTATTATATCTTCATAAGATAAATCAAATTGCGATTTGTCAGCTGGTGGCACATTACTAGATCCGGCACAATAGGAGGACATTTTGCACAAACAAATAGAGATAAATTAGATTTTAACTTGATTAAATTTTAAATTTAAAAAGTTTATTAAAGTTTAGATAATGTGAATAGCCTTTATATCAACAGACTGATTAGAAAAAAATTTAGATTATGATTAATTTAGAAAAGTTTTATACAAAATTTTAAACAAAAAATTTTAATGTTTTTTAATTGATGATCTATTTCATTAATAAAATATTAATTTTGGGCTAATTTTCGAAATAATTCAAAATATCAATTAAATATTAAAAATTTTGAAAAATTCTATTTTGATTTCATTTTTGTTAATTTCTTTAAAAATCATGAAAAACGTAGATGAAGAACGACGAATTAATGGAACGGCACTGGTTTTCTAAGCTAAAAATAAATTCTTTAATTAAAAATTTTAAACTCATCACTGGTACAAGTTGAAGGAATTAAATTCATTTCCGAAACCAGACGGAGATTTCAAAATTTCTGGTCATGGGCTTATTAGACTATACACTATAATAATCTACTACAACACATATTGCATCTACCCAGGGGTGTGCAGAAAGTGATTTTAAAAAGCAAAAGGCGAAAGTCGATTTAAACGGCGAAACTAAGCGAAAATCGGAGAAGGGCGAAACTCGCACACCCCTGATATGTAATGTTGTATGAGAGAAAGGACACTAGGATAAATGAAGAACGAAAGAAAACTTCAAAAGAACATTGCAGTTCTTCTAAACTCATACTTTCCTGACACGAGCCTAACGATCGTTGCCCACGATAAGAACGTGTGCTGGTTAATGACCACCAACCGGAAGTTTAACGGTACATAAGATGGTAAGGTTAACCGTGACAATTCGTTAAATAAAACGGTCCAATTATCATACGGCGGTTAACCACTTCGTCAAAAAATTATTTTGCTCTATAGCAAGGTTAAAAAGGTAGCCATCAATTTTTAAATCTTATAAAATTTTTAAAAGCAAGGTAAAATTATTAAATGATTTTTTAATATTTCAAACTATTCTCTATCAGATTAAATAAATTTTGTAAAGAAATCTATTAGATTAAATAAATTTTGTAATAAATTTTATAAATAAAAATTTTGCATAAATTTTCGAAAAATATCTCAAAGACGCAATTTCCTACGGGGTTCGAGTCGATTGAAACATAACTCTTCCTTCAAACCTTCACTTTTTAATCAACATGATATCCCTTTTAAATTCAAATCTCTTTTCAGCACCGCAGACGAAATTTTTAAATTATATAAGGCCTGAAGCCAAATTTCTTCCATTTTCTGCTCCACAGTCAAAAATTATTTAAAATTCATTAACAACTCGTACTTGAGATTAATAGAAAAATTCAAAGAAAATGTTTAATTACTTTCAATCGCCCTTACATGAGTGGGTGCCGAGTTGTTAAGTTATTAGATTTCACCCAAGTCATTGATGATTTAAAGTTGGGTTCACTTCTTGGTCAAAGGACAATGAATTTTCATATTTTTTCAAAATTTTTGTAATAGGAGGATCTATGGCTTCAAAGTTTTCCAAGATTAAAAAATTATCGCATACGACGCTCTAAATTTAGAACTATACATATGTCATGGACTCGAAAAAATCGTAAAAATCTTAGATTTTTTTGCTTTTTTCTTAAGTACGAGTAAGTACGAAATAGGAGTACGAAAATAGGCAGGTACGAAGTACGAGTATGTTAGAAAAATTAGGAGTGGTACGAAGTACAAGTTCAGAAAATAGGTCAGTACGAACTACGAGTACGAGCAAATCTGAAATTTATAAACACTGTTTATAAATAGTTTATTAATTTTTTTAACATTTTATCGATACTAAAAATCTATAACATAATGTAAAATTAAGTTAAAATTTTAATTTAATGGAATAATATAAAAATGAGGTTCCTCTATCATTAGATTTAAATCATTTTTTGTCTAAACTAGAACTAAGATATAAAGAAGTTGCAAACATACTACATAATTGAGCCTAAGTTTATTGCACGATTCGCTAAAACAAAAGAAATTTGCAATAAAATTTTTTGTTTAATCTAATAAAAAAGTTATACAATTTTTTAAAAATTTTAACTAGGGATAGCTAAAACGAACCATCTTTGTAATCTTTCATAAATCTTTCATAAAATAAATCTTTATAAATCTTTCATAAACTTTCTATTTGTAAATTATTAGTTTTATAATTTTTAATATTTTAAGTAGAGTGGGACAAAACCGTTTAGCTAAACGGTAAACGGTATACGATAAACGGGGTTTTTTGCTAAAATTAAACGAAACGGTAAACGGGTCTCAGATAAACAGAAAGTGGCACTTAGGCGAGACCTAAATTTATAAAATTTTTCTCAAATTTCTTTAACATCCTTGACTACCTCCTCCAGAAATTTCAGAATTTTTCATTCAACATTTCCGAAGTTATTGTCGATAGACCTCGAAAAATTAGGCATTTTTCAGAAAATCAACATTTTTGGCCACAATTTCTGAAATTCTCGATCAAAACTTCTTAAATTTTTGGAGAACTTAGATAAAGGCACGAGAGTTATTATGGCAAAATCTTATCTTTTTTGATAACCAACTCGCTATCTTATAAGCTCGCGCCAAAACGGCCCAGTCCCGTTTTTAGTTGTGAAAAATGGTATACAATAATAAAACGAATAAAACTTATTTCTTACAAAAAAATATCCGATTCTATCTAGAAATATTAAATTTTGGTTATTTTTAAAACGTGAAAATAATTTACTTTCAAAAATTGCGCGTTTTTGAGTTGGCATTTTTAAAATCTAAATATAAAACTTTACAAAATTTATTTAATTTGATGGAGAATTATTTAACATTAAAAATTTTATTTAATAATTTTGCCATGATTTTATATTTTATTTTAAATTTAAGTCCATCGTTACCTTTATAAGCTTGTTATATGGTATGGTAACTTTTTTGACATTTTTTAATATGGTTATTTAATTTTGGTTATGGTTATTTAATCAATAATACGTTCTTATTAGACTTGTTGATTTCAACCGCCGTATGATGGTTTGACCTTGCCAATTATCAGAAACAGTTATGTCAGAAAACCGACTAATAGTGCTTGAATGTCGAGTAGAGCGTCGTAATGTAGTAACAGAAATATTTGTTTGTGATGCAGATTCTAAAAACTTAACTAATAGCTGAATTTAAATTATAAATACCAATATTGTCAAGATCTAAATCGCGACAAATGCCTTGCATAACTTCATCTTCAAAATCTTCTATTGCCTGAGACTTAAGATTAAAATATTGATAACAGGCAAACAAAAATAATTCCATTTAAACAAATTATAAATCTTGAAACGAAACAATTGCCAAATAAACCAAATAATTAAGGCAATCAATTAATAATTGAATTAAATCACTATTAAAATTAATAATAAATTAAATAAAAGCTGACAAACTTAGCAAATCGTAATCCAAACCTTAAACTCGTTAATATATGCATTAATATGTAAAAAACAGTTGAACTTTAAATTAAACTATAAAAAATTGAAATCAAAACAAAACTAACTACAAAATTAAGACAAATCATGGTTGATTGAAAAATCGAAAATAGTTAAGCCAGCAAGCAATAATTGAAGAAAATTGATTGTTGTAAACAAATTGTCGCAAGAAATTAAACTTAAAACATTCAACTATACAAAAAGTATAATATCAATTATAATATCTTAAAATTATACAATTAAAAACAAAAACGAAAATCAAACATACCATAAGTATATAAACAAATGTTAAATTCTTGAATTAATCATCAATCACATGAGGCAATCAGTCAATAATTCAGTAATACACTAATAAACACAATATTAATAAATTTAAAAACGTTAACATACTGAGATTTAGCATAATCCAATAACATGAAGGATTTAACACAATACAATTATCATATAAACCTAACTAAACTAAAAAAATTGGTTAAACTTTTAATAATTTTGAAGATACTCAAACGATCGTTCTAAGACTCTAACGGACATTAAAATATTTTTTTACACTTAAACGCAATCACTCTATATTCTTAAATAAAAAAATTGAATTAAAACAAAAATTTTTCAAAAAAATATTTTTAAATTTTTAGGGGGTCATACGTCCGGCACCCAACATTTTTGGCACTAAAAAATTATTTAATTTTATAATTTATGGTAAGTTTTGAAGCCCTATTTATCAGCTTTCGAATAAGATATAAACAATCTCCCTGCTAATTTTTTTCCGAAAGTTATAAACGAAAAAGTAAAGGCAAGTCGACCCAAAACCGCGAACACAAATTTAGCCAAATTTTAAATAAAACCGAATTTTAGTAAAAATAAGAAACTTAACTATTTATTTTGTTAATAATTATCAATATTATGATAAATAATCTTATTTTAAGCCATCCATTTCAAGTATAACCCAAAATTGAAAAAAGTGCCCTGAAATGTAAACTTTGGATCATATCTTTTTTCCCGTTAAAGATAGAGCTAAACCGTTAGAATTTGGGGGAATATTAAAGGGGGGTAAACTTTGGGCGAGGAATCCAAAAAACACACTTAGAAGTTCGTATCTATGCCCGTTGACTCAGAAAACCCCCAAATTCTTCAAAAATTCACCTTGACAAAAATGTCCTCTAAAGCCTCAAAAACGCTCCCCTATACTATTTTCAGACTTCTAATGACTAAACAAACACTTAAAAGTTTCGAGATTCAAATACCCCTTTTAAGACTCAAATGACACTTTTAACCCACGTATCCATGTACAGCTCATTCTTGTTGCATGTTCTGACATATTGATAGCAGACGATGTAGACGAACCATATTGAATGTTGACATAAAGTAATAATTTCGGATGCATGCCCAGTGGATTCAAACCGAGAGGACCAAACGTACCAGGAGTCTTACACCACATAGAGAATGCCAAGAATCCACCAGACATACACCCTTAAAGAGTTATGGCCTGTGCATCCAATACATGATGCAAGAGTGCATGAACCTGGCCCTGTAGCTCCCGTGAACTACAGGTCGATAAGGGAAATTATCAACCAAGTTCATGCCTCCCGATAGCTTAGCCATCAGTTGGCTTTGACTCCCGGAGATCAAGGACCTGTTCGCACGCCTCGGGAGTTGCCACACCAGGGCGAACATCGAGCTGCCAGGATTTCAATCCGGTGCGTTTGGAATATGCCAGCAGACCCCATACGCTTCGGACGTCAGGGTGAGGTGAATAAGCCGAAGCTTATCCACGAACCTGGCAGGGATTCCAGTGGGGTTGCATGGCCGGTGATACCATGCATTTTCTTACTCCGTACCGCTGACCGTGTGATCCTTCAGAACTCGGCTAAGAGCCCAGAGACGAAGTCTCCGCATAGCGCCTTCGTTCATCCAGCACGGCCACCGGGCTCACCCCACCCGCGCCCTCCGAGAGCCGGGACACATTGGATGCACACCATCCAAAGGCTCACTCCCGTCGGGGGAAGTCATCCTATCTACCATAAAGGCAAACAGGTTCACTCCGATCCCCGAATTGGAAGATCGCACGTCCCTGCATTGTCGTGCCTAAGGGTTTTTCTGGATCCCGCTCAAACGGTCCCAACGGACCTCGCGGTACTTACCCATAACCCAAAATTTCTTTAAGCTTGTTATGCTGGTGGATTCCCAGCATAACCAAAATTCAGTCAGAATTATGCTCAAAATAGTGAAAATTTCCAAATTTATATATAAAAACTTAATTGAAATATTATATATTTCTACGATTTTTGAGTTTTTTTATTTCATCATAACTTTTTAACGGATAATCCGATCTGGCTGAAATTTTCTAAGAATATGTAATCGACTATGGGGAATTTTTAAAAAAAAGTTTCAAAAGGATCATTTGAGTCTGGGCCGTGATATTTGAGTCTAAGTGTCGAAAATGCTCGGAAAATTTTTCGGGTCAAAAAATCAAAATAAGATTTAAATAGCCTATCTTATAGAGCAACTTCTACTGACTCCAAAAATATATGGTTTGTATGAGGTACACTTGAGTCTCATCGAGATATAGGTCGAGGAAATTGTTTGAGACTCAAACTGTACTTTTGACTCAAACATCGCGGAAAATTTTTTTTAATTTTTCTGACAACGGATTTGAATTCTCCATGTATTAATGCAGTATAAAACAATTTTTTGTTAAAAATTGGCTATTTTGTCATTTTTATTCTCCGGAGGGTTTGATTTTCTTGAACATTTTTTTGTTGAAATTGTGCAAATAATCCATAATAACTTTTTAACGGATTACCCAAAATAGAAAAAAAGCTCCATGAATATGTAATTGAATCTTGGGAATTTTTTAAAAAAAAATTCAAAAGAATCTGCCGAGTCTCGGTTTCAATATTAGATTCTAAAATTTCAGTTTTTATAGTAATTTTTGAAAAATAATAAATCGACAAAATAGACTTTAGCGAACCATAGCTCATGAACATATAGTCCGATTTTAACAATTTAGCCGTCATTCGATAGAAAATTTACTGTTGAAAATCAAATTTTTCCATTTCGTTTTCAAGACGCAATTTCGAAAAAACGGGAGAAATCAAAAAAAGTTAAAAAAGGAGGTTTCGACACGTTGTTGAACCATAACTCCAGAACGGATAATCCTTTTTGCACAATTTTTGCATCATTCGATAAAGAATTAAATGCTTAGTTGAAGTAGTCAAAATCAGTTTTTTGTATTTCGTCTTTGTTGCGAAATTTCGAAAAAACGGACAAAATCGGTAAAATTTTAAAAAAGGGGAGAGTGACCGTTTTAGAATCATAACTCTGGAACGGATAACCCGAATTCGGAAATTTTTCCTTCATTCGATAGAGAATTTATTGCTTAATCGCAGTAGTCAAAATCAAAATTTTCGGTTTCGTCTTCATGACGAAATTTCGAAAAAACGCGCAAACTCGAAAAAATTAAAAAAGGGGTATTTCAACACGTTGTCGAACCATAAATCCCGAACGGGTAGTCCGAATTTCACGAATTTTCCGTCATTCGATAGAGAATTAGATACTTAGTCGCATTAGTCGCATTAGTGTTTTTCGTGTTTCGAAATTTCGGAAAAACATGCTTCGCGCAATTTCGAAAATTTTTAATATAGCAAAATTTCATCCCAATCGAAATATTCAAAAAAAGTTAATTACATTTCCAACTTCATTTCCGACTATTCTACATCCCAAATAACTATAATTTTACCCAAAAAATTTATACATATTAAAAATAAAAGCATTCATAATAAATCTCATAAAAAGTGAATAAATTTAAAAAATAAATGGTAATTTTATAAATAATGTGAAGAAATATTTTTTAAAAATAATAAAAAAATCTTACTGTAAACATTCCAAACTACCATAATGACTAATCTCTTTAAATAAAAAAATATAGTAGCCAGGAAAGTGAACATAGCTTGAATTAGTGACCGGACTTGAGTGATCGTTCGATAATATCGGTATCAATCATCGATAATATCGAGTAGGGTTGTGCCAAACCGTTTAGCTAAACGGTAAACGGTATACGGTAAACGGTATACGGTAAACGGGTTTTTTGGTAAAATTAAACGGAACTGTGTACGGGTCTCAGATAAACGGCATAAACGGTATACGGTCCTTCTAATCGGCGTTTAATTCGTTTAATTTTTTTCTAGAATTAGTGGCTTAAAACGTGAATTTTTGCCTTCTCTACCTTCACTACCGGTTATTAACCGGTACCCCCGGGTTTCGGTTTTGACCGGTTTACGACCCCCGGTTTTCGGTTTCGGTTTTTGACTGACCCCCGGTTTTCGGTTAACCGAAACCGGTTTATGGCAAAATTTGCATTTTATTTTTTTTAATTTTAAATAGAAATATAATTTTAACAAAATTTTTAACATATTCCCTATAATTCATCTATTTCTTCAAACTCTAATTCTTCTTCATCTATTTCAACGCTAGGCGCAAGCAGCATTTTATTTAAAATTGAAAACTATCCAACCTATTCCTTAGAGTATTCCCGTACAAAAGCCCTGCCATAGAGAACGTTCTTTCACTTGAAACAGAGGTTGCTGGCACACACAAAAAACATTTAGCTCCTTCTGCAATCAAAGGAAATCGCAGCTTGTTTTTTCTCCACCATTCAAACACATTTTCGTTTCGTAAAGGTCTCTCAATTCCATGTCGAAGAAGATTAAATTCTGCCTGAATTTATAAAATCATTCCGTTTATTAATTTTAATTCAATGCCTTATAGGCTGCTTTTAATTCTCGTTGGGAATCTGATGATTTTTGTGAAACTGCTGCTGGAGATTTAGTCTTTCTTTCCCAAAGATCTACTTCCATTGAATCTTCATCAATCTGGCTAAAATCATTAAAAACTTGTTCATCAATATCCTCAGTACTAAAACTTTCCAAACTTCCACTTTCATTATCTTAAATTTGAATTTAATATTGATCAATAATCTAAACTATACTTTTGATAGATAACTGAATAAATTCTTCTTCTAGAATATCCCATTCAAACCTAGGTAAATATTCTTCGTCAAATGCAAATCTTGGATCTAAAAGCATAGATAATCTCATTATTTTATTTGTTTCAATTGAAGACAGACGCGCATTTAAATTATCCTCCAATTTTTTAAAAATAATTTGAACCTCTTCATTACGACAACGTTTCTCCCGTAAGAATGTCAGAAATTTTTTAGCAGTAGGAATATAAGATGAAGCTGTTGATTGTTCTTGTGAAAGCTAAAATTTTCTAAATTTGTAACAGATTTATAAACTTACCCTTAAAGTTTCTACATGGAAGAGTTTTAGAATTTTGCATAATTCTGTAATTATATTGAAGTCTTCTCTTTCAAGTTTACCAAGATTGCTTCCCAAGCGCTTTAAATTAGTCCACTCAATTTGAGACATATTTGTTGGACGCTTTTGTGTTTCAGAAATTTTACGGAGATAATCGTCTATCTTAATCAGCGGATTTTTCATTTCGGAAAACGTGCTTAGCATTAGGAATGTGCTGTTCCATCTGGTGTTTATATCAATGGGAATTTTTTTAAGAGGCAGCCCTTCACTTTCTTGAAACTTTTTTAAAAGTATTGCGAGATTTGATCGATGTGTTCCACCAACCCACTTTCTTACTTTTACTATTAATTCTGAAATAGTTTCGTTACATTGCAATGCATCACGCACACAGAGATGGTACATGTGAGCAGAGCATTGGAAACTAATAAATAATAACTCAATAATTTTATTGAAAATAATTAACCCTTCAATTCCTAATAAACGGCAAGATTTCTGCATATTTCGCGCATCCTCTCTAACACAAGCAACTATTTGATCAATATTTAATCCATTTTTAACTAGCGAGTCTTGAATTAAATTTGCAATTTCCTCCCCTGTGTGTTCAAACAAAATTTCCAAGGCTGCAAAAACATTATCTCTACGCTGAAAATTATCGGTAACTGTGTGTGTTGTTATGCTAAAATAGTGCTTAATTAGAATTTGATAAAAGTTTAACCTAAGCAAGGCAGGAAATTTGCTAGGCTTCATCCACCCATCACTCGTAATAGAAAATTTATTCTCCCCTATCTCTTTTAATATATTGGTTCTTATTTCATTTGCCATAACGGGAATCACATTTCGAGTAAAATGCAAGCGTCCAAATATCTGTTAAATAAAAAATATTCAAGTTAAAATTTTGTGGTTTACCTTTTGATCTGGAAAAGCCAACTTAACAATTTCATGTAAATCCTGATCATCAAAAAATGGGGTTGCAATATTTTGTCGAACCATAATTTTAACCAGACGACTATCCAATTGTTTTTGTAAGTCAATTTTTGCTTCTTGTTTCGCCCAAACAGAAGTTAATTTTGGTATCTGTGATATGTTAAATAAAATAATCTATAAAAAATTACCGTTTCCATGTCATCATCCTTATAATTTTTAAGAAAATCCTCATGATTTTTTGTCTTAAGATGGTTTATCATGTTCGAAGTTGAACAGTCTTTAGGTGTTGGTAAATGGACACCGCATTTTAAACACTTTCTTTTTGTTTCACCTCCAATTTTTACTTCAACGAAGAATTTCCAAATCTTTGCCACCATTGTCAGCTAAAATAAAAAAATTAATTTTTGGGAACATAAAAAACTAAAGAACAAGAATAAAATATTCTTATTGACAAAGAAAAAGAGAAAGCTATTTTGGCGAAATGTATTGTGGAAACTCAAATGCTTAATTAATTTTCCCAAAAGTTCCATCCTTAGGGGTGTATTTTATAAACCGAAAAACCGGTCGGTTTAGGGCACCGGTTTTCGGTTTTCGCCTGTTTTTGACCCCCGGTTTTCGGTTTCGGTTTATTGGCCAAAAACACCGGTTTTCGGTTTCGGTTCGGTTAACCGACCGTGAACAGCCCTAGTAAGAACCTATTAAAGTGAGAACCTGAATTAAACGTTTAAGAACGTGTTTAAATATATGTAGGATTCTGTCGAATTTTATAATAAGTTTTAATAAGTATTAAAAACACAATTGTATTGGTGACTTTTTACTTAATATGCAAAAATTAAATAAATAAATCACATAAAATTTTTAGAAGTTTATAAGTTAGTATAATGTTTTATTTATATTCATACATAATCTTGCTATAGTTTTGAATTTTCACGTTTGGGAGTTTGTTTAAAACTCCATAAGATTATCATCCAAAATTTAAAAACTAATATGTCAATATCTAACACTAAACATAAATACCTTAGTTTTATAAACAAATCCCTGTTGAATTACATGCTTATTTCTTTAAATACTGAAATGGAGCTTCACTTTGTGTATTGAGAAAAATAGATCACTTAGGCTCAATTAAACCATGTTTAACCTTAATTGAAATTCTTTGTTTAAATTAATGTCCAATAATAATAATGCAAGATTATCTATTTAGCACTGTTCAGCTCCAATTGATGGCGGATATCTTTTTGATATGGGAATTAAAATGTCAAAGAAATCAGGACATTTAAATGTAATAAAACTAAATTTTTATTTTTATAATTTTAATAATAACAGATAATTTATTATACCAAAATTATGAAAAGGGAAAGACCAAAGCCAAAATCTGATCCAGCTTTTCAAAAATTAGTTGACCAACTTTGGGAAAATGATGTTGATAGAATTGACGAATCTGGTATATTATCTAAACATTTTTTTTCGGAAATTTTAATTTATTAAGCTATTAGACTTAATTGGCAAGGAAACCTTGAGAAAAACCAAATTGAGGACATTTCGAGTTATCCGTAAGTTTATTTATGTAAAAAGACCAAGACATTACCCCAAGACTGGACCTAAAACCCAAGATTCTTGAGTCAAGATTCAATACCAATTAGCGGAAAAAAGTCATCAATACTGAAAACAGGCAAAAATGCTGTTTACCAGCATTTTCGCCATGGCACACGCTTTTAAGGACCCTCGACACAACTGCCTACAAAACTGTGATTTTTACTAGAAACACATACTTAACAGCGTTTTACAAATATTAATAAAACACCTATTTAAGTTTATTCTCTTATGTTGATGAATCTACTATATTCCAAAAGCCTATATACGCTGCTTTTCTAAAAATGTACAAAGAAAATAATTTTTACGAACAAGTGTGTGAACAAGAACCTAATATGAACAAACGAAGGAGAAGCAAATTTGCTAAAATTTGGAAATTAATTACTGAAAGTGAAGTATTTAAATTGGGTTATGAATTTCTTCAAAAAAATAGTCAGCTATAAAATTTGTATAAAATTATTTTGATAAATTTTTAGAAAAAACTAAAAAAACATTTGATGAGTTCCGTAAACGAATGTTTGATTTTTGGTTTGGTACATATTCCCGGTGTGAACAAGATGTGGATTCTGAACCTTTGGGAAGTTCAGGTGAAAAGTTTAATTTTCATTTGGGATTTTTTAATTAATTCAATTCTATAAATTTGTGTTAATAACATTAAATAACAAAATGGATTTAAAGGAGTCGACTTTAATTTAAAATTTTGAAATTTAGAAAAAAAATTTTTTTAATTTTAACGGGTTGTCCAAAACTTGCAAATTCAAGTGGTGTTTTTATATTGGTCCTATCACCTTAGGACGCGGTTCTTAATGCATATTTTTGCATATTTCGGCACATTTTGACTATTTTTTCTGCATATCTCAGTGCATATTTAGGCAAAATTTTGCATATTTCAGTGCATATTATGGCTTTTTCGGTGCATATATGAGCATATTTGGTATTTTCCGTGCACTTGGACAACCCTACTTATAACCTTATCATTTTTACTCTCATTATAAGGTCAAACATTTAATTTTTAAAGGTTTTGAACATGTGTTTAGCGGTGAGTGGAAAGATGGAAGTGGTGTTTATGGACATCATAATTGGTTGCGTTATTATTTACAAGAAAAAGCGGGAGAAATTAATTACTATGGATATTTTGAGCATCAAAATAATAATATTCTCGGCGCATTCCAGTATGAATGGAAGGGATATTTAAAGCGTATCGGCGGATTCTTCTTTCGAACTTCACCTGGTAAATCTCTTGAAATCTTTAAAATTCTGGAAAAAATGTTTATAATTTGACTTTGATTTTTTTATATTAAATTAATTTTTAAATTTTGATAATTAAAATAATATTCAAAAATTCTTCTAATCTAAAATTAGAGATTTTTCATATATTTTTGGAAGATTTACTTCTAATAATTACAATTATTTTCTAATTTTAATTAAATATTTACAGCCTTTGACTTTACTCTATTTACTGTATGCTCTATTCTCCATCCTGGCTATGAAGCCTGCCAGTTTGAGTTGCTAAATACCAAAATGGTTGTTACAAGTTTCAAAAAAAATTGTGACAAGGGAACGTGTTTGTCAACAGCTTACCCTGCATTATTGTTGGATAATTTATTTTGATGCTTTATTTTTATTTTTTTTTAAACTGTAGTTTTTAAATTTTCTATTCACTTGAAAATTATTTGATATTTTCTATCAATTATGTTATTATATTTTTGGAACATACCGTATTTCCTCTAATAGAATGGCCGGCCAATCTATTTTTCAATCATCCTCCAGAGGGGCACTCTATTAGAGGGGGCCATTCTAATAGAGGAAATACGGTATATGGTTTTTAGCCGCACCCTTTTTTCTTTTCCACCAAGGTTCCGGATCCATATCTGAATAATGTCGGATATCATTAAATTTCGGTTTGGATATCGGATCTTCTTTCGACCTTCGATTCCGAAGATTTTTAAAATTATTTTCAATTACGTTGTTTTCGAAATTTTCTCGATTTATGATTATCGAAAAATAACCTTATTTAACATCCCAACTATATTGAGATATGTAAAATTTAATAATAATGGGTTGACCCAAAAAGAATGAGCCCTTTATGGATAATGCAAATAATTCACTATAACAAAAAAACAAAAAACAATCAAGAAACGATTTATTGCCCATCATTATCTATTACTTCTTGCCATTTTCTGGGTAGCTTTTGAATTCCTCTTTGATAAAAAATTGTAGCTGATTTTGCCTCTAGAAAATCAGTTACTTTATTTTTGATATGCGTATCATTTTAGAACCGAATTTCACGTAAAGGATTTTTCATAGGTCGGAATAAGTGATAATTAGATGGCGCAATGTCCGGTGAGTAAGGCGGGTGTGTTAGAATTTCCCATCCGATTGTTTCAGTAATGTGGGCACGAGTTACATATGCACGGTTGTGGAGGCGCGTTGTCCTGATGGAAAACGACCTGGCCTTGA
This sequence comes from Meloidogyne luci, assembly GCA_902706615.1. NCBI lineage: Eukaryota > Metazoa > Nematoda > Chromadorea > Rhabditida > Meloidogynidae > Meloidogyne > Meloidogyne luci. Next base: position 121,770 of record CACSLI010000148.1, on the reverse strand, counting down.
CATCGTCCCTGAACTGTGAAACCACCAATGGCAACTTGAACGCGGTACAGGATTGCTCGATAGAGATCTCCATTAAGTCCAGTGCCCCTAGGAATTAATTCCCAGTGTACAATTCCAATCTAAGATCATATCAAAGGGCTCATTCTTTTTGGGTCAACCCATTACCTCTGGAATAATAGCTCGCAATTAGGGTTGCCAGCTCGCTCGACCCGAAACTCGAAAGATCGCGCGAGCCGAGGCTTTTCAGCTCGAAAATCTCGAAAACCAACCGAATCGAAAAAACCAAGCTTGAAAAATGCACCGAACGTCGGCTCGAATCGAAAGCTGCAACCCTACGCGATATATTTTTATTCCCGCCAGAATTAAGGCGGAGTTTTCCTTCATTTCCCATGTCCGTTTACATTCATCCCTCGTTTTAAAATTCGGGTTCAACATTTCTGGTTTATATGTATATACCGTATTTATTCGATTAATTCCCCTCTCACGAATAATTCCCCCTGCCAGGGATGGGTTGAAAATATAATTCACCGGGGGGAATTAATCGAGTAAATACGGTAAATAGCTAAACCAAATTAACCACTAAAAAACACCACACCACATCTTATTAAATTAAGAAAAGTCAGAATTTCTTTTTTATTTAGATTTTATTTATTTTTTAAAATTTATTTTATTTATTTAAAATTTTATACAATGTATAACTAACTTGTTTGATATTCAAACTATGTTCACTTTCGTAGCTACCATATTTATTACGCTACCGTATTTATTACCCGTCATTGGTACAACTTCCCCCGTCGGGAAAAAATATCGACGATATTTTTCATACTCGATATTAGGGTTGTGCCAAACCGTTTAATTTTGAAAAAACCGTATACCGTTTATGCCGTTTATCTGAGACCCGTATACCGTTTCATTTATTTTTGAAGACCTCGTTTAAACGTCCGTTTACCGTTTATTTTTAAAATTTTTTAAAAACAATTCATAATTTAAAAAAACCAATGAAAAATCATTAATTATGCTTATCCTTCTTTATAAAAATTATAATTCAACTATAAATTAATCAAACCGTTGGATTTAGAGGGATAAGGAAGGGCTGAAGAGATGCCTGGTGATTAAGAGTGATATCAGTGGTTTTGGAGATTTGGATAATTTGAATATAATATATCGGACAACTGAGGTGGCATATCGGTAGATTATGAGGTATTAAAGGGGATCAGAGGATTAAGGAGATCAGGATCGTATATCTAAGGATTAAGGTGATGTAATGGGACTTAGAAGGATTGAGGGGATTTGAAGGAATATCAGAGGATTAAGGTGGATATAATGTGTTTTAGAGCGATTGAGGGATTTGAAGGGAAATTGGAGATTTGAAAGGATAATAAGGATCTTCCTTTTTCAGCGCCGCAGGCGAAAATTTTGATAATTTTGGAGGTCCTTAAGTCAGATTTCTTCCATTTTTTGCGCCGAAGGCGAAAATTTTGAGAAATTCTGAAGTCGTTAAGTCAGATTTCTTCAATTTTTTGAGCCTCAGGCAAAAATTTTGAAAATTGTAAAAGCCAAAATCAGATTTTTACCTTTATTAGCGCCGCAGGCGAAAATTTTGAGAATTTAGAAAGCCAAGAAGCCAGAATTCTTCTTTTCCAGCGCCGCAGGCGAAAATTTTTATAATTGTGCAAGGGCTACAGCTAGATTTCTTCCCTTTTTTGCGCCGCAGGCGCAAATTTTTTGATTTTAGTGTGTCAGAAGGCAAAAATTCACGTTTTAAGCCACTAATTCTAGAAAAAAATTAAACGAATTAAACGCCGATTAGAAGGACCGTATACCGTTTATGCCGTTTATCTGAGACCCGTATACAGTTCCGTTTAATTTTACCAAAAAACCCGTTTACCGTATACCGTTTACCGTATACCGTTTACCGTTTAGCTAAACGGTTTGGCACAACCCTACTCGATATTATCGATGATTGATACCGATATTATCGAACGATCACTCAAGTCCGGTCACTAATTCAAGCTATGTTCACTTTCCTGGCTACTATATTTTTTTATTTAAAGAGATTAGTCATTATGGTAGTTTGGAATGTTTACAGTAAGATTTTTTTATTATTTTTAAAAAATATTTCTTCACATTATTTATAAAATTACCATTTATTTTTTAAATTTATTCACTTTTTATGAGATTTATTATGAATGCTTTTATTTTTAATATGTATAAATTTTTTGGGTAAAATTATAGTTATTTGGGATGTAGAATAGTCGGAAATGAAGTTGGAAATGTAATTAACTTTTTTTGAATATTTCGATTGGGATGAAATTTTGCTATATTAAAAATTTTCGAAATTGCGCGAAGCATGTTTTTCCGAAATTTCGAAACACGAAAAACACTAATGCGACTAATGCGACTAAGTATCTAATTCTCTATCGAATGACGGAAAATTCGTGAAATTCGGACTACCCGTTCGGGATTTATGGTTCGACAACGTGTTGAAATACCCCTTTTTTAATTTTTTCGAGTTTGCGCGTTTTTTCGAAATTTCGTCATGAAGACGAAACCGAAAATTTTGATTTTGACTACTGCGATTAAGCAATAAATTCTCTATCGAATGAAGGAAAAATTTCCGAATTCGGGTTATCCGTTCCAGAGTTATGATTCTAAAACGGTCACTCTCCCCTTTTTTAAAATTTTACCGATTTTGTCCGTTTTTTCGAAATTTCGCAACAAAGACGAAATACAAAAAACTGATTTTGACTACTTCAACTAAGCATTTAATTCTTTATCGAATGATGCAAAAATTGTGCAAAAAGGATTATCCGTTCTGGAGTTATGGTTCAACAACGTGTCGAAACCTCCTTTTTTAACTTTTTTTGATTTCTCCCGTTTTTTCGAAATTGCGTCTTGAAAACGAAATGGAAAAATTTGATTTTCAACAGTAAATTTTCTATCGAATGACGGCTAAATTGTTAAAATCGGACTATATGTTCATGAGCTATGGTTCGCTAAAGTCTATTTTGTCGATTTATTATTTTTCAAAAATTACTATAAAAACTGAAATTTTAGAATCTAATATTGAAACCGAGACTCGGCAGATTCTTTTGAATTTTTTTTTAAAAAATTCCCAAGATTCAATTACATATTCATGGAGCTTTTTTTCTATTTTGGGTAATCCGTTAAAAAGTTATTATGGATTATTTGCACAATTTCAACAAAAAAATGTTCAAGAAAATCAAACCCTCCGGAGAATAAAAATGACAAAATAGCCAATTTTTAACAAAAAATTGTTTTATACTGCATTAATACATGGAGAATTCAAATCCGTTGTCAGAAAAATTAAAAAAAATTTTCCGCGATGTTTGAGTCAAAAGTACAGTTTGAGTCTCAAACAATTTCCTCGACCTATATCTCGATGAGACTCAAGTGTACCTCATACAAACCATATATTTTTGGAGTCAGTAGAAGTTGCTCTATAAGATAGGCTATTTAAATCTTATTTTGATTTTTTGACCCGAAAAATTTTCCGAGCATTTTCGACACTTAGACTCAAATATCACGGCCCAGACTCAAATGATCCTTTTGAAACTTTTTTTTAAAAATTCCCCATAGTCGATTACATATTCTTAGAAAATTTCAGCCAGATCGGATTATCCGTTAAAAAGTTATGATGAAATAAAAAAACTCAAAAATCGTAGAAATATATAATATTTCAATTAAGTTTTTATATATAAATTTGGAAATTTTCACTATTTTGAGCATAATTCTGACTGAATTTTGGTTATGCTGGGAATCCACCAGCATAACAAGCTTAAAGAAATTTTGGGTTATGGGTAAGTACCGCGAGGTCCGTTGGGACCGTTTGAGCGGGATCCAGAAAAACCCTTAGGCACGACAATGCAGGGACGTGCGATCTTCCAATTCGGGGATCGGAGTGAACCTGTTTGCCTTTATGGTAGATAGGATGACTTCCCCCGACGGGAGTGAGCCTTTGGATGGTGTGCATCCAATGTGTCCCGGCTCTCGGAGGGCGCGGGTGGGGTGAGCCCGGTGGCCGTGCTGGATGAACGAAGGCGCTATGCGGAGACTTCGTCTCTGGGCTCTTAGCCGAGTTCTGAAGGATCACACGGTCAGCGGTACGGAGTAAGAAAATGCATGGTATCACCGGCCATGCAACCCCACTGGAATCCCTGCCAGGTTCGTGGATAAGCTTCGGCTTATTCACCTCACCCTGACGTCCGAAGCGTATGGGGTCTGCTGGCATATTCCAAACGCACCGGATTGAAATCCTGGCAGCTCGATGTTCGCCCTGGTGTGGCAACTCCCGAGGCGTGCGAACAGGTCCTTGATCTCCGGGAGTCAAAGCCAACTGATGGCTAAGCTATCGGGAGGCATGAACTTGGTTGATAATTTCCCTTATCGACCTGTAGTTCACGGGAGCTACAGGGCCAGGTTCATGCACTCTTGCATCATGTATTGGATGCACAGGCCATAACTCTTTAAGGGTGTATGTCTGGTGGATTCTTGGCATTCTCTATGTGGTGTAAGACTCCTGGTACGTTTGGTCCTCTCGGTTTGAATCCACTGGGCATGCATCCGAAATTATTACTTTATGTCAACATTCAATATGGTTCGTCTACATCGTCTGCTATCAATATGTCAGAACATGCAACAAGAATGAGCTGTACATGGATACGTGGGTTAAAAGTGTCATTTGAGTCTTAAAAGGGGTATTTGAATCTCGAAACTTTTAAGTGTTTGTTTAGTCATTAGAAGTCTGAAAATAGTATAGGGGAGCGTTTTTGAGGCTTTAGAGGACATTTTTGTCAAGGTGAATTTTTGAAGAATTTGGGGGTTTTCTGAGTCAACGGGCATAGATACGAACTTCTAAGTGTGTTTTTTGGATTCCTCGCCCAAAGTTTACCCCCCTTTAATATTCCCCCAAATTCTAACGGTTTAGCTCTATCTTTAACGGGAAAAAAGATATGATCCAAAGTTTACATTTCAGGGCACTTTTTTCAATTTTGGGTTATACTTGAAATGGATGGCTTAAAATAAGATTATTTATCATAATATTGATAATTATTAACAAAATAAATAGTTAAGTTTCTTATTTTTACTAAAATTCGGTTTTATTTAAAATTTGGCTAAATTTGTGTTCGCGGTTTTGGGTCGACTTGCCTTTACTTTTTCGTTTATAACTTTCGGAAAAAAATTAGCAGGGAGATTGTTTATATCTTATTCGAAAGCTGATAAATAGGGCTTCAAAACTTACCATAAATTATAAAATTAAATAATTTTTTAGTGCCAAAAATGTTGGGTGCCGGACGTATGACCCCCTAAAAATTTAAAAATATTTTTTTGAAAAATTTTTGTTTTAATTCAATTTTTTTATTTAAGAATATAGAGTGATTGCGTTTAAGTGTAAAAAAATATTTTAATGTCCGTTAGAGTCTTAGAACGATCGTTTGAGTATCTTCAAAATTATTAAAAGTTTAACCAATTTTTTTAGTTTAGTTAGGTTTATATGATAATTGTATTGTGTTAAATCCTTCATGTTATTGGATTATGCTAAATCTCAGTATGTTAACGTTTTTAAATTTATTAATATTGTGTTTATTAGTGTATTACTGAATTATTGACTGATTGCCTCATGTGATTGATGATTAATTCAAGAATTTAACATTTGTTTATATACTTATGGTATGTTTGATTTTCGTTTTTGTTTTTAATTGTATAATTTTAAGATATTATAATTGATATTATACTTTTTGTATAGTTGAATGTTTTAAGTTTAATTTCTTGCGACAATTTGTTTACAACAATCAATTTTCTTCAATTATTGCTTGCTGGCTTAACTATTTTCGATTTTTCAATCAACCATGATTTGTCTTAATTTTGTAGTTAGTTTTGTTTTGATTTCAATTTTTTATAGTTTAATTTAAAGTTCAACTGTTTTTTACATATTAATGCATATATTAACGAGTTTAAGGTTTGGATTACGATTTGCTAAGTTTGTCAGCTTTTATTTAATTTATTATTAATTTTAATAGTGATTTAATTCAATTATTAATTGATTGCCTTAATTATTTGGTTTATTTGGCAATTGTTTCGTTTCAAGATTTATAATTTGTTTAAATGGAATTATTTTTGTTTGCCTGTTATCAATATTTTAATCTTAAGTCTCAGGCAATAGAAGATTTTGAAGATGAAGTTATGCAAGGCATTTGTCGCGATTTAGATCTTGACAATATTGGTATTTATAATTTAAATTCAGCTATTAGTTAAGTTTTTAGAATCTGCATCACAAACAAATATTTCTGTTACTACATTACGACGCTCTACTCGACATTCAAGCACTATTAGTCGGTTTTCTGACATAACTGTTTCTGATAATTGGCAAGGTCAAACCATCATACGGCGGTTGAAATCAACAAGTCTAATAAGAACGTATTATTGATTAAATAACCATAACCAAAATTAAATAACCATATTAAAAAATGTCAAAAAAGTTACCATACCATATAACAAGCTTATAAAGGTAACGATGGACTTAAATTTAAAATAAAATATAAAATCATGGCAAAATTATTAAATAAAATTTTTAATGTTAAATAATTCTCCATCAAATTAAATAAATTTTGTAAAGTTTTATATTTAGATTTTAAAAATGCCAACTCAAAAACGCGCAATTTTTGAAAGTAAATTATTTTCACGTTTTAAAAATAACCAAAATTTAATATTTCTAGATAGAATCGGATATTTTTTTGTAAGAAATAAGTTTTATTCGTTTTATTATTGTATACCATTTTTCACAACTAAAAACGGGACTGGGCCGTTTTGGCGCGAGCTTATAAGATAGCGAGTTGGTTATCAAAAAAGATAAGATTTTGCCATAATAACTCTCGTGCCTTTATCTAAGTTCTCCAAAAATTTAAGAAGTTTTGATCGAGAATTTCAGAAATTGTGGCCAAAAATGTTGATTTTCTGAAAAATGCCTAATTTTTCGAGGTCTATCGACAATAACTTCGGAAATGTTGAATGAAAAATTCTGAAATTTCTGGAGGAGGTAGTCAAGGATGTTAAAGAAATTTGAGAAAAATTTTATAAATTTAGGTCTCGCCTAAGTGCCACTTTCTGTTTATCTGAGACCCGTTTACCGTTTCGTTTAATTTTAGCAAAAAACCCCGTTTATCGTATACCGTTTACCGTTTAGCTAAACGGTTTTGTCCCACTCTACTTAAAATATTAAAAATTATAAAACTAATAATTTACAAATAGAAAGTTTATGAAAGATTTATAAAGATTTATTTTATGAAAGATTTATGAAAGATTACAAAGATGGTTCGTTTTAGCTATCCCTAGTTAAAATTTTTAAAAAATTGTATAACTTTTTTATTAGATTAAACAAAAAATTTTATTGCAAATTTCTTTTGTTTTAGCGAATCGTGCAATAAACTTAGGCTCAATTATGTAGTATGTTTGCAACTTCTTTATATCTTAGTTCTAGTTTAGACAAAAAATGATTTAAATCTAATGATAGAGGAACCTCATTTTTATATTATTCCATTAAATTAAAATTTTAACTTAATTTTACATTATGTTATAGATTTTTAGTATCGATAAAATGTTAAAAAAATTAATAAACTATTTATAAACAGTGTTTATAAATTTCAGATTTGCTCGTACTCGTAGTTCGTACTGACCTATTTTCTGAACTTGTACTTCGTACCACTCCTAATTTTTCTAACATACTCGTACTTCGTACCTGCCTATTTTCGTACTCCTATTTCGTACTTACTCGTACTTAAGAAAAAAGCAAAAAAATCTAAGATTTTTACGATTTTTTCGAGTCCATGACATATGTATAGTTCTAAATTTAGAGCGTCGTATGCGATAATTTTTTAATCTTGGAAAACTTTGAAGCCATAGATCCTCCTATTACAAAAATTTTGAAAAAATATGAAAATTCATTGTCCTTTGACCAAGAAGTGAACCCAACTTTAAATCATCAATGACTTGGGTGAAATCTAATAACTTAACAACTCGGCACCCACTCATGTAAGGGCGATTGAAAGTAATTAAACATTTTCTTTGAATTTTTCTATTAATCTCAAGTACGAGTTGTTAATGAATTTTAAATAATTTTTGACTGTGGAGCAGAAAATGGAAGAAATTTGGCTTCAGGCCTTATATAATTTAAAAATTTCGTCTGCGGTGCTGAAAAGAGATTTGAATTTAAAAGGGATATCATGTTGATTAAAAAGTGAAGGTTTGAAGGAAGAGTTATGTTTCAATCGACTCGAACCCCGTAGGAAATTGCGTCTTTGAGATATTTTTCGAAAATTTATGCAAAATTTTTATTTATAAAATTTATTACAAAATTTATTTAATCTAATAGATTTCTTTACAAAATTTATTTAATCTGATAGAGAATAGTTTGAAATATTAAAAAATCATTTAATAATTTTACCTTGCTTTTAAAAATTTTATAAGATTTAAAAATTGATGGCTACCTTTTTAACCTTGCTATAGAGCAAAATAATTTTTTGACGAAGTGGTTAACCGCCGTATGATAATTGGACCGTTTTATTTAACGAATTGTCACGGTTAACCTTACCATCTTATGTACCGTTAAACTTCCGGTTGGTGGTCATTAACCAGCACACGTTCTTATCGTGGGCAACGATCGTTAGGCTCGTGTCAGGAAAGTATGAGTTTAGAAGAACTGCAATGTTCTTTTGAAGTTTTCTTTCGTTCTTCATTTATCCTAGTGTCCTTTCTCTCATACAACATTACATATCAGGGGTGTGCGAGTTTCGCCCTTCTCCGATTTTCGCTTAGTTTCGCCGTTTAAATCGACTTTCGCCTTTTGCTTTTTAAAATCACTTTCTGCACACCCCTGGGTAGATGCAATATGTGTTGTAGTAGATTATTATAGTGTATAGTCTAATAAGCCCATGACCAGAAATTTTGAAATCTCCGTCTGGTTTCGGAAATGAATTTAATTCCTTCAACTTGTACCAGTGATGAGTTTAAAATTTTTAATTAAAGAATTTATTTTTAGCTTAGAAAACCAGTGCCGTTCCATTAATTCGTCGTTCTTCATCTACGTTTTTCATGATTTTTAAAGAAATTAACAAAAATGAAATCAAAATAGAATTTTTCAAAATTTTTAATATTTAATTGATATTTTGAATTATTTCGAAAATTAGCCCAAAATTAATATTTTATTAATGAAATAGATCATCAATTAAAAAACATTAAAATTTTTTGTTTAAAATTTTGTATAAAACTTTTCTAAATTAATCATAATCTAAATTTTTTTCTAATCAGTCTGTTGATATAAAGGCTATTCACATTATCTAAACTTTAATAAACTTTTTAAATTTAAAATTTAATCAAGTTAAAATCTAATTTATCTCTATTTGTTTGTGCAAAATGTCCTCCTATTGTGCCGGATCTAGTAATGTGCCACCAGCTGACAAATCGCAATTTGATTTATCTTATGAAGATATAATAGACAAAATTGGTTATTCTGAATTAACAGTACCGCGGGTAGTGGTGAGAGATGTTTTCATTAGCGCTTAGAATTTATCCCCTTTTTAGGAGCCTGGCAAAACTGGTTTACGTAATCCCCAAAATAATTGCTTTATAAATGTCATTTTACAAGTTCTATTACATACGAAGAAATTCTCACTCATATATAGTGGTTCAATTTTAAAACAATTTATCAACACACAAAATGAAAGAGGGACAAGAGGAGTATTAACTGGATCCCTCAGTGCTTTATTTAATATATATTGGAGTGCCAATTATTATTCTTTAAATATTCAACCAATTTTGGTAAATATTGGGTTGGAGCATAAATAATGAGCTTTCAAATTTCATAACTTTTTCACTACCACTAATTTAACTAATTTCTGTTTTTATTTTATTAACAAGAATGTTAGCTATCGTTGAAGTAAATTAATTTGCATTACTATGCAATATAAAATGGTACAGTATATTTTCCGAACCATGACCAAAATTTGTTTTTTTAATTTTATATTGTTTATGCTATATCTTCTGCTTGACCTTAAAATTTGGTTTGATCAAAGAGACAATGCGATAAAATTAATAATTTTTAATTTAATTTTAATAAATTTGTTAAAACTAATTTATAAAAGCTTCTGAAAAATTAATCCTCTGATGCTTATTTTTTTGCCAAAAAATATACGGCTCACCTAGAACCATTAAGAAAATAATTTGAAGTCTAATAAAATTTTGTTGAAATGTTTTAATCCACTTAACTCAAGGCGGGCTCATTATTTATGCTCCAACCTGATAATAAAACGCTAAATTGGAGATAATTTCCCTGATATTTAGACAATCTTTGCTAATGAAATTAGAAAGGACTTTGATGGAAAAACTGAGAACAGTTCTATTAATTTTGTATATTACTTAATAAACAAACTTGGTGAAGACACCAATCGAGTATATAATAAAAAAAATAAATTAGAAGTTTTTGATCATCTTAGGGAGTTCTTGAAATAATGAGCAATACTTTTGATAAGAAGAGTTTACCAAATTTTGATGAAGAAACCATTATAGAGGCGGGTAGTGACTTTTTATCCCAACAAAGGACATATTCCTCTTCAATTGTCACTGACCTCTTTACTATTACCTCGTGTTCAATTATTAATTGTAATGGTTGTGCCCAGAAAACTATTGCATTTCAACAACAGGTGTTAAATATCCCAAAATTAAATTAAAATTTAATTTAATAATTAAATTAAAATTAATTAATAATTAAATTAAAATGATTAATTAAATTAAAATTATAATCAAATTGACAAAACATTTGTCTAATATAAGCTAGAAATTGGAGTTATATTATTTCAAATTAGATATTCTGGAAACCTTTGAAAAGAATTAAAAACGATCTTCTTTTCTCTTTAAATACCTCTTTATTTCTTTAATTAATGAAAAATTTAATTTTCCTAAGAAAGGTCTAACACAAGACCACAATTTTTTGGCCTTTGCATATAATTTATAAATAAAGCACAGCGCATATAGAAGATGTTGTTAGAAACTTGACAAAGGAATATTTTAAAATATCTTTACAAGTTGGCCAAAAATGTCATTGTATGGAAATTATCATAGTAAAATGGCAAGAGAATTATGTATAAGGCCCAATAAGCTTCGATTGTCCATAAGCTTTACTAAACTTCACACCTTAACCTTCATACTAACGTTTACACTAACTATAATAAGTTAGTTCATTAAAACAATTCATCACAATAGTTCATTCAACACTATGTTGTTTTTGCCGTCGAATATTAAACATATGTAGCTGTATGTAGCTGTTAACAATTTTTGTTGTTTTTCTTAATAGATCTTCTACCTCCACCTAGTAAATGATTGAATGCTAGCCGCTGGATCTCTTTTCCTCTTTATATTTCCTTATTAAGCAGACTTCTCATGTTTGTTTTAATCTATTGTTTGTCTTGTATTGTTTCTATACAAAAAATAGATGGCTAAGTTTACTTTATATCTTCAATGGAAGTTTTTAAGTGTAAGGAAGGACTTTATCCCGAAGGTTAAAGAGCAAAGAGATATTTTATATTTCCATTAAATGATTTTCCCATTAAACACATTTCCGCCCATTTATTGCTCATATATTTAATCCTTTTATTTTCCTTTGTAATTGGTTCAGTTGATTGTTATGTTTGGTCGGAGTTAGTAAATATACATTTAATTGTTGATTTTATTTATATGTATTTTCCCTTTGAATAAAGACACTGTTACATCCCTGTGTATATTAATATCTGTGCCTCGGCAAGCCAGAGGACTTGATCAACCCTTTAAGCTTCCCGATAGGATTTAGGTTTCTCTTATATTGAAGTCCACCAAATACCCCAAATGGAATGGCCCATGCCAGCACGTTCCACAAAAGGCGTGCTGTGTTATTGGTAGCACCGGATGGTTGCGCGTCTTCGCGACATTCCATTGGCCTGGGCGGCCGGTAGACAAAATTTGGAGATAGATTGATGAGGGACTAACTCTTCGCGCGCGCGTGATTGCTTCGGCAAGACAGACTCTCGAGAGAAAATAAATAATTAAATATAAACTCAATAAAAGGGCTTTAGGTAAAATAAAAGGACAACCATAATGTAGATTACCGGACAAATAATATAAAATATTAGCTCTAAATAAAATTAAGATAAACCAATAAGACTAGAATAGAAAAAGAAGAGAATTAAGTAAGAAAATAAAACTAATAGTTCAAGGTTATAAGAATAATTAAGATTGTCCTAAAAATTGATATAGCCCTAATTAAAAATATAGTTATGTATATACATTCCTTCGGGAAGTCTGAATGAAAATACCTTAAAAAAATACAGTATCACCGAAGTGTTTCAAAACGCAAAATTGTTTGCGCACGTACTTACATTTTCCATTTATTCGTTTTATCGCCTTTCCCATCTATTGTAAAAAAAAATTTTTGTCCTATTTTTTATTTATTACAAAAAAAATTATTATTCTCTTTATTTCCCAGCCTTTACACTGGAGGCATTTTTTTTCTTCCTTCTTCACAATTATTCATTGAAAATGGCCTAGGCCAGTCTAACGGTCTTTGTTAAACTAAATAGCCTATCTTCCCTAGAGGAGAAGAAAAAGGAAAAAAAAGGAAAAAACCTTTCAGGCTTGGCTTTCTCTAAAGCCAAGCCTTCTTCACATTTATTCATTTCCTCCTTTCTTCCTTCTTCACATTTATTCATTCTATCTTCATCCTTTACTAGGCCTTTAGTTCTGTCTTATATTTATAATTTTTTTAATAATTCTATATTTTATATTAATAAGTTGAAACTTTATTTATTATTTTTCAATATTAATTCTGATTCTATCCTATAGATTCTGATTTTTTCAAACTTTATTCTGATTTTATTCTGATTTTTATTCTGTTTTTATTTATTTTAATTTCCAATTTGAGTTATTGTTAAATATTATTTATAAATATTTTAATCATTTATAATAATATTATTAAATATTTAGAAATCTTATTTACAACAAAATTATTTACAAGCAAATTCTGATCTTCGATTAATTCTAATTTAATTTTGAAACTACTTGGTTGTGGAATATTTAATTGGAATATTGTGCTTCGGCAATAAAGACTGTATTGAGGAGGTAAAATAAAAATTTAAAAAATGTAAAAATATATATTCTATTAGAAAATTTAAGTTCAATAATATTAATTCAATTTTATATATTAATTATAACATTTCTATAACATTCTTACAAATTTTATTTAGTTCTATATCAATCTTGTCTGATATTTATTCTAAATCTTCTTTCCTAGTCTAAAATCTAATTTATTCAAACTAAATTTATTTTTATCACTTCAGATTATAAATTTAATGTTTTAATTCTTATTAATCTCAAAATTATTATACTTACATTTTTATTTTAAACAGTTCGAGATTGCCTAGGCAAGGTTATAATTATTACCCAATTACTATTCTGAAACTTTGGAAAATAAATGTTAAGGACTATTTTTGGGGCATCCTGAAAATTTAATTTCAGCAAAAAAATCAGCAAAAGGCCTTAGGGATTACCCACAAGTACCGTACTTCCACTTAAAAATTTTTCTTTCTCTCTGTTTTGGAGACTTATGAATTAAATTTTTCTTCTAATTTTTAAAATTTAAGAGATAGGCAATATTTTTATTTATTTTTATCTAAAACTTACGAATTGTCCAGGCAAGCTTAAAACCTATTTTTGGGAAATTTTAATATAGAATTTTGGAAAATACGTACCAGTCTGATTAACGATTTAATTCATTTTATTCAATTTCATGAAAATTTTTTTATTCATTTTGAATTTAATTTTTCTTTGATTCTTTTAGTTTTGGAAATGAGTGTCTAAATATTTTATTTTTCAATATTATTTTATGTACAAATTATTGAGTCTAAAACCGATTTTTAATAATTAATTTTAGCTTGGGAAAATAAATGTCAGGGTCTGATTTTTCTGAAAACATGAAAATTATAATTCTCTCAAACGATCAGAAAAATTTTTTTTTAATTCTTATTCCTCTCTTTCAAATTTTCTAGTTATGATTGAAAATTTTCTTCTAAATTTTTAAGGGTTTGGAGTGAATAATATTTTTATCTACTTCTGTCTAAAATACCCCAATTGCCTAGGCAAGAACAATTTAAGGATGAATTTCAGCTGGCACTTTAGTTTGGAAAATAAATTTAAAAAATAAATAAATAAAATTAGATTCAATTTTTAGGATTTACTCTATTTTTAAACATATTTCTGTAGATTTCCTCCATTCTCCCTCTATGTTGATAATATTTTTCAATTCTACTATTTTCAATATTTTAGTCTTAGTCTGGAAATAGAAATCGAGTAATTCTAAAGATATTTTTTAATGATTCTGAAATGGAGATACTAAAAAAAAAACGAGCTGTCAAAATACAATTACCGTTTCTATTTCTTCTAAAAATTCAAATTTAACTGTCTTTTATTCTATTGGTTTAAATTGTTTTGGTTAATAATATTTCAGAATAAATTAGCTCAGCCAATCAAATACTCTCTCTCTAAATCTTTCTTCTCTCCCTTCACTTTTACAGTATATGAATGAGTAAGACTATGAAGGTGAGCCTATGAATGCTTAGGCAAATTAGAATAAAATAATTTATTGGTTGAAATTTCTACTCTGGATCGGTATCCTAGATAATAAAAATAGTGGGAAATTAAAATAAATCTGGTTTTCTATACATACTTTCATATACTGAACATGTCTAATTATATAGTCTTATATTTAGAGTTTGATTGGAAATACAGAATCGCTCTTTTGAGGAATTTTATAATTAAATTAATTTGACAATAATGATTTCAAATATTTATTTTTGTAACTTCTATTATCATTAATTAGTTTTGGAAAATTCAAAAATAAATATTGTAAAAATAAATTAATTTCTCTTCTTTCTCCTCTCTTTCTCATGCTCTAGAATACTGTTTTCCACTCTAACAATTTTTTTTTAATTTTCTCCTTTTTTTTAAAGACCTAGGGTGAGAAAATTTCGAAGTTTTTGTTTTAAGAAATTTTCTTTACTTGCTAGAAATTATGAAGTTAAGCTAAAATTTATTTTCTTCTTCAACTTAATTAAATATTCTTCAAAATTTACAATGTTTTCAAATGTAAAGGAGAGAATTTTTAGAATATTTATTTGGATGATCTCGATTAGTGTGAATTATTTCCAAAAATACTGCAAAGGAATATTATAATTATATTACTTTCACTTTTCTCCCCTATCGTTTCTCTTCTCTTGGCAAAGGTTTTTGGCAAAGGTTTTTCCTTGGCAAAGGTTTTTCGAGAAAGCGTCCTCCTTTACGAAAATTGTTGGTATTAATTATTTGAAGGGTCTTCGACGTGATTTGCTCAACACTCAACTTGTGACAGCTGACAAGACGATCGCTGGTGTGTTGGAAGGGCCCAGGCAACAACAACAAGGACCAAATGAAACGTGGAGACAGAACTCAAATGCACCTGGACCGAGTTCACGTAACCGTGCAGAGGATTGGTTTGAAAACGATTTTAATAATTTAAATATGAAAACTAACACTGAATTTTATAGGAATCAACCCAAGAGGCAGGCACCTGACAGTTGGCGTGGTTGGAATTCTCGGACTTTTGTGCGAAATACAGATAGAACATGCTTTAATTGTGGAAAGGCTGGTCACTTTGCTCGTGAATGTAATACTTGGAGAGGAAAATATTAATTTGTTTTGTTAATTTTAAATGAAATTTTAATTTAATTATTTTTGTCAATTTAATCAATTTTTTTATTAATTATTTTAATCAATCAAATTATTTTTAAGTTAATTATTCATTGACATAATTATTCTATTATCAAATTTAAATCTCATCCCTTATTCAATCATTCTATTAAATTTTCCAATCATATATAATTAATTTACTTTTCTAACTGTTAATTACTATATATAATCAATTTTCCATAATTTCTCACATTTTCCATTTTTCCTCACTCCCTGTCCATTCACAATTTAAAATAATTTTTATTTTCCCCATAGGCAATAAAGGTCAAATAATCGCTATAAAATATTTTATCAAAAACTAGGTATACAATCCTATATGGATTGATATATCTTTATTTTGGAAAATACTTTATAATGACTATCACCTTTATTTTAATTATGTTTTTTTTTGAGAATTAAAGGAGCTAGTTATTGCACTAAAAATTGCAAAAGTTAGGTGAGAATATTGGATACTTAGGTATCTTTAATTCTAATTTGACTTTTGCATACTTTTCCTACAATAACTTATCCTGTCCTCTTTCAAAGCAATTCAATCCCAACATTTAATTTAGGTGTTAAATTTATTTGTTTTTAACTTTAAGATATTTGACATTTGAACTTGAGCATTTTACTATTTCCCATTTACTTAGGTAATTCTGACTGTTTTTATTTTACACATTATCCAAATATTTGCTCTTAACCAAAAAAGAAAAAATAGGCAACTAAAATAAATCCAATTTCCAAGCAGGCCAAAATTTCTGCAAGGAAGAAAAATAAAATCAAAATTGACTGACAATCCACTCTAAACAGCGCTTTAGGAAACAAAAGATCATCGAAATACCCTGAAAGGGTCAAAAAAGACAGACTGGGGGCCTCGGCAAAAACCAGTCTGTAGAACAAAATTTAGGATCAAGGATGATCCTTTGTGGGAAAGGAGTGATATGAGAGAAAGAGTGGAACGTCAGTCAGAACAAAAATTTTAAACTAAGGTTAATTGGCACTGTTTGGGAATTAGATATTTTAAGACCAGGGACGGTCTTCCCTGAGGTTGGAGGTGTAAGGAAGGACTTTATCCCGAAGGTTAAAGAGCAAAGAGATATTTTATATTTCCATTAAATGATTTTCCCATTAAACACATTTCCGCCCATTTATTGCTCATATATTTAATCCTTTTATTTTCCTTTGTAATTGGTTCAGTTGATTGTTATGTTTGGTCGGAGTTAGTAAATATACATTTAATTGTTGATTTTATTTATATGTATTTTCCCTTTGAATAAAGACACTGTTACATCCCTGTGTATATTAATATCTGTGCCTCGGCAAGCCAGAGGACTTGATCAACCCTTTAAGCTTCCCGATAGGATTTAGGTTTCTCTTATATTGAAGTCCACCAAATACCCCAAATGGAATGGCCCATGCCAGCACGTTCCACAAAAGGCGTGCTGTGTTATTTAAGTTTCATCTAAATATTAAGAGTTTTTGAGACAATCAAGATGAACTGATTAAAAAGGAATTATTAAAAGTTCAACTTTTGATTAAGCTGACATGAAATTTTTCATTTTCATAGATATTCTCGGTATTTTTATTGTTTGTTGTACACCTACTTATGAGAAAATGAGAAATAAGATTAATAGGGCATTGAATTTATTTTTAAATAATTTCAATAATTTTTGCCAAACTTATACTGAATAAAAAATATAATAAAGATAATCTAAATATATGAAATATAAAGTTATATTAAATAATTTATTTTTAAATATTTTCTGTAGTTGTATATCAGATTAGTGGTTAAGCCTGAAAATTTAAATGTGGACCTATTTACATTGTTGGAAAGGGCACTTGAAAAATCAAACGTTGAATGCCATAATTGTAAACAGAATACGGAACAATATACCAAGTTATGGCAGCTTCCTGAAATTATAATAATTGAATTCGAAAGAGACACTAAACAGTAAAGGAAATAAAAATTTAAAATATAACTTAATATTCAGACGCCCAATTAATTATCCAATTGAAAACCTCCAAATGAGACAATTCCTACATCCAGCGTCTCCTGATAATACAAAGGAAACATTATTTTCTCTGTTTGGAATGATTGTAAGCAGCTATTTAATTAAAACTAGAAAATAACTACCGTATTTGCTCGATTAATTCCCCACTCTCGAATAATTCCCCACCCTCTATTAATTCCCCATGCCAGGGATGGGTTGAAAAAATAATTCCTCGGGGGAATTAATCGAGTAAATACGGTATTCTGAACACAGTGGTTAAATACAGGAGACCCGTAGAATAAATTCGGGGTAAGGGTTATTTGACCTCCGATCAGAGTTAAACAACAGGGTAGGTTAACCCAAACCTCGAGTAATTTTTCAACTTGGTAGAATAAATTATTTACTCGAGTCAAATAACCCTCAGTTAAGAGTAAAATTTCTACAGTGGTTGTTTAAGTGTAGAGTTGGGGTAAGTGTAACTAGCGACTGGAATGCCGTTTCCAAGAAATAGATAATAGGTCTTTAATCAGTCAAATCTTTATGAATTGAAAAATTTTATGTTCTATTTTATGAATTGAACATTTTTAATTAATTCGTTTTTAATCCATATTTTTCTTCAATAATTTTAACACATTCTTCACAAATATTTTCCAAAAGAGGCAACTCATTTGGAGTTAAATCACAAATAATATTCAAATCATGTCGATGATACATCTAACAAGTGAAGTTCATCCAAATTTGTCTCATTCCAGTTCAGATCTGGAGTCAAAATAATACATACCTTCTTGCTTGTCAGGGTTTGCATAGATCATACGTTCCTCTTCACTTTTCTCATCCAAAAAATTGTAGATCCACATCAAATTTTCAGCTTGTTTTTTTCAAACAAATAATTAAATTACTTATAATATTCTTATAACTGGTGTTTCGTATAAAATAAAATATTCTTGCCATCGACATTTTTGAATATCAAAATCATTTGATGGATAAATTAAAATGTTTTGACAAATTAAGTTCAGGATCCAAATTTCATTATTTCAATATTTATCATTTTTCGCCAACAGATGTAATTTTGCAGTCTTGAGCCATTTTGGAATTAAATTGTCATCTTCTTCAAACGTTTCTTTATTTCAAAACAATAGTGCCTTTTCCTCGCGTTTTTCCAACAAAAAAACAGACTTCCGAGTTGGATCGCCTCCCAACACTCTTTGTAGAAAATCGTTTAAACCGGCCAACACTTTAACTAGATAGATACAGAGATTAAAATTTTAATTAGATATCGACGTGATTTGAATATTATTTGTGATTTAACTCCAAATGAGTTGCCTCTTTTGGAAAATATTTTTGCAGAATGTGCTAAAATTATTAAAGAAAAATATAGATAAAAAGGAATAAATTAAAGAGCTCTATCTTCCCGTTAAAGATAGAGCTAAACCGTTAGAATTTGGGGGAATATTAAAGGGGGGTAAACTTTGGGCGAGGAATCCAAAAAACACACTTAGAAGTTCGTATCTATGCCCGTTGACTCAGAAAACCCCCAAATTCTTCAAAAATTCACCTTGACAAAAATGTCCTCTAAAGCCTCAAAAACGCTCCCCTATACTATTTTCAGACTTCTAATGACTAAACAAACACTTAAAAGTTTCGAGATTCAAATACCCCTTTTAAGACTCAAATGACACTTTTAACCCACGTATCCATGTACAGCTCATTCTTGTTGCATGTTCTGACATATTGATAGCAGACGATGTAGACGAACCATATTGAATGTTGACATAAAGTAATAATTTCGGATGCATGCCCAGTGGATTCAAACCGAGAGGACCAAACGTACCAGGAGTCTTACACCACATAGAGAATGCCAAGAATCCACCAGACATACACCCTTAAAGAGTTATGGCCTGTGCATCCAATACATGATGCAAGAGTGCATGAACCTGGCCCTGTAGCTCCCGTGAACTACAGGTCGATAAGGGAAATTATCAACCAAGTTCATGCCTCCCGATAGCTTAGCCATCAGTTGGCTTTGACTCCCGGAGATCAAGGACCTGTTCGCACGCCTCGGGAGTTGCCACACCAGGGCGAACATCGAGCTGCCAGGATTTCAATCCGGTGCGTTTGGAATATGCCAGCAGACCCCATACGCTTCGGACGTCAGGGTGAGGTGAATAAGCCGAAGCTTATCCACGAACCTGGCAGGGATTCCAGTGGGGTTGCATGGCCGGTGATACCATGCATTTTCTTACTCCGTACCGCTGACCGTGTGATCCTTCAGAACTCGGCTAAGAGCCCAGAGACGAAGTCTCCGCATAGCGCCTTCGTTCATCCAGCACGGCCACCGGGCTCACCCCACCCGCGCCCTCCGAGAGCCGGGACACATTGGATGCACACCATCCAAAGGCTCACTCCCGTCGGGGGAAGTCATCCTATCTACCATAAAGGCAAACAGGTTCACTCCGATCCCCGAATTGGAAGATCGCACGTCCCTGCATTGTCGTGCCTAAGGGTTTTTCTGGATCCCGCTCAAACGGTCCCAACGGACCTCGCGGTACTTACCCATAACCCAAAATTTCTTTAAGCTTGTTATGCTGGTGGATTCCCAGCATAACCAAAATTCAGTCAGAATTATGCTCAAAATAGTGAAAATTTCCAAATTTATATATAAAAACTTAATTGAAATATTATATATTTCTACGATTTTTGAGTTTTTTTATTTCATCATAACTTTTTAACGGATAATCCGATCTGGCTGAAATTTTCTAAGAATATGTAATCGACTATGGGGAATTTTTAAAAAAAAGTTTCAAAAGGATCATTTGAGTCTGGGCCGTGATATTTGAGTCTAAGTGTCGAAAATGCTCGGAAAATTTTTCGGGTCAAAAAATCAAAATAAGATTTAAATAGCCTATCTTATAGAGCAACTTCTACTGACTCCAAAAATATATGGTTTGTATGAGGTACACTTGAGTCTCATCGAGATATAGGTCGAGGAAATTGTTTGAGACTCAAACTGTACTTTTGACTCAAACATCGCGGAAAATTTTTTTTAATTTTTCTGACAACGGATTTGAATTCTCCATGTATTAATGCAGTATAAAACAATTTTTTGTTAAAAATTGGCTATTTTGTCATTTTTATTCTCCGGAGGGTTTGATTTTCTTGAACATTTTTTTGTTGAAATTGTGCAAATAATCCATAATAACTTTTTAACGGATTACCCAAAATAGAAAAAAAGCTCCATGAATATGTAATTGAATCTTGGGAATTTTTTAAAAAAAAATTCAAAAGAATCTGCCGAGTCTCGGTTTCAATATTAGATTCTAAAATTTCAGTTTTTATAGTAATTTTTGAAAAATAATAAATCGACAAAATAGACTTTAGCGAACCATAGCTCATGAACATATAGTCCGATTTTAACAATTTAGCCGTCATTCGATAGAAAATTTACTGTTGAAAATCAAATTTTTCCATTTCGTTTTCAAGACGCAATTTCGAAAAAACGGGAGAAATCAAAAAAAGTTAAAAAAGGAGGTTTCGACACGTTGTTGAACCATAACTCCAGAACGGATAATCCTTTTTGCACAATTTTTGCATCATTCGATAAAGAATTAAATGCTTAGTTGAAGTAGTCAAAATCAGTTTTTTGTATTTCGTCTTTGTTGCGAAATTTCGAAAAAACGGACAAAATCGGTAAAATTTTAAAAAAGGGGAGAGTGACCGTTTTAGAATCATAACTCTGGAACGGATAACCCGAATTCGGAAATTTTTCCTTCATTCGATAGAGAATTTATTGCTTAATCGCAGTAGTCAAAATCAAAATTTTCGGTTTCGTCTTCATGACGAAATTTCGAAAAAACGCGCAAACTCGAAAAAATTAAAAAAGGGGTATTTCAACACGTTGTCGAACCATAAATCCCGAACGGGTAGTCCGAATTTCACGAATTTTCCGTCATTCGATAGAGAATTAGATACTTAGTCGCATTAGTCGCATTAGTGTTTTTCGTGTTTCGAAATTTCGGAAAAACATGCTTCGCGCAATTTCGAAAATTTTTAATATAGCAAAATTTCATCCCAATCGAAATATTCAAAAAAAGTTAATTACATTTCCAACTTCATTTCCGACTATTCTACATCCCAAATAACTATAATTTTACCCAAAAAATTTATACATATTAAAAATAAAAGCATTCATAATAAATCTCATAAAAAGTGAATAAATTTAAAAAATAAATGGTAATTTTATAAATAATGTGAAGAAATATTTTTTAAAAATAATAAAAAAATCTTACTGTAAACATTCCAAACTACCATAATGACTAATCTCTTTAAATAAAAAAATATAGTAGCCAGGAAAGTGAACATAGCTTGAATTAGTGACCGGACTTGAGTGATCGTTCGATAATATCGGTATCAATCATCGATAATATCGAGTAGGGTTGTGCCAAACCGTTTAGCTAAACGGTAAACGGTATACGGTAAACGGTATACGGTAAACGGGTTTTTTGGTAAAATTAAACGGAACTGTATACGGGTCTCAGATAAACGGCATAAACGGTATACGGTCCTTCTAATCGGCGTTTAATTCGTTTAATTTTTTTCTAGAATTAGTGGCTTAAAACGTGAATTTTTGCCTTCTGACACACTAAAATCAAAAAATTTGCGCCTGCGGCGCAAAAAAGGGAAGAAATCTAGCTGTAGCCCTTGCACAATTATAAAAATTTTCGCCTGCGGCGCTGGAAAAGAAGAATTCTGGCTTCTTGGCTTTCTAAATTCTCAAAATTTTCGCCTGCGGCGCTAATAAAGGTAAAAATCTGATTTTGGCTTTTACAATTTTCAAAATTTTTGCCTGAGGCTCAAAAAATTGAAGAAATCTGACTTAACGACTTCAGAATTTCTCAAAATTTTCGCCTTCGGCGCAAAAAATGGAAGAAATCTGACTTAAGGACCTCCAAAATTATCAAAATTTTCGCCTGCGGCGCTGAAAAAGGAAGATCCTTATTATCCTTTCAAATCTCCAATTTCCCTTCAAATCCCTCAATCGCTCTAAAACACATTATATCCACCTTAATCCTCTGATATTCCTTCAAATCCCCTCAATCCTTCTAAGTCCCATTACATCACCTTAATCCTTAGATATACGATCCTGATCTCCTTAATCCTCTGATCCCCTTTAATACCTCATAATCTACCGATATGCCACCTCAGTTGTCCGATATATTATATTCAAATTATCCAAATCTCCAAAACCACTGATATCACTCTTAATCACCAGGCATCTCTTCAGCCCTTCCTTATCCCTCTAAATCCAACGGTTTGATTAATTTATAGTTGAATTATAATTTTTATAAAGAAGGATAAGCATAATTAATGATTTTTCATTGGTTTTTTTAAATTATGAATTGTTTTTAAAAAATTTTAAAAATAAACGGTAAACGGACGTTTAAACGAGGTCTTCAAAAATAAATGAAACGGTATACGGGTCTCAGATAAACGGCATAAACGGTATACGGTTTTTTCAAAATTAAACGGTTTGGCACAACCCTAATATCGAGTATGAAAAATATCGTCGATATTTTTTCCCGACGGGGGAAGTTGTACCAATGACGGGTAATAAATACGGTAGCGTAATAAATATGGTAGCTACGAAAGTGAACATAGTTTGAATATCAAACAAGTTAGTTATACATTGTATAAAATTTTAAATAAATAAAATAAATTTTAAAAAATAAATAAAATCTAAATAAAAAAGAAATTCTGACTTTTCTTAATTTAATAAGATGTGGTGTGGTGTTTTTTAGTGGTTAATTT
This sequence comes from Meloidogyne luci, assembly GCA_902706615.1. Classification (NCBI taxonomy): domain Eukaryota; kingdom Metazoa; phylum Nematoda; class Chromadorea; order Rhabditida; family Meloidogynidae; genus Meloidogyne; species Meloidogyne luci. The sequence goes on along the minus strand of CACSLI010000148.1, from coordinate 98,173 downwards.
TTTTTTCTAATAGAGGAAATACGGTATATGGTTTTTAGCCGCACCCTTTTTTCTTTTCCACCAAGGTTCCGGATCCATATCTGAATAATGTCGGATATCATTAAATTTCGGTTTGGATATCGGATCTTCTTTCGACCTTCGATTCCGAAGATTTTTAAAATTATTTTCAATTACGTTGTTTTCGAAATTTTCTCGATTTATGATTATCGAAAAATAACCTTATTTAACATCCCAACTATATTGAGATATGTAAAATTTAATAATAATGGGTTGACCCAAAAAGAATGAGCCCTTTATGGATAATGCAAATAATTCACTATAACAAAAAAACAAAAAACAATCAAGAAACGATTTATTGCCCATCATTATCTATTACTTCTTGCCATTTTCTGGGTAGCTTTTGAATTCCTCTTTGATAAAAAATTGTAGCTGATTTTGCCTCTAGAAAATCAGTTACTTTATTTTTGATATGCGTATCATTTTAGAACCGAATTTCACGTAAAGGATTTTTCATAGGTCGGAATAAGTGATAATTAGATGGCGCAATGTCCGGTGAGTAAGGCGGGTGTGTTAGAATTTCCCATCCGATTGTTTCAGTAATGTGGGCACGAGTTACATATGCACGGTTGTGGAGGCGCGTTGTCCTGATGGAAAACGACCTGGCCTTGACATCGTCCCTGAACTGTGAAACCACCAATGGCAACTTGAACGCGGTACAGGATTGCTCGATAGAGATCTCCATTAAGTCCAGTGCCCCTAGGAATTAATTCCCAGTGTACAATTCCAATCTAAGATCATATCAAAGGGCTCATTCTTTTTGGGTCAACCCATTACCTCTGGAATAATAGCTCGCAATTAGGGTTGCCAGCTCGCTCGACCCGAAACTCGAAAGATCGCGCGAGCCGAGGCTTTTCAGCTCGAAAATCTCGAAAACCAACCGAATCGAAAAAACCAAGCTTGAAAAATGCACCGAACGTCGGCTCGAATCGAAAGCTGCAACCCTACGCGATATATTTTTATTCCCGCCAGAATTAAGGCGGAGTTTTCCTTCATTTCCCATGTCCGTTTACATTCATCCCTCGTTTTAAAATTCGGGTTCAACATTTCTGGTTTATATGTATATACCGTATTTATTCGATTAATTCCCCTCTCACGAATAATTCCCCCTGCCAGGGATGGGTTGAAAATATAATTCACCGGGGGGAATTAATCGAGTAAATACGGTAAATAGCTAAACCAAATTAACCACTAAAAAACACCACACCACATCTTATTAAATTAAGAAAAGTAAAAAAAATGGTAATAATGTGAAGAAATATTTTTTAAAAATAATAAAAAAATCTTACTGTAAACATTCCAAACTACCATAATGACTAATCTCTTTAAATAAAAAAATATAGTAGCCAGGAAAGTGAACATAGCTTGAATTAGTGACCGGACTTGAGTGATCGTTCGATAATATCGGTATCAATCATCGATAATATCGAGTAGGGTTGTGCCAAACCGTTTAGCTAAACGGTAAACGGTATACGGTAAACGGTATACGGTAAACGGGTTTTTTGGTAAAATTAAACGGAACTGTATACGGGTCTCAGATAAACGGCATAAACGGTATACGGTCCTTCTAATCGGCGTTTAATTCGTTTAATTTTTTTCTAGAATTAGTGGCTTAAAACGTGAATTTTTGCCTTCTGACACACTAAAATCAAAAAATTTGCGCCTGCGGCGCAAAAAAGGGAAGAAATCTAGCTGTAGCCCTTGCACAATTATAAAAATTTTCGCTTTTTACCGTTTATATTTACCGTATATAAAAAATACGGTAAATAGCTAAACCAAATTAACCACTAAAAAACACCACACCACATCTTATTAAATTAAGAAAAGTCAGAATTTCTTTTTTATTTAGATTTTATTTATTTTTTAAAATTTATTTTATTTATTTAAAATTTTATACAATGTATAACTAACTTGTTTGATATTCAAACTATGTTCACTTTCGTAGCTACCATATTTATTACGCTACCGTATTTATTACCCGTCATTGGTACAACTTCCCCCGTCGGGAAAAAATATCGACGATATTTTTCATACTCGATATTAGGGTTGTGCCAAACCGTTTAATTTTGAAAAAACCGTATACCGTTTATGCCGTTTATCTGAGACCCGTATACCGTTTCATTTATTTTTGAAGACCTCGTTTAAACGTCCGTTTACCGTTTATTTTTAAAATTTTTTAAAAACAATTCATAATTTAAAAAAACCAATGAAAAATCATTAATTATGCTTATCCTTCTTTATAAAAATTATAATTCAACTATAAATTAATCAAACCGTTGGATTTAGAGGGATAAGGAAGGGCTGAAGAGATGCCTGGTGATTAAGAGTGATATCAGTGGTTTTGGAGATTTGGATAATTTGAATATAATATATCGGACAACTGAGGTGGCATATCGGTAGATTATGAGGTATTAAAGGGGATCAGAGGATTAAGGAGATCAGGATCGTATATCTAAGGATTAAGGTGATGTAATGGGACTTAGAAGGATTGAGGGGATTTGAAGGAATATCAGAGGATTAAGGTGGATATAATGTGTTTTAGAGCGATTGAGGGATTTGAAGGGAAATTGGAGATTTGAAAGGATAATAAGGATCTTCCTTTTTCAGCGCCGCAGGCGAAAATTTTGATAATTTTGGAGGTCCTTAAGTCAGATTTCTTCCATTTTTTGCGCCGAAGGCGAAAATTTTGAGAAATTCTGAAGTCGTTAAGTCAGATTTCTTCAATTTTTTGAGCCTCAGGCAAAAATTTTGAAAATTGTAAAAGCCAAAATCAGATTTTTACCTTTATTAGCGCCGCAGGCGAAAATTTTGAGAATTTAGAAAGCCAAGAAGCCAGAATTCTTCTTTTCCAGCGCCGCAGGCGAAAATTTTTATAATTGTGCAAGGGCTACAGCTAGATTTCTTCCCTTTTTTGCGCCGCAGGCGCAAATTTTTTGATTTTAGTGTGTCAGAAGGCAAAAATTCACGTTTTAAGCCACTAATTCTAGAAAAAAATTAAACGAATTAAACGCCGATTAGAAGGACCGTATACCGTTTATGCCGTTTATCTGAGACCCGTATACAGTTCCGTTTAATTTTACCAAAAAACCCGTTTACCGTATACCGTTTACCGTATACCGTTTACCGTTTAGCTAAACGGTTTGGCACAACCCTACTCGATATTATCGATGATTGATACCGATATTATCGAACGATCACTCAAGTCCGGTCACTAATTCAAGCTATGTTCACTTTCCTGGCTACTATATTTTTTTATTTAAAGAGATTAGTCATTATGGTAGTTTGGAATGTTTACAGTAAGATTTTTTTATTATTTTTAAAAAATATTTCTTCACATTATTACCATTTTTTTTACTTTTCTTAATTTAATAAGATGTGGTGTGGTGTTTTTTAGTGGTTAATTTGGTTTAGCTATTTACCGTATTTACTCGATTAATTCCCCCCGGTGAATTATATTTTCAACCCATCCCTGGCAGGGGGAATTATTCGTGAGAGGGGAATTAATCGAATAAATACGGTATATACATATAAACCAGAAATGTTGAACCCGAATTTTAAAACGAGGGATGAATGTAAACGGACATGGGAAATGAAGGAAAACTCCGCCTTAATTCTGGCGGGAATAAAAATATATCGCGTAGGGTTGCAGCTTTCGATTCGAGCCGACGTTCGGTGCATTTTTCAAGCTTGGTTTTTTCGATTCGGTTGGTTTTCGAGATTTTCGAGCTGAAAAGCCTCGGCTCGCGCGATCTTTCGAGTTTCGGGTCGAGCGAGCTGGCAACCCTAATTGCGAGCTATTATTCCAGAGGTAATGGGTTGACCCAAAAAGAATGAGCCCTTTGATATGATCTTAGATTGGAATTGTACACTGGGAATTAATTCCTAGGGGCACTGGACTTAATGGAGATCTCTATCGAGCAATCCTGTACCGCGTTCAAGTTGCCATTGGTGGTTTCACAGTTCAGGGACGATGTCAAGGCCAGGTCGTTTTCCATCAGGACAACGCGCCTCCACAACCGTGCATATGTAACTCGTGCCCACATTACTGAAACAATCGGATGGGAAATTCTAACACACCCGCCTTACTCACCGGACATTGCGCCATCTAATTATCACTTATTCCGACCTATGAAAAATCCTTTACGTGAAATTCGGTTCTAAAATGATACGCATATCAAAAATAAAGTAACTGATTTTCTAGAGGCAAAATCAGCTACAATTTTTTATCAAAGAGGAATTCAAAAGCTACCCAGAAAATGGCAAGAAGTAATAGATAATGATGGGCAATAAATCGTTTCTTGATTGTTTTTTGTTTTTTTGTTATAGTGAATTATTTGCATTATCCATAAAGGGCTCATTCTTTTTGGGTCAACCCATTATTATTAAATTTTACATATCTCAATATAGTTGGGATGTTAAATAAGGTTATTTTTCGATAATCATAAATCGAGAAAATTTCGAAAACAACGTAATTGAAAATAATTTTAAAAATCTTCGGAATCGAAGGTCGAAAGAAGATCCGATATCCAAACCGAAATTTAATGATATCCGACATTATTCAGATATGGATCCGGAACCTTGGTGGAAAAGAAAAAAGGGTGCGGCTAAAAACCATATACCGTATTTCCTCTATTAGAATGGCCCCCTCTAATAGAGTGCCCCTCTGGAGGATGATTGAAAAATAGATTGGCCGGCCATTCTATTAGAGGAAATACGGTATGTTCCAAAAATATAATAACATAATTGATAGAAAATATCAAATAATTTTCAAGTGAATAGAAAATTTAAAAACTACAGTTTAAAAAAAAATAAAAATAAAGCATCAAAATAAATTATCCAACAATAATGCAGGGTAAGCTGTTGACAAACACGTTCCCTTGTCACAATTTTTTTTGAAACTTGTAACAACCATTTTGGTATTTAGCAACTCAAACTGGCAGGCTTCATAGCCAGGATGGAGAATAGAGCATACAGTAAATAGAGTAAAGTCAAAGGCTGTAAATATTTAATTAAAATTAGAAAATAATTGTAATTATTAGAAGTAAATCTTCCAAAAATATATGAAAAATCTCTAATTTTAGATTAGAAGAATTTTTGAATATTATTTTAATTATCAAAATTTAAAAATTAATTTAATATAAAAAAATCAAAGTCAAATTATAAACATTTTTTCCAGAATTTTAAAGATTTCAAGAGATTTACCAGGTGAAGTTCGAAAGAAGAATCCGCCGATACGCTTTAAATATCCCTTCCATTCATACTGGAATGCGCCGAGAATATTATTATTTTGATGCTCAAAATATCCATAGTAATTAATTTCTCCCGCTTTTTCTTGTAAATAATAACGCAACCAATTATGATGTCCATAAACACCACTTCCATCTTTCCACTCACCGCTAAACACATGTTCAAAACCTTTAAAAATTAAATGTTTGACCTTATAATGAGAGTAAAAATGATAAGGTTATAAGTAGGGTTGTCCAAGTGCACGGAAAATACCAAATATGCTCATATATGCACCGAAAAAGCCATAATATGCACTGAAATATGCAAAATTTTGCCTAAATATGCACTGAGATATGCAGAAAAAATAGTCAAAATGTGCCGAAATATGCAAAAATATGCATTAAGAACCGCGTCCTAAGGTGATAGGACCAATATAAAAACACCACTTGAATTTGCAAGTTTTGGACAACCCGTTAAAATTAAAAAAATTTTTTTTCTAAATTTCAAAATTTTAAATTAAAGTCGACTCCTTTAAATCCATTTTGTTATTTAATGTTATTAACACAAATTTATAGAATTGAATTAATTAAAAAATCCCAAATGAAAATTAAACTTTTCACCTGAACTTCCCAAAGGTTCAGAATCCACATCTTGTTCACACCGGGAATATGTACCAAACCAAAAATCAAACATTCGTTTACGGAACTCATCAAATGTTTTTTTAGTTTTTTCTAAAAATTTATCAAAATAATTTTATACAAATTTTATAGCTGACTATTTTTTTGAAGAAATTCATAACCCAATTTAAATACTTCACTTTCAGTAATTAATTTCCAAATTTTAGCAAATTTGCTTCTCCTTCGTTTGTTCATATTAGGTTCTTGTTCACACACTTGTTCGTAAAAATTATTTTCTTTGTACATTTTTAGAAAAGCAGCGTATATAGGCTTTTGGAATATAGTAGATTCATCAACATAAGAGAATAAACTTAAATAGGTGTTTTATTAATATTTGTAAAACGCTGTTAAGTATGTGTTTCTAGTAAAAATCACAGTTTTGTAGGCAGTTGTGTCGAGGGTCCTTAAAAGCGTGTGCCATGGCGAAAATGCTGGTAAACAGCATTTTTGCCTGTTTTCAGTATTGATGACTTTTTTCCGCTAATTGGTATTGAATCTTGACTCAAGAATCTTGGGTTTTAGGTCCAGTCTTGGGGTAATGTCTTGGTCTTTTTACATAAATAAACTTACGGATAACTCGAAATGTCCTCAATTTGGTTTTTCTCAAGGTTTCCTTGCCAATTAAGTCTAATAGCTTAATAAATTAAAATTTCCGAAAAAAAATGTTTAGATAATATACCAGATTCGTCAATTCTATCAACATCATTTTCCCAAAGTTGGTCAACTAATTTTTGAAAAGCTGGATCAGATTTTGGCTTTGGTCTTTCCCTTTTCATAATTTTGGTATAATAAATTATCTGTTATTATTAAAATTATAAAAATAAAAATTTAGTTTTATTACATTTAAATGTCCTGATTTCTTTGACATTTTAATTCCCATATCAAAAAGATATCCGCCATCAATTGGAGCTGAACAGTGCTAAATAGATAATCTTGCATTATTATTATTGGACATTAATTTAAACAAAGAATTTCAATTAAGGTTAAACATGGTTTAATTGAGCCTAAGTGATCTATTTTTCTCAATACACAAAGTGAAGCTCCATTTCAGTATTTAAAGAAATAAGCATGTAATTCAACAGGGATTTGTTTATAAAACTAAGGTATTTATGTTTAGTGTTAGATATTGACATATTAGTTTTTAAATTTTGGATGATAATCTTATGGAGTTTTAAACAAACTCCCAAACGTGAAAATTCAAAACTATAGCAAGATTATGTATGAATATAAATAAAACATTATACTAACTTATAAACTTCTAAAAATTTTATGTGATTTATTTATTTAATTTTTGCATATTAAGTAAAAAGTCACCAATACAATTGTGTTTTTAATACTTATTAAAACTTATTATAAAATTCGACAGAATCCTACATATATTTAAACACGTTCTTAAACGTTTAATTCAGGTTCTCACTTTAATAGGTTCTTACTAGGGCTGTTCACGGTCGGTTAACCGAACCGAAACCGAAAACCGGTGTTTTTGGCCAATAAACCGAAACCGAAAACCGGGGGTCAAAAACAGGCGAAAACCGAAAACCGGTGCCCTAAACCGACCGGTTTTTCGGTTTATAAAATACACCCCTAAGGATGGAACTTTTGGGAAAATTAATTAAGCATTTGAGTTTCCACAATACATTTCGCCAAAATAGCTTTCTCTTTTTCTTTGTCAATAAGAATATTTTATTCTTGTTCTTTAGTTTTTTATGTTCCCAAAAATTAATTTTTTTATTTTAGCTGACAATGGTGGCAAAGATTTGGAAATTCTTCGTTGAAGTAAAAATTGGAGGTGAAACAAAAAGAAAGTGTTTAAAATGCGGTGTCCATTTACCAACACCTAAAGACTGTTCAACTTCGAACATGATAAACCATCTTAAGACAAAAAATCATGAGGATTTTCTTAAAAATTATAAGGATGATGACATGGAAACGGTAATTTTTTATAGATTATTTTATTTAACATATCACAGATACCAAAATTAACTTCTGTTTGGGCGAAACAAGAAGCAAAAATTGACTTACAAAAACAATTGGATAGTCGTCTGGTTAAAATTATGGTTCGACAAAATATTGCAACCCCATTTTTTGATGATCAGGATTTACATGAAATTGTTAAGTTGGCTTTTCCAGATCAAAAGGTAAACCACAAAATTTTAACTTGAATATTTTTTATTTAACAGATATTTGGACGCTTGCATTTTACTCGAAATGTGATTCCCGTTATGGCAAATGAAATAAGAACCAATATATTAAAAGAGATAGGGGAGAATAAATTTTCTATTACGAGTGATGGGTGGATGAAGCCTAGCAAATTTCCTGCCTTGCTTAGGTTAAACTTTTATCAAATTCTAATTAAGCACTATTTTAGCATAACAACACACACAGTTACCGATAATTTTCAGCGTAGAGATAATGTTTTTGCAGCCTTGGAAATTTTGTTTGAACACACAGGGGAGGAAATTGCAAATTTAATTCAAGACTCGCTAGTTAAAAATGGATTAAATATTGATCAAATAGTTGCTTGTGTTAGAGAGGATGCGCGAAATATGCAGAAATCTTGCCGTTTATTAGGAATTGAAGGGTTAATTATTTTCAATAAAATTATTGAGTTATTATTTATTAGTTTCCAATGCTCTGCTCACATGTACCATCTCTGTGTGCGTGATGCATTGCAATGTAACGAAACTATTTCAGAATTAATAGTAAAAGTAAGAAAGTGGGTTGGTGGAACACATCGATCAAATCTCGCAATACTTTTAAAAAAGTTTCAAGAAAGTGAAGGGCTGCCTCTTAAAAAAATTCCCATTGATATAAACACCAGATGGAACAGCACATTCCTAATGCTAAGCACGTTTTCCGAAATGAAAAATCCGCTGATTAAGATAGACGATTATCTCCGTAAAATTTCTGAAACACAAAAGCGTCCAACAAATATGTCTCAAATTGAGTGGACTAATTTAAAGCGCTTGGGAAGCAATCTTGGTAAACTTGAAAGAGAAGACTTCAATATAATTACAGAATTATGCAAAATTCTAAAACTCTTCCATGTAGAAACTTTAAGGGTAAGTTTATAAATCTGTTACAAATTTAGAAAATTTTAGCTTTCACAAGAACAATCAACAGCTTCATCTTATATTCCTACTGCTAAAAAATTTCTGACATTCTTACGGGAGAAACGTTGTCGTAATGAAGAGGTTCAAATTATTTTTAAAAAATTGGAGGATAATTTAAATGCGCGTCTGTCTTCAATTGAAACAAATAAAATAATGAGATTATCTATGCTTTTAGATCCAAGATTTGCATTTGACGAAGAATATTTACCTAGGTTTGAATGGGATATTCTAGAAGAAGAATTTATTCAGTTATCTATCAAAAGTATAGTTTAGATTATTGATCAATATTAAATTCAAATTTAAGATAATGAAAGTGGAAGTTTGGAAAGTTTTAGTACTGAGGATATTGATGAACAAGTTTTTAATGATTTTAGCCAGATTGATGAAGATTCAATGGAAGTAGATCTTTGGGAAAGAAAGACTAAATCTCCAGCAGCAGTTTCACAAAAATCATCAGATTCCCAACGAGAATTAAAAGCAGCCTATAAGGCATTGAATTAAAATTAATAAACGGAATGATTTTATAAATTCAGGCAGAATTTAATCTTCTTCGACATGGAATTGAGAGACCTTTACGAAACGAAAATGTGTTTGAATGGTGGAGAAAAAACAAGCTGCGATTTCCTTTGATTGCAGAAGGAGCTAAATGTTTTTTGTGTGTGCCAGCAACCTCTGTTTCAAGTGAAAGAACGTTCTCTATGGCAGGGCTTTTGTACGGGAATACTCTAAGGAATAGGTTGGATAGTTTTCAATTTTAAATAAAATGCTGCTTGCGCCTAGCGTTGAAATAGATGAAGAAGAATTAGAGTTTGAAGAAATAGATGAATTATAGGGAATATGTTAAAAATTTTGTTAAAATTATATTTCTATTTAAAATTAAAAAAAATAAAATGCAAATTTTGCCATAAACCGGTTTCGGTTAACCGAAAACCGGGGGTCAGTCAAAAACCGAAACCGAAAACCGGGGGTCGTAAACCGGTCAAAACCGAAACCCGGGGGTACCGGTTAATAACCGGTAGTGAACAACCCTAGTTCTTAATTAAACTCTTTACTATGATTATTGAATTTAAAGCAAAGATTATAGAATTTAAAGCAATACAACCTTCCATTTCTCCATTTCCTTATATGATAATGCACAAAATGAGAAGACGGCAATTTCAAATTCCAAACTAGTTCCAATTATAATCCTTCTCTTTCTCAACTTTTCATTTTCTATAAATTCAACTTGCATGTCTTTCATTCTTACCTTTAATTTTAAAAATTAAGTTAAAATTTGACTTATTTTTTGAGATATAATCCAATTAAGTATGGTCCTTTCAGTAATACCGTAAGTCGATTTATAAGTCGATTATCCGAAAAATTTGGGGGTATCGAGGTTTTTTGGAACGGACTTTATCATTATTTCTATTTGTAATAGGTTACCGTATTTTCATAAAATCTTTTTGTGAAAAGAGAGCTCTACTCCCCAGAGTTATTGCAAAATGACAAACCATTAGTTCTAGCTTAGCTCTTTAAGGTTGAGTTAAGTTTAAGTATGCTTATAAATTTAAGACTCATTGCCCAATATAAATTTCTGTTAGAAGCAATTTCAAATTCCAAACTAGTTCAATTTATATTTCAATTCTACATATATAGGGCAGGATATATAGGGAGCTCGAAAAAAGCCAAACTAGAAAAAATCCTACAAACTTCAGCTCGAAAAAGCAACCCTAATCTCAATAACCAGAATAACCGCTAGAAGTGTATCCTTTTTCGCTCTCAATTACTATCACTCCCCCACACTTATACACATGCTTCTCAAAATTTATTTTTAAATTATACAGTGTTGTTTTTAAACTCCAAAGAATGAATATTCATCTGAGATTGTTCACGTATAAAAGAATGCCAGATTCCTTTCCCTTGTGTGAATTGGCAAAATAGAGAGTAGAATTCTTAAATTATTTTAAAATTATAATAATTAAAATTTTTTCAGTTGTTTAGTTGGGTTCATAGCTAAATTTTTATTATATTTTAATGCCTTCTAAAACACCAATCTGTGCTTGAACCTTGTATGAAATTTAGTTTTAAGTGTATAAAGAAAGAAATTTTAGTACTTTACACAAGAACCATTCTCGGTCATTAATTATATGACTCTTTTCCGTTTGAAAAAAGTGTATCTTGACTTGCAATCTGCTTCATTAAGTGTCCTAACTCATTTCATTTTTAAAAAGTTTTAATTTTTCGTGCTGTAGGGCTTGAGTCTTAGTTTATTTTTGGCCATATCACGAATCGATTCTCTGTCCAAACAAGATTCCATTCCGCTTTTACTCATCGAACCCAATGGATTGTGGTATACTCGGAAGTTGACCATGTTCACGTTCTCGGGTGTGTTTACTATTCAAGGTTAGCCACTATTTCATTCAAGGTTAGCCACTATTTCAACAGTCATATACACTCCTCCACAAAAGTATAAGGGCACTTGTATTTTCGCAATTTTTTTAGTTCCAATGATCCAAATTTCCTGAAAATTTATATACACACCTTTTTGTGAATAACTAATAAGATGTGCATCGATTTTTGGCTGATTTTTAATTTTAAAAATTTTTAGACAAAAATTTGAATTTTCGGCCTCCACAAAAGTATAGGGGCACCTACAAAAAAGATATTTCCAAGATTAGGAAAAATCTACAAAAATTCTAGCAAACATACATAATGATATTATGAAAAAATAAAAAAGAACTAGACCCATATCTTTACCCGGAGCCGAGATCCTGAGACCCCGAAAATCAACGTAAATCAGGGGTAAGGCTCTTTAAAAAATTTTTTCGACCCCTTATGGATTGTTTTGAATTTTGATTTTGGGCTCATTCGGAAGCGCTTGAAATTTGCTACAAGATAGTATAACTCTTATATCTCAGAGCAAAAGTTTTATTTTCTAGAAAAATTATCTCAGTAAGTTCCTAAGGTTTTAATTTCTAAGGCACAAAAAAACGCCCTAATGCCCCAATAAATTAGCTACGGAAGATTAAAGTCCTGCATATCTTTATTGAATTCATTCTGAGATATAAGAGTTATACTATCTTGTAGCAAATTTCAAGGGCTTTCGAATGAGCCCAAAATCAAAATTCAAAACAATCCATAAGGGGTCGAAAAAATTTTTTAAAGAGCCTTACCCCTGATTTACGTTGATTTTCGGGGTCTCAGGATCTCGGCTCCGGGTAAAGATATGGGTCTAGTTCTTTTTTATTTTTTCATAATATCATTATGTATGTTTGCTAGAATTTTTGTAGATTTTTCCTAATCTTGGAAATATCTTTTTTGTAGGTGCCCCTATACTTTTGTGGAGGCCGAAAATTCAAATTTTTGTCTAAAAATTTTTAAAATTAAAAATCAGCCAAAAATCGATGCACATCTTATTAGTTATTCACAAAAAGGTGTGTATATAAATTTTCAGGAAATTTGGATCATTGGAACTAAAAAAATTGCGAAAATACAAGTGCCCTTATACTTTTGTGGAGGAGTGTATATGACTGTTGAAATAGTGGCTAACCTTGAATGAAATAGTGGCTAACCTTGAATAGTAAACACACCCGAGAACGTGAACATGGTCAACTTCCGAGTATACCACAATCCATTGGGTTCGATGAGTAAAAGCGGAATGGAATCTTGTTTGGACAGAGAATCGATTCGTGATATGGCCAAAAATAAACTAAGACTCAAGCCCTACAGCACGAAAAATTAAAACTTTTTAAAAATGAAATGAGTTAGGACACTTAATGAAGCAGATTGCAAGTCAAGATACACTTTTTTCAAACGGAAAAGAGTCATATAATTAATGACCGAGAATGGTTCTTGTGTAAAGTACTAAAATTTCTTTCTTTATACACTTAAAACTAAATTTCATACAAGGTTCAAGCACAGATTGGTGTTTTAGAAGGCATTAAAATATAATAAAAATTTAGCTATGAACCCAACTAAACAACTGAAAAAATTTTAATTATTATAATTTTAAAATAATTTAAGAATTCTACTCTCTATTTTGCCAATTCACACAAGGGAAAGGAATCTGGCATTCTTTTATACGTGAACAATCTCAGATGAATATTCATTCTTTGGAGTTTAAAAACAACACTGTATAATTTAAAAATAAATTTTGAGAAGCATGTGTATAAGTGTGGGGGAGTGATAGTAATTGAGAGCGAAAAAGGATACACTTCTAGCGGTTATTCTGGTTATTGAGATTAGGGTTGCTTTTTCGAGCTGAAGTTTGTAGGATTTTTTCTAGTTTGGCTTTTTTCGAGCTCCCTATATATCCTGCCCTATATATGTAGAATTGAAATATAAATTGAACTAGTTTGGAATTTGAAATTGCTTCTAACAGAAATTTATATTGGGCAATGAGTCTTAAATTTATAAGCATACTTAAACTTAACTCAACCTTAAAGAGCTAAGCTAGAACTAATGGTTTGTCATTTTGCAATAACTCTGGGGAGTAGAGCTCTCTTTTCACAAAAAGATTTTATGAAAATACGGTAACCTATTACAAATAGAAATAATGATAAAGTCCGTTCCAAAAAACCTCGATACCCCCAAATTTTTCGGATAATCGACTTATAAATCGACTTACGGTATTACTGAAAGGACCATACTTAATTGGATTATATCTCAAAAAATAAGTCAAATTTTAACTTAATTTTTAAAATTAAAGGTAAGAATGAAAGACATGCAAGTTGAATTTATAGAAAATGAAAAGTTGAGAAAGAGAAGGATTATAATTGGAACTAGTTTGGAATTTGAAATTGCCGTCTTCTCATTTTGTGCATTATCATATAAGGAAATGGAGAAATGGAAGGTTGTATTGCTTTAAATTCTATAATCTTTGCTTTAAATTCAATAATCATAGTAAAGAGTTTAATTAAGAACTAGGGTTGTTCACTACCGGTTATTAACCGGTACCCCCGGGTTTCGGTTTTGACCGGTTTACGACCCCCGGTTTTCGGTTTCGGTTTTTGACTGACCCCCGGTTTTCGGTTAACCGAAACCGGTTTATGGCAAAATTTGCATTTTATTTTTTTTAATTTTAAATAGAAATATAATTTTAACAAAATTTTTAACATATTCCCTATAATTCATCTATTTCTTCAAACTCTAATTCTTCTTCATCTATTTCAACGCTAGGCGCAAGCAGCATTTTATTTAAAATTGAAAACTATCCAACCTATTCCTTAGAGTATTCCCGTACAAAAGCCCTGCCATAGAGAACGTTCTTTCACTTGAAACAGAGGTTGCTGGCACACACAAAAAACATTTAGCTCCTTCTGCAATCAAAGGAAATCGCAGCTTGTTTTTTCTCCACCATTCAAACACATTTTCGTTTCGTAAAGGTCTCTCAATTCCATGTCGAAGAAGATTAAATTCTGCCTGAATTTATAAAATCATTCCGTTTATTAATTTTAATTCAATGCCTTATAGGCTGCTTTTAATTCTCGTTGGGAATCTGATGATTTTTGTGAAACTGCTGCTGGAGATTTAGTCTTTCTTTCCCAAAGATCTACTTCCATTGAATCTTCATCAATCTGGCTAAAATCATTAAAAACTTGTTCATCAATATCCTCAGTACTAAAACTTTCCAAACTTCCACTTTCATTATCTTAAATTTGAATTTAATATTGATCAATAATCTAAACTATACTTTTGATAGATAACTGAATAAATTCTTCTTCTAGAATATCCCATTCAAACCTAGGTAAATATTCTTCGTCAAATGCAAATCTTGGATCTAAAAGCATAGATAATCTCATTATTTTATTTGTTTCAATTGAAGACAGACGCGCATTTAAATTATCCTCCAATTTTTTAAAAATAATTTGAACCTCTTCATTACGACAACGTTTCTCCCGTAAGAATGTCAGAAATTTTTTAGCAGTAGGAATATAAGATGAAGCTGTTGATTGTTCTTGTGAAAGCTAAAATTTTCTAAATTTGTAACAGATTTATAAACTTACCCTTAAAGTTTCTACATGGAAGAGTTTTAGAATTTTGCATAATTCTGTAATTATATTGAAGTCTTCTCTTTCAAGTTTACCAAGATTGCTTCCCAAGCGCTTTAAATTAGTCCACTCAATTTGAGACATATTTGTTGGACGCTTTTGTGTTTCAGAAATTTTACGGAGATAATCGTCTATCTTAATCAGCGGATTTTTCATTTCGGAAAACGTGCTTAGCATTAGGAATGTGCTGTTCCATCTGGTGTTTATATCAATGGGAATTTTTTTAAGAGGCAGCCCTTCACTTTCTTGAAACTTTTTTAAAAGTATTGCGAGATTTGATCGATGTGTTCCACCAACCCACTTTCTTACTTTTACTATTAATTCTGAAATAGTTTCGTTACATTGCAATGCATCACGCACACAGAGATGGTACATGTGAGCAGAGCATTGGAAACTAATAAATAATAACTCAATAATTTTATTGAAAATAATTAACCCTTCAATTCCTAATAAACGGCAAGATTTCTGCATATTTCGCGCATCCTCTCTAACACAAGCAACTATTTGATCAATATTTAATCCATTTTTAACTAGCGAGTCTTGAATTAAATTTGCAATTTCCTCCCCTGTGTGTTCAAACAAAATTTCCAAGGCTGCAAAAACATTATCTCTACGCTGAAAATTATCGGTAACTGTGTGTGTTGTTATGCTAAAATAGTGCTTAATTAGAATTTGATAAAAGTTTAACCTAAGCAAGGCAGGAAATTTGCTAGGCTTCATCCACCCATCACTCGTAATAGAAAATTTATTCTCCCCTATCTCTTTTAATATATTGGTTCTTATTTCATTTGCCATAACGGGAATCACATTTCGAGTAAAATGCAAGCGTCCAAATATCTGTTAAATAAAAAATATTCAAGTTAAAATTTTGTGGTTTACCTTTTGATCTGGAAAAGCCAACTTAACAATTTCATGTAAATCCTGATCATCAAAAAATGGGGTTGCAATATTTTGTCGAACCATAATTTTAACCAGACGACTATCCAATTGTTTTTGTAAGTCAATTTTTGCTTCTTGTTTCGCCCAAACAGAAGTTAATTTTGGTATCTGTGATATGTTAAATAAAATAATCTATAAAAAATTACCGTTTCCATGTCATCATCCTTATAATTTTTAAGAAAATCCTCATGATTTTTTGTCTTAAGATGGTTTATCATGTTCGAAGTTGAACAGTCTTTAGGTGTTGGTAAATGGACACCGCATTTTAAACACTTTCTTTTTGTTTCACCTCCAATTTTTACTTCAACGAAGAATTTCCAAATCTTTGCCACCATTGTCAGCTAAAATAAAAAAATTAATTTTTGGGAACATAAAAAACTAAAGAACAAGAATAAAATATTCTTATTGACAAAGAAAAAGAGAAAGCTATTTTGGCGAAATGTATTGTGGAAACTCAAATGCTTAATTAATTTTCCCAAAAGTTCCATCCTTAGGGGTGTATTTTATAAACCGAAAAACCGGTCGGTTTAGGGCACCGGTTTTCGGTTTTCGCCTGTTTTTGACCCCCGGTTTTCGGTTTCGGTTTATTGGCCAAAAACACCGGTTTTCGGTTTCGGTTCGGTTAACCGACCGTGAACAGCCCTAGTAAGAACCTATTAAAGTGAGAACCTGAATTAAACGTTTAAGAACGTGTTTAAATATATGTAGGATTCTGTCGAATTTTATAATAAGTTTTAATAAGTATTAAAAACACAATTGTATTGGTGACTTTTTACTTAATATGCAAAAATTAAATAAATAAATCACATAAAATTTTTAGAAGTTTATAAGTTAGTATAATGTTTTATTTATATTCATACATAATCTTGCTATAGTTTTGAATTTTCACGTTTGGGAGTTTGTTTAAAACTCCATAAGATTATCATCCAAAATTTAAAAACTAATATGTCAATATCTAACACTAAACATAAATACCTTAGTTTTATAAACAAATCCCTGTTGAATTACATGCTTATTTCTTTAAATACTGAAATGGAGCTTCACTTTGTGTATTGAGAAAAATAGATCACTTAGGCTCAATTAAACCATGTTTAACCTTAATTGAAATTCTTTGTTTAAATTAATGTCCAATAATAATAATGCAAGATTATCTATTTAGCACTGTTCAGCTCCAATTGATGGCGGATATCTTTTTGATATGGGAATTAAAATGTCAAAGAAATCAGGACATTTAAATGTAATAAAACTAAATTTTTATTTTTATAATTTTAATAATAACAGATAATTTATTATACCAAAATTATGAAAAGGGAAAGACCAAAGCCAAAATCTGATCCAGCTTTTCAAAAATTAGTTGACCAACTTTGGGAAAATGATGTTGATAGAATTGACGAATCTGGTATATTATCTAAACATTTTTTTTCGGAAATTTTAATTTATTAAGCTATTAGACTTAATTGGCAAGGAAACCTTGAGAAAAACCAAATTGAGGACATTTCGAGTTATCCGTAAGTTTATTTATGTAAAAAGACCAAGACATTACCCCAAGACTGGACCTAAAACCCAAGATTCTTGAGTCAAGATTCAATACCAATTAGCGGAAAAAAGTCATCAATACTGAAAACAGGCAAAAATGCTGTTTACCAGCATTTTCGCCATGGCACACGCTTTTAAGGACCCTCGACACAACTGCCTACAAAACTGTGATTTTTACTAGAAACACATACTTAACAGCGTTTTACAAATATTAATAAAACACCTATTTAAGTTTATTCTCTTATGTTGATGAATCTACTATATTCCAAAAGCCTATATACGCTGCTTTTCTAAAAATGTACAAAGAAAATAATTTTTACGAACAAGTGTGTGAACAAGAACCTAATATGAACAAACGAAGGAGAAGCAAATTTGCTAAAATTTGGAAATTAATTACTGAAAGTGAAGTATTTAAATTGGGTTATGAATTTCTTCAAAAAAATAGTCAGCTATAAAATTTGTATAAAATTATTTTGATAAATTTTTAGAAAAAACTAAAAAAACATTTGATGAGTTCCGTAAACGAATGTTTGATTTTTGGTTTGGTACATATTCCCGGTGTGAACAAGATGTGGATTCTGAACCTTTGGGAAGTTCAGGTGAAAAGTTTAATTTTCATTTGGGATTTTTTAATTAATTCAATTCTATAAATTTGTGTTAATAACATTAAATAACAAAATGGATTTAAAGGAGTCGACTTTAATTTAAAATTTTGAAATTTAGAAAAAAAATTTTTTTAATTTTAACGGGTTGTCCAAAACTTGCAAATTCAAGTGGTGTTTTTATATTGGTCCTATCACCTTAGGACGCGGTTCTTAATGCATATTTTTGCATATTTCGGCACATTTTGACTATTTTTTCTGCATATCTCAGTGCATATTTAGGCAAAATTTTGCATATTTCAGTGCATATTATGGCTTTTTCGGTGCATATATGAGCATATTTGGTATTTTCCGTGCACTTGGACAACCCTACTTATAACCTTATCATTTTTACTCTCATTATAAGGTCAAACATTTAATTTTTAAAGGTTTTGAACATGTGTTTAGCGGTGAGTGGAAAGATGGAAGTGGTGTTTATGGACATCATAATTGGTTGCGTTATTATTTACAAGAAAAAGCGGGAGAAATTAATTACTATGGATATTTTGAGCATCAAAATAATAATATTCTCGGCGCATTCCAGTATGAATGGAAGGGATATTTAAAGCGTATCGGCGGATTCTTCTTTCGAACTTCACCTGGTAAATCTCTTGAAATCTTTAAAATTCTGGAAAAAATGTTTATAATTTGACTTTGATTTTTTTATATTAAATTAATTTTTAAATTTTGATAATTAAAATAATATTCAAAAATTCTTCTAATCTAAAATTAGAGATTTTTCATATATTTTTGGAAGATTTACTTCTAATAATTACAATTATTTTCTAATTTTAATTAAATATTTACAGCCTTTGACTTTACTCTATTTACTGTATGCTCTATTCTCCATCCTGGCTATGAAGCCTGCCAGTTTGAGTTGCTAAATACCAAAATGGTTGTTACAAGTTTCAAAAAAAATTGTGACAAGGGAACGTGTTTGTCAACAGCTTACCCTGCATTATTGTTGGATAATTTATTTTGATGCTTTATTTTTATTTTTTTTTAAACTGTAGTTTTTAAATTTTCTATTCACTTGAAAATTATTTGATATTTTCTATCAATTATGTTATTATATTTTTGGAACATACCGTATTTCCTCTAATAGAATGGCCGGCCAATCTATTTTTCAATCATCCTCCAGAGGGGCACTCTATTAGAGGGGGCCATTCTAATAGAGGAAATACGGTATATGGTTTTTAGCCGCACCCTTTTTTCTTTTCCACCAAGGTTCCGGATCCATATCTGAATAATGTCGGATATCATTAAATTTCGGTTTGGATATCGGATCTTCTTTCGACCTTCGATTCCGAAGATTTTTAAAATTATTTTCAATTACGTTGTTTTCGAAATTTTCTCGATTTATGATTATCGAAAAATAACCTTATTTAACATCCCAACTATATTGAGATATGTAAAATTTAATAATAATGGGTTGACCCAAAAAGAATGAGCCCTTTATGGATAATGCAAATAATTCACTATAACAAAAAAACAAAAAACAATCAAGAAACGATTTATTGCCCATCATTATCTATTACTTCTTGCCATTTTCTGGGTAGCTTTTGAATTCCTCTTTGATAAAAAATTGTAGCTGATTTTGCCTCTAGAAAATCAGTTACTTTATTTTTGATATGCGTATCATTTTAGAACCGAATTTCACGTAAAGGATTTTTCATAGGTCGGAATAAGTGATAATTAGATGGCGCAATGTCCGGTGAGTAAGGCGGGTGTGTTAGAATTTCCCATCCGATTGTTTCAGTAATGTGGGCACGAGTTACATATGCACGGTTGTGGAGGCGCGTTGTCCTGATGGAAAACGACCTGGCCTTGACATCGTCCCTGAACTGTGAAACCACCAATGGCAACTTGAACGCGGTACAGGATTGCTCGATAGAGATCTCCATTAAGTCCAGTGCCCCTAGGAATTAATTCCCAGTGTACAATTCCAATCTAAGATCATATCAAAGGGCTCATTCTTTTTGGGTCAACCCATTACCTCTGGAATAATAGCTCGCAATTAGGGTTGCCAGCTCGCTCGACCCGAAACTCGAAAGATCGCGCGAGCCGAGGCTTTTCAGCTCGAAAATCTCGAAAACCAACCGAATCGAAAAAACCAAGCTTGAAAAATGCACCGAACGTCGGCTCGAATCGAAAGCTGCAACCCTACGCGATATATTTTTATTCCCGCCAGAATTAAGGCGGAGTTTTCCTTCATTTCCCATGTCCGTTTACATTCATCCCTCGTTTTAAAATTCGGGTTCAACATTTCTGGTTTATATGTATATACCGTATTTATTCGATTAATTCCCCTCTCACGAATAATTCCCCCTGCCAGGGATGGGTTGAAAATATAATTCACCGGGGGGAATTAATCGAGTAAATACGGTAAATAGCTAAACCAAATTAACCACTAAAAAACACCACACCACATCTTATTAAATTAAGAAAAGTAAAAAAAATGGTAATAATGTGAAGAAATATTTTTTAAAAATAATAAAAAAATCTTACTGTAAACATTCCAAACTACCATAATGACTAATCTCTTTAAATAAAAAAATATAGTAGCCAGGAAAGTGAACATAGCTTGAATTAGTGACCGGACTTGAGTGATCGTTCGATAATATCGGTATCAATCATCGATAATATCGAGTAGGGTTGTGCCAAACCGTTTAGCTAAACGGTAAACGGTATACGGTAAACGGTATACGGTAAACGGGTTTTTTGGTAAAATTAAACGGAACTGTATACGGGTCTCAGATAAACGGCATAAACGGTATACGGTCCTTCTAATCGGCGTTTAATTCGTTTAATTTTTTTCTAGAATTAGTGGCTTAAAACGTGAATTTTTGCCTTCTGACACACTAAAATCAAAAAATTTGCGCCTGCGGCGCAAAAAAGGGAAGAAATCTAGCTGTAGCCCTTGCACAATTATAAAAATTTTCGCCTGCGGCGCTGGAAAAGAAGAATTCTGGCTTCTTGGCTTTCTAAATTCTCAAAATTTTCGCCTGCGGCGCTAATAAAGGTAAAAATCTGATTTTGGCTTTTACAATTTTCAAAATTTTTGCCTGAGGCTCAAAAAATTGAAGAAATCTGACTTAACGACTTCAGAATTTCTCAAAATTTTCGCCTTCGGCGCAAAAAATGGAAGAAATCTGACTTAAGGACCTCCAAAATTATCAAAATTTTCGCCTGCGGCGCTGAAAAAGGAAGATCCTTATTATCCTTTCAAATCTCCAATTTCCCTTCAAATCCCTCAATCGCTCTAAAACACATTATATCCACCTTAATCCTCTGATATTCCTTCAAATCCCCTCAATCCTTCTAAGTCCCATTACATCACCTTAATCCTTAGATATACGATCCTGATCTCCTTAATCCTCTGATCCCCTTTAATACCTCATAATCTACCGATATGCCACCTCAGTTGTCCGATATATTATATTCAAATTATCCAAATCTCCAAAACCACTGATATCACTCTTAATCACCAGGCATCTCTTCAGCCCTTCCTTATCCCTCTAAATCCAACGGTTTGATTAATTTATAGTTGAATTATAATTTTTATAAAGAAGGATAAGCATAATTAATGATTTTTCATTGGTTTTTTTAAATTATGAATTGTTTTTAAAAAATTTTAAAAATAAACGGTAAACGGACGTTTAAACGAGGTCTTCAAAAATAAATGAAACGGTATACGGGTCTCAGATAAACGGCATAAACGGTATACGGTTTTTTCAAAATTAAACGGTTTGGCACAACCCTAATATCGAGTATGAAAAATATCGTCGATATTTTTTCCCGACGGGGGAAGTTGTACCAATGACGGGTAATAAATACGGTAGCGTAATAAATATGGTAGCTACGAAAGTGAACATAGTTTGAATATCAAACAAGTTAGTTATACATTGTATAAAATTTTAAATAAATAAAATAAATTTTAAAAAATAAATAAAATCTAAATAAAAAAGAAATTCTGACTTTTCTTAATTTAATAAGATGTGGTGTGGTGTTTTTTAGTGGTTAATTTGGTTTAGCTATTTACCGTATTTTTTATATACGGTAAATATAAACGGTAAAAAGCGAAAATTTTTATAATTGTGCAAGGGCTACAGCTAGATTTCTTCCCTTTTTTGCGCCGCAGGCGCAAATTTTTTGATTTTAGTGTGTCAGAAGGCAAAAATTCACGTTTTAAGCCACTAATTCTAGAAAAAAATTAAACGAATTAAACGCCGATTAGAAGGACCGTATACCGTTTATGCCGTTTATCTGAGACCCGTATACAGTTCCGTTTAATTTTACCAAAAAACCCGTTTACCGTATACCGTTTACCGTATACCGTTTACCGTTTAGCTAAACGGTTTGGCACAACCCTACTCGATATTATCGATGATTGATACCGATATTATCGAACGATCACTCAAGTCCGGTCACTAATTCAAGCTATGTTCACTTTCCTGGCTACTATATTTTTTTATTTAAAGAGATTAGTCATTATGGTAGTTTGGAATGTTTACAGTAAGATTTTTTTATTATTTTTAAAAAATATTTCTTCACATTATTACCATTTTTTTTACTTTTCTTAATTTAATAAGATGTGGTGTGGTGTTTTTTAGTGGTTAATTTGGTTTAGCTATTTACCGTATTTACTCGATTAATTCCCCCCGGTGAATTATATTTTCAACCCATCCCTGGCAGGGGGAATTATTCGTGAGAGGGGAATTAATCGAATAAATACGGTATATACATATAAACCAGAAATGTTGAACCCGAATTTTAAAACGAGGGATGAATGTAAACGGACATGGGAAATGAAGGAAAACTCCGCCTTAATTCTGGCGGGAATAAAAATATATCGCGTAGGGTTGCAGCTTTCGATTCGAGCCGACGTTCGGTGCATTTTTCAAGCTTGGTTTTTTCGATTCGGTTGGTTTTCGAGATTTTCGAGCTGAAAAGCCTCGGCTCGCGCGATCTTTCGAGTTTCGGGTCGAGCGAGCTGGCAACCCTAATTGCGAGCTATTATTCCAGAGGTAATGGGTTGACCCAAAAAGAATGAGCCCTTTGATATGATCTTAGATTGGAATTGTACACTGGGAATTAATTCCTAGGGGCACTGGACTTAATGGAGATCTCTATCGAGCAATCCTGTACCGCGTTCAAGTTGCCATTGGTGGTTTCACAGTTCAGGGACGATGTCAAGGCCAGGTCGTTTTCCATCAGGACAACGCGCCTCCACAACCGTGCATATGTAACTCGTGCCCACATTACTGAAACAATCGGATGGGAAATTCTAACACACCCGCCTTACTCACCGGACATTGCGCCATCTAATTATCACTTATTCCGACCTATGAAAAATCCTTTACGTGAAATTCGGTTCTAAAATGATACGCATATCAAAAATAAAGTAACTGATTTTCTAGAGGCAAAATCAGCTACAATTTTTTATCAAAGAGGAATTCAAAAGCTACCCAGAAAATGGCAAGAAGTAATAGATAATGATGGGCAATAAATCGTTTCTTGATTGTTTTTTGTTTTTTTGTTATAGTGAATTATTTGCATTATCCATAAAGGGCTCATTCTTTTTGGGTCAACCCATTATTATTAAATTTTACATATCTCAATATAGTTGGGATGTTAAATAAGGTTATTTTTCGATAATCATAAATCGAGAAAATTTCGAAAACAACGTAATTGAAAATAATTTTAAAAATCTTCGGAATCGAAGGTCGAAAGAAGATCCGATATCCAAACCGAAATTTAATGATATCCGACATTATTCAGATATGGATCCGGAACCTTGGTGGAAAAGAAAAAAGGGTGCGGCTAAAAACCATATACCGTATTTCCTCTATTAGAATGGCCCCCTCTAATAGAGTGCCCCTCTGGAGGATGATTGAAAAATAGATTGGCCGGCCATTCTATTAGAGGAAATACGGTATGTTCCAAAAATATAATAACATAATTGATAGAAAATATCAAATAATTTTCAAGTGAATAGAAAATTTAAAAACTACAGTTTAAAAAAAAATAAAAATAAAGCATCAAAATAAATTATCCAACAATAATGCAGGGTAAGCTGTTGACAAACACGTTCCCTTGTCACAATTTTTTTTGAAACTTGTAACAACCATTTTGGTATTTAGCAACTCAAACTGGCAGGCTTCATAGCCAGGATGGAGAATAGAGCATACAGTAAATAGAGTAAAGTCAAAGGCTGTAAATATTTAATTAAAATTAGAAAATAATTGTAATTATTAGAAGTAAATCTTCCAAAAATATATGAAAAATCTCTAATTTTAGATTAGAAGAATTTTTGAATATTATTTTAATTATCAAAATTTAAAAATTAATTTAATATAAAAAAATCAAAGTCAAATTATAAACATTTTTTCCAGAATTTTAAAGATTTCAAGAGATTTACCAGGTGAAGTTCGAAAGAAGAATCCGCCGATACGCTTTAAATATCCCTTCCATTCATACTGGAATGCGCCGAGAATATTATTATTTTGATGCTCAAAATATCCATAGTAATTAATTTCTCCCGCTTTTTCTTGTAAATAATAACGCAACCAATTATGATGTCCATAAACACCACTTCCATCTTTCCACTCACCGCTAAACACATGTTCAAAACCTTTAAAAATTAAATGTTTGACCTTATAATGAGAGTAAAAATGATAAGGTTATAAGTAGGGTTGTCCAAGTGCACGGAAAATACCAAATATGCTCATATATGCACCGAAAAAGCCATAATATGCACTGAAATATGCAAAATTTTGCCTAAATATGCACTGAGATATGCAGAAAAAATAGTCAAAATGTGCCGAAATATGCAAAAATATGCATTAAGAACCGCGTCCTAAGGTGATAGGACCAATATAAAAACACCACTTGAATTTGCAAGTTTTGGACAACCCGTTAAAATTAAAAAAATTTTTTTTCTAAATTTCAAAATTTTAAATTAAAGTCGACTCCTTTAAATCCATTTTGTTATTTAATGTTATTAACACAAATTTATAGAATTGAATTAATTAAAAAATCCCAAATGAAAATTAAACTTTTCACCTGAACTTCCCAAAGGTTCAGAATCCACATCTTGTTCACACCGGGAATATGTACCAAACCAAAAATCAAACATTCGTTTACGGAACTCATCAAATGTTTTTTTAGTTTTTTCTAAAAATTTATCAAAATAATTTTATACAAATTTTATAGCTGACTATTTTTTTGAAGAAATTCATAACCCAATTTAAATACTTCACTTTCAGTAATTAATTTCCAAATTTTAGCAAATTTGCTTCTCCTTCGTTTGTTCATATTAGGTTCTTGTTCACACACTTGTTCGTAAAAATTATTTTCTTTGTACATTTTTAGAAAAGCAGCGTATATAGGCTTTTGGAATATAGTAGATTCATCAACATAAGAGAATAAACTTAAATAGGTGTTTTATTAATATTTGTAAAACGCTGTTAAGTATGTGTTTCTAGTAAAAATCACAGTTTTGTAGGCAGTTGTGTCGAGGGTCCTTAAAAGCGTGTGCCATGGCGAAAATGCTGGTAAACAGCATTTTTGCCTGTTTTCAGTATTGATGACTTTTTTCCGCTAATTGGTATTGAATCTTGACTCAAGAATCTTGGGTTTTAGGTCCAGTCTTGGGGTAATGTCTTGGTCTTTTTACATAAATAAACTTACGGATAACTCGAAATGTCCTCAATTTGGTTTTTCTCAAGGTTTCCTTGCCAATTAAGTCTAATAGCTTAATAAATTAAAATTTCCGAAAAAAAATGTTTAGATAATATACCAGATTCGTCAATTCTATCAACATCATTTTCCCAAAGTTGGTCAACTAATTTTTGAAAAGCTGGATCAGATTTTGGCTTTGGTCTTTCCCTTTTCATAATTTTGGTATAATAAATTATCTGTTATTATTAAAATTATAAAAATAAAAATTTAGTTTTATTACATTTAAATGTCCTGATTTCTTTGACATTTTAATTCCCATATCAAAAAGATATCCGCCATCAATTGGAGCTGAACAGTGCTAAATAGATAATCTTGCATTATTATTATTGGACATTAATTTAAACAAAGAATTTCAATTAAGGTTAAACATGGTTTAATTGAGCCTAAGTGATCTATTTTTCTCAATACACAAAGTGAAGCTCCATTTCAGTATTTAAAGAAATAAGCATGTAATTCAACAGGGATTTGTTTATAAAACTAAGGTATTTATGTTTAGTGTTAGATATTGACATATTAGTTTTTAAATTTTGGATGATAATCTTATGGAGTTTTAAACAAACTCCCAAACGTGAAAATTCAAAACTATAGCAAGATTATGTATGAATATAAATAAAACATTATACTAACTTATAAACTTCTAAAAATTTTATGTGATTTATTTATTTAATTTTTGCATATTAAGTAAAAAGTCACCAATACAATTGTGTTTTTAATACTTATTAAAACTTATTATAAAATTCGACAGAATCCTACATATATTTAAACACGTTCTTAAACGTTTAATTCAGGTTCTCACTTTAATAGGTTCTTACTAGGGCTGTTCACGGTCGGTTAACCGAACCGAAACCGAAAACCGGTGTTTTTGGCCAATAAACCGAAACCGAAAACCGGGGGTCAAAAACAGGCGAAAACCGAAAACCGGTGCCCTAAACCGACCGGTTTTTCGGTTTATAAAATACACCCCTAAGGATGGAACTTTTGGGAAAATTAATTAAGCATTTGAGTTTCCACAATACATTTCGCCAAAATAGCTTTCTCTTTTTCTTTGTCAATAAGAATATTTTATTCTTGTTCTTTAGTTTTTTATGTTCCCAAAAATTAATTTTTTTATTTTAGCTGACAATGGTGGCAAAGATTTGGAAATTCTTCGTTGAAGTAAAAATTGGAGGTGAAACAAAAAGAAAGTGTTTAAAATGCGGTGTCCATTTACCAACACCTAAAGACTGTTCAACTTCGAACATGATAAACCATCTTAAGACAAAAAATCATGAGGATTTTCTTAAAAATTATAAGGATGATGACATGGAAACGGTAATTTTTTATAGATTATTTTATTTAACATATCACAGATACCAAAATTAACTTCTGTTTGGGCGAAACAAGAAGCAAAAATTGACTTACAAAAACAATTGGATAGTCGTCTGGTTAAAATTATGGTTCGACAAAATATTGCAACCCCATTTTTTGATGATCAGGATTTACATGAAATTGTTAAGTTGGCTTTTCCAGATCAAAAGGTAAACCACAAAATTTTAACTTGAATATTTTTTATTTAACAGATATTTGGACGCTTGCATTTTACTCGAAATGTGATTCCCGTTATGGCAAATGAAATAAGAACCAATATATTAAAAGAGATAGGGGAGAATAAATTTTCTATTACGAGTGATGGGTGGATGAAGCCTAGCAAATTTCCTGCCTTGCTTAGGTTAAACTTTTATCAAATTCTAATTAAGCACTATTTTAGCATAACAACACACACAGTTACCGATAATTTTCAGCGTAGAGATAATGTTTTTGCAGCCTTGGAAATTTTGTTTGAACACACAGGGGAGGAAATTGCAAATTTAATTCAAGACTCGCTAGTTAAAAATGGATTAAATATTGATCAAATAGTTGCTTGTGTTAGAGAGGATGCGCGAAATATGCAGAAATCTTGCCGTTTATTAGGAATTGAAGGGTTAATTATTTTCAATAAAATTATTGAGTTATTATTTATTAGTTTCCAATGCTCTGCTCACATGTACCATCTCTGTGTGCGTGATGCATTGCAATGTAACGAAACTATTTCAGAATTAATAGTAAAAGTAAGAAAGTGGGTTGGTGGAACACATCGATCAAATCTCGCAATACTTTTAAAAAAGTTTCAAGAAAGTGAAGGGCTGCCTCTTAAAAAAATTCCCATTGATATAAACACCAGATGGAACAGCACATTCCTAATGCTAAGCACGTTTTCCGAAATGAAAAATCCGCTGATTAAGATAGACGATTATCTCCGTAAAATTTCTGAAACACAAAAGCGTCCAACAAATATGTCTCAAATTGAGTGGACTAATTTAAAGCGCTTGGGAAGCAATCTTGGTAAACTTGAAAGAGAAGACTTCAATATAATTACAGAATTATGCAAAATTCTAAAACTCTTCCATGTAGAAACTTTAAGGGTAAGTTTATAAATCTGTTACAAATTTAGAAAATTTTAGCTTTCACAAGAACAATCAACAGCTTCATCTTATATTCCTACTGCTAAAAAATTTCTGACATTCTTACGGGAGAAACGTTGTCGTAATGAAGAGGTTCAAATTATTTTTAAAAAATTGGAGGATAATTTAAATGCGCGTCTGTCTTCAATTGAAACAAATAAAATAATGAGATTATCTATGCTTTTAGATCCAAGATTTGCATTTGACGAAGAATATTTACCTAGGTTTGAATGGGATATTCTAGAAGAAGAATTTATTCAGTTATCTATCAAAAGTATAGTTTAGATTATTGATCAATATTAAATTCAAATTTAAGATAATGAAAGTGGAAGTTTGGAAAGTTTTAGTACTGAGGATATTGATGAACAAGTTTTTAATGATTTTAGCCAGATTGATGAAGATTCAATGGAAGTAGATCTTTGGGAAAGAAAGACTAAATCTCCAGCAGCAGTTTCACAAAAATCATCAGATTCCCAACGAGAATTAAAAGCAGCCTATAAGGCATTGAATTAAAATTAATAAACGGAATGATTTTATAAATTCAGGCAGAATTTAATCTTCTTCGACATGGAATTGAGAGACCTTTACGAAACGAAAATGTGTTTGAATGGTGGAGAAAAAACAAGCTGCGATTTCCTTTGATTGCAGAAGGAGCTAAATGTTTTTTGTGTGTGCCAGCAACCTCTGTTTCAAGTGAAAGAACGTTCTCTATGGCAGGGCTTTTGTACGGGAATACTCTAAGGAATAGGTTGGATAGTTTTCAATTTTAAATAAAATGCTGCTTGCGCCTAGCGTTGAAATAGATGAAGAAGAATTAGAGTTTGAAGAAATAGATGAATTATAGGGAATATGTTAAAAATTTTGTTAAAATTATATTTCTATTTAAAATTAAAAAAAATAAAATGCAAATTTTGCCATAAACCGGTTTCGGTTAACCGAAAACCGGGGGTCAGTCAAAAACCGAAACCGAAAACCGGGGGTCGTAAACCGGTCAAAACCGAAACCCGGGGGTACCGGTTAATAACCGGTAGTGAACAACCCTAGTTCTTAATTAAACTCTTTACTATGATTATTGAATTTAAAGCAAAGATTATAGAATTTAAAGCAATACAACCTTCCATTTCTCCATTTCCTTATATGATAATGCACAAAATGAGAAGACGGCAATTTCAAATTCCAAACTAGTTCCAATTATAATCCTTCTCTTTCTCAACTTTTCATTTTCTATAAATTCAACTTGCATGTCTTTCATTCTTACCTTTAATTTTAAAAATTAAGTTAAAATTTGACTTATTTTTTGAGATATAATCCAATTAAGTATGGTCCTTTCAGTAATACCGTAAGTCGATTTATAAGTCGATTATCCGAAAAATTTGGGGGTATCGAGGTTTTTTGGAACGGACTTTATCATTATTTCTATTTGTAATAGGTTACCGTATTTTCATAAAATCTTTTTGTGAAAAGAGAGCTCTACTCCCCAGAGTTATTAACTTTTTAACGGATAATCTTTTAACGGATAATCCGATCTGGCTGAAATTTTCTAAGAATATGTAATCGACTATGGGGAATTTTTAAAAAAAAGTTTCAAAAGGATCATTTGAGTCTGGGCCGTGATATTTGAGTCTAAGTGTCGAAAATGCTCGGAAAATTTTTCGGGTCAAAAAATCAAAATAAGATTTAAATAGCCTATCTTATAGAGCAACTTCTACTGACTCCAAAAATATATGGTTTGTATGAGGTACACTTGAGTCTCATCGAGATATAGGTCGAGGAAATTGTTTGAGACTCAAACTGTACTTTTGACTCAAACATCGCGGAAAATTTTTTTTAATTTTTCTGACAACGGATTTGAATTCTCCATGTATTAATGCAGTATAAAACAATTTTTTGTTAAAAATTGGCTATTTTGTCATTTTTATTCTCCGGAGGGTTTGATTTTCTTGAACATTTTTTTGTTGAAATTGTGCAAATAATCCATAATAACTTTTTAACGGATTACCCAAAATAGAAAAAAAGCTCCATGAATATGTAATTGAATCTTGGGAATTTTTTAAAAAAAAATTCAAAAGAATCTGCCGAGTCTCGGTTTCAATATTAGATTCTAAAATTTCAGTTTTTATAGTAATTTTTGAAAAATAATAAATCGACAAAATAGACTTTAGCGAACCATAGCTCATGAACATATAGTCCGATTTTAACAATTTAGCCGTCATTCGATAGAAAATTTACTGTTGAAAATCAAATTTTTCCATTTCGTTTTCAAGACGCAATTTCGAAAAAACGGGAGAAATCAAAAAAAGTTAAAAAAGGAGGTTTCGACACGTTGTTGAACCATAACTCCAGAACGGATAATCCTTTTTGCACAATTTTTGCATCATTCGATAAAGAATTAAATGCTTAGTTGAAGTAGTCAAAATCAGTTTTTTGTATTTCGTCTTTGTTGCGAAATTTCGAAAAAACGGACAAAATCGGTAAAATTTTAAAAAAGGGGAGAGTGACCGTTTTAGAATCATAACTCTGGAACGGATAACCCGAATTCGGAAATTTTTCCTTCATTCGATAGAGAATTTATTGCTTAATCGCAGTAGTCAAAATCAAAATTTTCGGTTTCGTCTTCATGACGAAATTTCGAAAAAACGCGCAAACTCGAAAAAATTAAAAAAGGGGTATTTCAACACGTTGTCGAACCATAAATCCCGAACGGGTAGTCCGAATTTCACGAATTTTCCGTCATTCGATAGAGAATTAGATACTTAGTCGCATTAGTCGCATTAGTGTTTTTCGTGTTTCGAAATTTCGGAAAAACATGCTTCGCGCAATTTCGAAAATTTTTAATATAGCAAAATTTCATCCCAATCGAAATATTCAAAAAAAGTTAATTACATTTCCAACTTCATTTCCGACTATTCTACATCCCAAATAACTATAATTTTACCCAAAAAATTTATACATATTAAAAATAAAAGCATTCATAATAAATCTCATAAAAAGTGAATAAATTTAAAAAATAAATGGTAATTTTATAAATAATGTGAAGAAATATTTTTTAAAAATAATAAAAAAATCTTACTGTAAACATTCCAAACTACCATAATGACTAATCTCTTTAAATAAAAAAATATAGTAGCCAGGAAAGTGAACATAGCTTGAATTAGTGACCGGACTTGAGTGATCGTTCGATAATATCGGTATCAATCATCGATAATATCGAGTAGGGTTGTGCCAAACCGTTTTGCTAAACGGTAAACGGTATACGGTAAACGGTATACGGTAAACGGGTTTTTTGGTAAAATTAAACGGAACTGTATACGGGTCTCAGATAAACGGCATAAACGGTATACGGTCCTTCTAATCGGCGTTTAATTCGTTTAATTTTTTTCTAGAATTAGTGGCTTAAAACGTGAATTTTTGCCTTCTGACACACTAAAATCAAAAAATTTGCGCCTGCGGCGCAAAAAAGGGAAGAAATCTAGCTGTAGCCCTTGCACAATTATAAAAATTTTCGCCTGCGGCGCTGGAAAAGAAGAATTCTGGCTTCTTGGCTTTCTAAATTCTCAAAATTTTCGCCTGCGGCGCTAATAAAGGTAAAAATCTGATTTTGGCTTTTACAATTTTCAAAATTTTTGCCTGAGGCTCAAAAAATTGAAGAAATCTGACTTAACGACTTCAGAATTTCTCAAAATTTTCGCCTTCGGCGCAAAAAATGGAAGAAATCTGACTTAAGGACCTCCAAAATTATCAAAATTTTCGCCTGCGGCGCTGAAAAAGGAAGATCCTTATTATCCTTTCAAATCTCCAATTTCCCTTCAAATCCCTCAATCGCTCTAAAACACATTATATCCACCTTAATCCTCTGATATTCCTTCAAATCCCCTCAATCCTTCTAAGTCCCATTACATCACCTTAATCCTTAGATATACGATCCTGATCTCCTTAATCCTCTGATCCCCTTTAATACCTCATAATCTACCGATATACCTCATAATCTACCTTTTTTGCGCCGCAGGCGCAAAAAAGGTAGATTATGAGGTACCGTATTTTCATACTCTCCCCTTTTTTAAAATTTTACCGATTTTGTCCGTTTTTTCG
Source organism: Meloidogyne luci (assembly GCA_902706615.1). Lineage (NCBI taxonomy): Eukaryota > Metazoa > Nematoda > Chromadorea > Rhabditida > Meloidogynidae > Meloidogyne > Meloidogyne luci. Next base: position 65,643 of record CACSLI010000148.1, on the reverse strand, counting down.
AAATTTCGCAACAAAGACGAAATACAAAAAACTGATTTTGACTACTTCAACTAAGCATTTAATTCTTTATCGAATGATGCAAAAATTGTGCAAAAAGGATTATCCGTTCTGGAGTTATGGTTCAACAACGTGTCGAAACCTCCTTTTTTAACTTTTTTTGATTTCTCCCGTTTTTTCGAAATTGCGTCTTGAAAACGAAATGGAAAAATTTGATTTTCAACAGTAAATTTTCTATCGAATGACGGCTAAATTGTTAAAATCGGACTATATGTTCATGAGCTATGGTTCGCTAAAGTCTATTTTGTCGATTTATTATTTTTCAAAAATTACTATAAAAACTGAAATTTTAGAATCTAATATTGAAACCGAGACTCGGCAGATTCTTTTGAATTTTTTTTTAAAAAATTCCCAAGATTCAATTACATATTCATGGAGCTTTTTTTCTATTTTGGGTAATCCGTTAAAAAGTTATTATGGATTATTTGCACAATTTCAACAAAAAAATGTTCAAGAAAATCAAACCCTCCGGAGAATAAAAATGACAAAATAGCCAATTTTTAACAAAAAATTGTTTTATACTGCATTAATACATGGAGAATTCAAATCCGTTGTCAGAAAAATTAAAAAAAATTTTCCGCGATGTTTGAGTCAAAAGTACAGTTTGAGTCTCAAACAATTTCCTCGACCTATATCTCGATGAGACTCAAGTGTACCTCATACAAACCATATATTTTTGGAGTCAGTAGAAGTTGCTCTATAAGATAGGCTATTTAAATCTTATTTTGATTTTTTGACCCGAAAAATTTTCCGAGCATTTTCGACACTTAGACTCAAATATCACGGCCCAGACTCAAATGATCCTTTTGAAACTTTTTTTTAAAAATTCCCCATAGTCGATTACATATTCTTAGAAAATTTCAGCCAGATCGGATTATCCGTTAAAAGATTATCCGTTAAAAAGTTAATAACTCTGGGGAGTAGAGCTCTCTTTTCACAAAAAGATTTTATGAAAATACGGTACCTCATAATCTACCTTTTTTGCGCCTGCGGCGCAAAAAAGGTAGATTATGAGGTATATCGGTAGATTATGAGGTATTAAAGGGGATCAGAGGATTAAGGAGATCAGGATCGTATATCTAAGGATTAAGGTGATGTAATGGGACTTAGAAGGATTGAGGGGATTTGAAGGAATATCAGAGGATTAAGGTGGATATAATGTGTTTTAGAGCGATTGAGGGATTTGAAGGGAAATTGGAGATTTGAAAGGATAATAAGGATCTTCCTTTTTCAGCGCCGCAGGCGAAAATTTTGATAATTTTGGAGGTCCTTAAGTCAGATTTCTTCCATTTTTTGCGCCGAAGGCGAAAATTTTGAGAAATTCTGAAGTCGTTAAGTCAGATTTCTTCAATTTTTTGAGCCTCAGGCAAAAATTTTGAAAATTGTAAAAGCCAAAATCAGATTTTTACCTTTATTAGCGCCGCAGGCGAAAATTTTGAGAATTTAGAAAGCCAAGAAGCCAGAATTCTTCTTTTCCAGCGCCGCAGGCGAAAATTTTTATAATTGTGCAAGGGCTACAGCTAGATTTCTTCCCTTTTTTGCGCCGCAGGCGCAAATTTTTTGATTTTAGTGTGTCAGAAGGCAAAAATTCACGTTTTAAGCCACTAATTCTAGAAAAAAATTAAACGAATTAAACGCCGATTAGAAGGACCGTATACCGTTTATGCCGTTTATCTGAGACCCGTATACAGTTCCGTTTAATTTTACCAAAAAACCCGTTTACCGTATACCGTTTACCGTATACCGTTTACCGTTTAGCAAAACGGTTTGGCACAACCCTACTCGATATTATCGATGATTGATACCGATATTATCGAACGATCACTCAAGTCCGGTCACTAATTCAAGCTATGTTCACTTTCCTGGCTACTATATTTTTTTATTTAAAGAGATTAGTCATTATGGTAGTTTGGAATGTTTACAGTAAGATTTTTTTATTATTTTTAAAAAATATTTCTTCACATTATTTATAAAATTACCATTTATTTTTTAAATTTATTCACTTTTTATGAGATTTATTATGAATGCTTTTATTTTTAATATGTATAAATTTTTTGGGTAAAATTATAGTTATTTGGGATGTAGAATAGTCGGAAATGAAGTTGGAAATGTAATTAACTTTTTTTGAATATTTCGATTGGGATGAAATTTTGCTATATTAAAAATTTTCGAAATTGCGCGAAGCATGTTTTTCCGAAATTTCGAAACACGAAAAACACTAATGCGACTAATGCGACTAAGTATCTAATTCTCTATCGAATGACGGAAAATTCGTGAAATTCGGACTACCCGTTCGGGATTTATGGTTCGACAACGTGTTGAAATACCCCTTTTTTAATTTTTTCGAGTTTGCGCGTTTTTTCGAAATTTCGTCATGAAGACGAAACCGAAAATTTTGATTTTGACTACTGCGATTAAGCAATAAATTCTCTATCGAATGAAGGAAAAATTTCCGAATTCGGGTTATCCGTTCCAGAGTTATGATTCTAAAACGGTCACTCTCCCCTTTTTTAAAATTTTACCGATTTTGTCCGTTTTTTTCGAAATTTCGCAACAAAGACGAAATACAAAAAACTGATTTTGACTACTTCAACTAAGCATTTAATTCTTTATCGAATGATGCAAAAATTGTGCAAAAAGGATTATCCGTTCTGGAGTTATGGTTCAACAACGTGTCGAAACCTCCTTTTTTAACTTTTTTTGATTTCTCCCGTTTTTTCGAAATTGCGTCTTGAAAACGAAATGGAAAAATTTGATTTTCAACAGTAAATTTTCTATCGAATGACGGCTAAATTGTTAAAATCGGACTATATGTTCATGAGCTATGGTTCGCTAAAGTCTATTTTGTCGATTTATTATTTTTCAAAAATTACTATAAAAACTGAAATTTTAGAATCTAATATTGAAACCGAGACTCGGCAGATTCTTTTGAATTTTTTTTTAAAAAATTCCCAAGATTCAATTACATATTCATGGAGCTTTTTTTCTATTTTGGGTAATCCGTTAAAAAGTTATTATGGATTATTTGCACAATTTCAACAAAAAAATGTTCAAGAAAATCAAACCCTCCGGAGAATAAAAATGACAAAATAGCCAATTTTTAACAAAAAATTGTTTTATACTGCATTAATACATGGAGAATTCAAATCCGTTGTCAGAAAAATTAAAAAAAATTTTCCGCGATGTTTGAGTCAAAAGTACAGTTTGAGTCTCAAACAATTTCCTCGACCTATATCTCGATGAGACTCAAGTGTACCTCATACAAACCATATATTTTTGGAGTCAGTAGAAGTTGCTCTATAAGATAGGCTATTTAAATCTTATTTTGATTTTTTGACCCGAAAAATTTTCCGAGCATTTTCGACACTTAGACTCAAATATCACGGCCCAGACTCAAATGATCCTTTTGAAACTTTTTTTTAAAAATTCCCCATAGTCGATTACATATTCTTAGAAAATTTCAGCCAGATCGGATTATCCGTTAAAAAGTTATGATGAAATAAAAAAACTCAAAAATCGTAGAAATATATAATATTTCAATTAAGTTTTTATATATAAATTTGGAAATTTTCACTATTTTGAGCATAATTCTGACTGAATTTTGGTTATGCTGGGAATCCACCAGCATAACAAGCTTAAAGAAATTTTGGGTTATGGGTAAGTACCGCGAGGTCCGTTGGGACCGTTTGAGCGGGATCCAGAAAAACCCTTAGGCACGACAATGCAGGGACGTGCGATCTTCCAATTCGGGGATCGGAGTGAACCTGTTTGCCTTTATGGTAGATAGGATGACTTCCCCCGACGGGAGTGAGCCTTTGGATGGTGTGCATCCAATGTGTCCCGGCTCTCGGAGGGCGCGGGTGGGGTGAGCCCGGTGGCCGTGCTGGATGAACGAAGGCGCTATGCGGAGACTTCGTCTCTGGGCTCTTAGCCGAGTTCTGAAGGATCACACGGTCAGCGGTACGGAGTAAGAAAATGCATGGTATCACCGGCCATGCAACCCCACTGGAATCCCTGCCAGGTTCGTGGATAAGCTTCGGCTTATTCACCTCACCCTGACGTCCGAAGCGTATGGGGTCTGCTGGCATATTCCAAACGCACCGGATTGAAATCCTGGCAGCTCGATGTTCGCCCTGGTGTGGCAACTCCCGAGGCGTGCGAACAGGTCCTTGATCTCCGGGAGTCAAAGCCAACTGATGGCTAAGCTATCGGGAGGCATGAACTTGGTTGATAATTTCCCTTATCGACCTGTAGTTCACGGGAGCTACAGGGCCAGGTTCATGCACTCTTGCATCATGTATTGGATGCACAGGCCATAACTCTTTAAGGGTGTATGTCTGGTGGATTCTTGGCATTCTCTATGTGGTGTAAGACTCCTGGTACGTTTGGTCCTCTCGGTTTGAATCCACTGGGCATGCATCCGAAATTATTACTTTATGTCAACATTCAATATGGTTCGTCTACATCGTCTGCTATCAATATGTCAGAACATGCAACAAGAATGAGCTGTACATGGATACGTGGGTTAAAAGTGTCATTTGAGTCTTAAAAGGGGTTATCAGCTTTCGAATAAGATATAAACAATCTCCCTGCTAATTTTTTTCCGAAAGTTATAAACGAAAAAGTAAAGGCAAGTCGACCCAAAACCGCGAACACAAATTTAGCCAAATTTTAAATAAAACCGAATTTTAGTAAAAATAAGAAACTTAACTATTTATTTTGTTAATAATTATCAATATTATGATAAATAATCTTATTTTAAGCCATCCATTTCAAGTATAACCCAAAATTGAAAAAAGTGCCCTGAAATGTAAACTTTGGATCATATCTTTTTTCCCGTTAAAGATAGAGCTAAACCGTTAGAATTTGGGGGAATATTAAAGGGGGGTAAACTTTGGGCGAGGAATCCAAAAAACACACTTAGAAGTTCGTATCTATGCCCGTTGACTCAGAAAACCCCCAAATTCTTCAAAAATTCACCTTGACAAAAATGTCCTCTAAAGCCTCAAAAACGCTCCCCTATACTATTTTCAGACTTCTAATGACTAAACAAACACTTAAAAGTTTCGAGATTCAAATACCCCTTTTAAGACTCAAATGACACTTTTAACCCACGTATCCATGTACAGCTCATTCTTGTTGCATGTTCTGACATATTGATAGCAGACGATGTAGACGAACCATATTGAATGTTGACATAAAGTAATAATTTCGGATGCATGCCCAGTGGATTCAAACCGAGAGGACCAAACGTACCAGGAGTCTTACACCACATAGAGAATGCCAAGAATCCACCAGACATACACCCTTAAAGAGTTATGGCCTGTGCATCCAATACATGATGCAAGAGTGCATGAACCTGGCCCTGTAGCTCCCGTGAACTACAGGTCGATAAGGGAAATTATCAACCAAGTTCATGCCTCCCGATAGCTTAGCCATCAGTTGGCTTTGACTCCCGGAGATCAAGGACCTGTTCGCACGCCTCGGGAGTTGCCACACCAGGGCGAACATCGAGCTGCCAGGATTTCAATCCGGTGCGTTTGGAATATGCCAGCAGACCCCATACGCTTCGGACGTCAGGGTGAGGTGAATAAGCCGAAGCTTATCCACGAACCTGGCAGGGATTCCAGTGGGGTTGCATGGCCGGTGATACCATGCATTTTCTTACTCCGTACCGCTGACCGTGTGATCCTTCAGAACTCGGCTAAGAGCCCAGAGACGAAGTCTCCGCATAGCGCCTTCGTTCATCCAGCACGGCCACCGGGCTCACCCCACCCGCGCCCTCCGAGAGCCGGGACACATTGGATGCACACCATCCAAAGGCTCACTCCCGTCGGGGGAAGTCATCCTATCTACCATAAAGGCAAACAGGTTCACTCCGATCCCCGAATTGGAAGATCGCACGTCCCTGCATTGTCGTGCCTAAGGGTTTTTCTGGATCCCGCTCAAACGGTCCCAACGGACCTCGCGGTACTTACCCATAACCCAAAATTTCTTTAAGCTTGTTATGCTGGTGGATTCCCAGCATAACCAAAATTCAGTCAGAATTATGCTCAAAATAGTGAAAATTTCCAAATTTATATATAAAAACTTAATTGAAATATTATATATTTCTACGATTTTTGAGTTTTTTTATTTCATCATAACTTTTTAACGGATAATCCGATCTGGCTGAAATTTTCTAAGAATATGTAATCGACTATGGGGAATTTTTAAAAAAAAGTTTCAAAAGGATCATTTGAGTCTGGGCCGTGATATTTGAGTCTAAGTGTCGAAAATGCTCGGAAAATTTTTCGGGTCAAAAAATCAAAATAAGATTTAAATAGCCTATCTTATAGAGCAACTTCTACTGACTCCAAAAATATATGGTTTGTATGAGGTACACTTGAGTCTCATCGAGATATAGGTCGAGGAAATTGTTTGAGACTCAAACTGTACTTTTGACTCAAACATCGCGGAAAATTTTTTTTAATTTTTCTGACAACGGATTTGAATTCTCCATGTATTAATGCAGTATAAAACAATTTTTTGTTAAAAATTGGCTATTTTGTCATTTTTATTCTCCGGAGGGTTTGATTTTCTTGAACATTTTTTTGTTGAAATTGTGCAAATAATCCATAATAACTTTTTAACGGATTACCCAAAATAGAAAAAAAGCTCCATGAATATGTAATTGAATCTTGGGAATTTTTTAAAAAAAAATTCAAAAGAATCTGCCGAGTCTCGGTTTCAATATTAGATTCTAAAATTTCAGTTTTTATAGTAATTTTTGAAAAATAATAAATCGACAAAATAGACTTTAGCGAACCATAGCTCATGAACATATAGTCCGATTTTAACAATTTAGCCGTCATTCGATAGAAAATTTACTGTTGAAAATCAAATTTTTCCATTTCGTTTTCAAGACGCAATTTCGAAAAAACGGGAGAAATCAAAAAAAGTTAAAAAAGGAGGTTTCGACACGTTGTTGAACCATAACTCCAGAACGGATAATCCTTTTTGCACAATTTTTGCATCATTCGATAAAGAATTAAATGCTTAGTTGAAGTAGTCAAAATCAGTTTTTTGTATTTCGTCTTTGTTGCGAAATTTCGAAAAAACGGACAAAATCGGTAAAATTTTAAAAAAGGGGAGAGTGACCGTTTTAGAATCATAACTCTGGAACGGATAACCCGAATTCGGAAATTTTTCCTTCATTCGATAGAGAATTTATTGCTTAATCGCAGTAGTCAAAATCAAAATTTTCGGTTTCGTCTTCATGACGAAATTTCGAAAAAACGCGCAAACTCGAAAAAATTAAAAAAGGGGTATTTCAACACGTTGTCGAACCATAAATCCCGAACGGGTAGTCCGAATTTCACGAATTTTCCGTCATTCGATAGAGAATTAGATACTTAGTCGCATTAGTCGCATTAGTGTTTTTCGTGTTTCGAAATTTCGGAAAAACATGCTTCGCGCAATTTCGAAAATTTTTAATATAGCAAAATTTCATCCCAATCGAAATATTCAAAAAAAGTTAATTACATTTCCAACTTCATTTCCGACTATTCTACATCCCAAATAACTATAATTTTACCCAAAAAATTTATACATATTAAAAATAAAAGCATTCATAATAAATCTCATAAAAAGTGAATAAATTTAAAAAATAAATGGTAATTTTATAAATAATGTGAAGAAATATTTTTTAAAAATAATAAAAAAATCTTACTGTAAACATTCCAAACTACCATAATGACTAATCTCTTTAAATAAAAAAATATAGTAGCCAGGAAAGTGAACATAGCTTGAATTAGTGACCGGACTTGAGTGATCGTTCGATAATATCGGTATCAATCATCGATAATATCGAGTAGGGTTGTGCCAAACCGTTTTGCTAAACGGTAAACGGTATACGGTAAACGGTATACGGTAAACGGGTTTTTTGGTAAAATTAAACGGAACTGTATACGGGTCTCAGATAAACGGCATAAACGGTATACGGTCCTTCTAATCGGCGTTTAATTCGTTTAATTTTTTTCTAGAATTAGTGGCTTAAAACGTGAATTTTTGCCTTCTGACACACTAAAATCAAAAAATTTGCGCCTGCGGCGCAAAAAAGGGAAGAAATCTAGCTGTAGCCCTTGCACAATTATAAAAATTTTCGCCTGCGGCGCTGGAAAAGAAGAATTCTGGCTTCTTGGCTTTCTAAATTCTCAAAATTTTCGCCTGCGGCGCTAATAAAGGTAAAAATCTGATTTTGGCTTTTACAATTTTCAAAATTTTTGCCTGAGGCTCAAAAAATTGAAGAAATCTGACTTAACGACTTCAGAATTTCTCAAAATTTTCGCCTTCGGCGCAAAAAATGGAAGAAATCTGACTTAAGGACCTCCAAAATTATCAAAATTTTCGCCTGCGGCGCTGAAAAAGGAAGATCCTTATTATCCTTTCAAATCTCCAATTTCCCTTCAAATCCCTCAATCGCTCTAAAACACATTATATCCACCTTAATCCTCTGATATTCCTTCAAATCCCCTCAATCCTTCTAAGTCCCATTACATCACCTTAATCCTTAGATATACGATCCTGATCTCCTTAATCCTCTGATCCCCTTTAATACCTCATAATCTACCGATATACCTCATAATCTACCTTTTTTGCGCCGCAGGCGCAAAAAAGGTAGATTATGAGGTACCGTATTTTCATAAAATCTTTTTGTGAAAAGAGAGCTCTACTCCCCAGAGTTATTAACTTTTTAACGGATAATCTTTTAACGGATAATCCGATCTGGCTGAAATTTTCTAAGAATATGTAATCGACTATGGGGAATTTTTAAAAAAAAGTTTCAAAAGGATCATTTGAGTCTGGGCCGTGATATTTGAGTCTAAGTGTCGAAAATGCTCGGAAAATTTTTCGGGTCAAAAAATCAAAATAAGATTTAAATAGCCTATCTTATAGAGCAACTTCTACTGACTCCAAAAATATATGGTTTGTATGAGGTACACTTGAGTCTCATCGAGATATAGGTCGAGGAAATTGTTTGAGACTCAAACTGTACTTTTGACTCAAACATCGCGGAAAATTTTTTTTAATTTTTCTGACAACGGATTTGAATTCTCCATGTATTAATGCAGTATAAAACAATTTTTTGTTAAAAATTGGCTATTTTGTCATTTTTATTCTCCGGAGGGTTTGATTTTCTTGAACATTTTTTTGTTGAAATTGTGCAAATAATCCATAATAACTTTTTAACGGATTACCCAAAATAGAAAAAAAGCTCCATGAATATGTAATTGAATCTTGGGAATTTTTTAAAAAAAAATTCAAAAGAATCTGCCGAGTCTCGGTTTCAATATTAGATTCTAAAATTTCAGTTTTTATAGTAATTTTTGAAAAATAATAAATCGACAAAATAGACTTTAGCGAACCATAGCTCATGAACATATAGTCCGATTTTAACAATTTAGCCGTCATTCGATAGAAAATTTACTGTTGAAAATCAAATTTTTCCATTTCGTTTTCAAGACGCAATTTCGAAAAAACGGGAGAAATCAAAAAAAGTTAAAAAAGGAGGTTTCGACACGTTGTTGAACCATAACTCCAGAACGGATAATCCTTTTTGCACAATTTTTGCATCATTCGATAAAGAATTAAATGCTTAGTTGAAGTAGTCAAAATCAGTTTTTTGTATTTCGTCTTTGTTGCGAAATTTCGAAAAAACGGACAAAATCGGTAAAATTTTAAAAAAGGGGAGAGTATGAAAATACGGTACCTCATAATCTACCTTTTTTGCGCCTGCGGCGCAAAAAAGGTAGATTATGAGGTATATCGGTAGATTATGAGGTATTAAAGGGGATCAGAGGATTAAGGAGATCAGGATCGTATATCTAAGGATTAAGGTGATGTAATGGGACTTAGAAGGATTGAGGGGATTTGAAGGAATATCAGAGGATTAAGGTGGATATAATGTGTTTTAGAGCGATTGAGGGATTTGAAGGGAAATTGGAGATTTGAAAGGATAATAAGGATCTTCCTTTTTCAGCGCCGCAGGCGAAAATTTTGATAATTTTGGAGGTCCTTAAGTCAGATTTCTTCCATTTTTTGCGCCGAAGGCGAAAATTTTGAGAAATTCTGAAGTCGTTAAGTCAGATTTCTTCAATTTTTTGAGCCTCAGGCAAAAATTTTGAAAATTGTAAAAGCCAAAATCAGATTTTTACCTTTATTAGCGCCGCAGGCGAAAATTTTGAGAATTTAGAAAGCCAAGAAGCCAGAATTCTTCTTTTCCAGCGCCGCAGGCGAAAATTTTTATAATTGTGCAAGGGCTACAGCTAGATTTCTTCCCTTTTTTGCGCCGCAGGCGCAAATTTTTTGATTTTAGTGTGTCAGAAGGCAAAAATTCACGTTTTAAGCCACTAATTCTAGAAAAAAATTAAACGAATTAAACGCCGATTAGAAGGACCGTATACCGTTTATGCCGTTTATCTGAGACCCGTATACAGTTCCGTTTAATTTTACCAAAAAACCCGTTTACCGTATACCGTTTACCGTATACCGTTTACCGTTTAGCAAAACGGTTTGGCACAACCCTACTCGATATTATCGATGATTGATACCGATATTATCGAACGATCACTCAAGTCCGGTCACTAATTCAAGCTATGTTCACTTTCCTGGCTACTATATTTTTTTATTTAAAGAGATTAGTCATTATGGTAGTTTGGAATGTTTACAGTAAGATTTTTTTATTATTTTTAAAAAATATTTCTTCACATTATTTATAAAATTACCATTTATTTTTTAAATTTATTCACTTTTTATGAGATTTATTATGAATGCTTTTATTTTTAATATGTATAAATTTTTTGGGTAAAATTATAGTTATTTGGGATGTAGAATAGTCGGAAATGAAGTTGGAAATGTAATTAACTTTTTTTGAATATTTCGATTGGGATGAAATTTTGCTATATTAAAAATTTTCGAAATTGCGCGAAGCATGTTTTTCCGAAATTTCGAAACACGAAAAACACTAATGCGACTAATGCGACTAAGTATCTAATTCTCTATCGAATGACGGAAAATTCGTGAAATTCGGACTACCCGTTCGGGATTTATGGTTCGACAACGTGTTGAAATACCCCTTTTTTAATTTTTTCGAGTTTGCGCGTTTTTTCGAAATTTCGTCATGAAGACGAAACCGAAAATTTTGATTTTGACTACTGCGATTAAGCAATAAATTCTCTATCGAATGAAGGAAAAATTTCCGAATTCGGGTTATCCGTTCCAGAGTTATGATTCTAAAACGGTCACTCTCCCCTTTTTTAAAATTTTACCGATTTTGTCCGTTTTTTCGAAATTTCGCAACAAAGACGAAATACAAAAAACTGATTTTGACTACTTCAACTAAGCATTTAATTCTTTATCGAATGATGCAAAAATTGTGCAAAAAGGATTATCCGTTCTGGAGTTATGGTTCAACAACGTGTCGAAACCTCCTTTTTTAACTTTTTTTGATTTCTCCCGTTTTTTCGAAATTGCGTCTTGAAAACGAAATGGAAAAATTTGATTTTCAACAGTAAATTTTCTATCGAATGACGGCTAAATTGTTAAAATCGGACTATATGTTCATGAGCTATGGTTCGCTAAAGTCTATTTTGTCGATTTATTATTTTTCAAAAATTACTATAAAAACTGAAATTTTAGAATCTAATATTGAAACCGAGACTCGGCAGATTCTTTTGAATTTTTTTTTAAAAAATTCCCAAGATTCAATTACATATTCATGGAGCTTTTTTTCTATTTTGGGTAATCCGTTAAAAAGTTATTATGGATTATTTGCACAATTTCAACAAAAAAATGTTCAAGAAAATCAAACCCTCCGGAGAATAAAAATGACAAAATAGCCAATTTTTAACAAAAAATTGTTTTATACTGCATTAATACATGGAGAATTCAAATCCGTTGTCAGAAAAATTAAAAAAAATTTTCCGCGATGTTTGAGTCAAAAGTACAGTTTGAGTCTCAAACAATTTCCTCGACCTATATCTCGATGAGACTCAAGTGTACCTCATACAAACCATATATTTTTGGAGTCAGTAGAAGTTGCTCTATAAGATAGGCTATTTAAATCTTATTTTGATTTTTTGACCCGAAAAATTTTCCGAGCATTTTCGACACTTAGACTCAAATATCACGGCCCAGACTCAAATGATCCTTTTGAAACTTTTTTTTAAAAATTCCCCATAGTCGATTACATATTCTTAGAAAATTTCAGCCAGATCGGATTATCCGTTAAAAGATTATCCGTTAAAAAGTTAATAACTCTGGGGAGTAGAGCTCTCTTTTCACAAAAAGATTTTATGAAAATACGGTAACCTATTACAAATAGAAATAATGATAAAGTCCGTTCCAAAAAACCTCGATACCCCCAAATTTTTCGGATAATCGACTTATAAATCGACTTACGGTATTACTGAAAGGACCATACTTAATTGGATTATATCTCAAAAAATAAGTCAAATTTTAACTTAATTTTTAAAATTAAAGGTAAGAATGAAAGACATGCAAGTTGAATTTATAGAAAATGAAAAGTTGAGAAAGAGAAGGATTATAATTGGAACTAGTTTGGAATTTGAAATTGCCGTCTTCTCATTTTGTGCATTATCATATAAGGAAATGGAGAAATGGAAGGTTGTATTGCTTTAAATTCTATAATCTTTGCTTTAAATTCAATAATCATAGTAAAGAGTTTAATTAAGAACTAGGGTTGTTCACTACCGGTTATTAACCGGTACCCCCGGGTTTCGGTTTTGACCGGTTTACGACCCCCGGTTTTCGGTTTCGGTTTTTGACTGACCCCCGGTTTTCGGTTAACCGAAACCGGTTTATGGCAAAATTTGCATTTTATTTTTTTTAATTTTAAATAGAAATATAATTTTAACAAAATTTTTAACATATTCCCTATAATTCATCTATTTCTTCAAACTCTAATTCTTCTTCATCTATTTCAACGCTAGGCGCAAGCAGCATTTTATTTAAAATTGAAAACTATCCAACCTATTCCTTAGAGTATTCCCGTACAAAAGCCCTGCCATAGAGAACGTTCTTTCACTTGAAACAGAGGTTGCTGGCACACACAAAAAACATTTAGCTCCTTCTGCAATCAAAGGAAATCGCAGCTTGTTTTTTCTCCACCATTCAAACACATTTTCGTTTCGTAAAGGTCTCTCAATTCCATGTCGAAGAAGATTAAATTCTGCCTGAATTTATAAAATCATTCCGTTTATTAATTTTAATTCAATGCCTTATAGGCTGCTTTTAATTCTCGTTGGGAATCTGATGATTTTTGTGAAACTGCTGCTGGAGATTTAGTCTTTCTTTCCCAAAGATCTACTTCCATTGAATCTTCATCAATCTGGCTAAAATCATTAAAAACTTGTTCATCAATATCCTCAGTACTAAAACTTTCCAAACTTCCACTTTCATTATCTTAAATTTGAATTTAATATTGATCAATAATCTAAACTATACTTTTGATAGATAACTGAATAAATTCTTCTTCTAGAATATCCCATTCAAACCTAGGTAAATATTCTTCGTCAAATGCAAATCTTGGATCTAAAAGCATAGATAATCTCATTATTTTATTTGTTTCAATTGAAGACAGACGCGCATTTAAATTATCCTCCAATTTTTTAAAAATAATTTGAACCTCTTCATTACGACAACGTTTCTCCCGTAAGAATGTCAGAAATTTTTTAGCAGTAGGAATATAAGATGAAGCTGTTGATTGTTCTTGTGAAAGCTAAAATTTTCTAAATTTGTAACAGATTTATAAACTTACCCTTAAAGTTTCTACATGGAAGAGTTTTAGAATTTTGCATAATTCTGTAATTATATTGAAGTCTTCTCTTTCAAGTTTACCAAGATTGCTTCCCAAGCGCTTTAAATTAGTCCACTCAATTTGAGACATATTTGTTGGACGCTTTTGTGTTTCAGAAATTTTACGGAGATAATCGTCTATCTTAATCAGCGGATTTTTCATTTCGGAAAACGTGCTTAGCATTAGGAATGTGCTGTTCCATCTGGTGTTTATATCAATGGGAATTTTTTTAAGAGGCAGCCCTTCACTTTCTTGAAACTTTTTTAAAAGTATTGCGAGATTTGATCGATGTGTTCCACCAACCCACTTTCTTACTTTTACTATTAATTCTGAAATAGTTTCGTTACATTGCAATGCATCACGCACACAGAGATGGTACATGTGAGCAGAGCATTGGAAACTAATAAATAATAACTCAATAATTTTATTGAAAATAATTAACCCTTCAATTCCTAATAAACGGCAAGATTTCTGCATATTTCGCGCATCCTCTCTAACACAAGCAACTATTTGATCAATATTTAATCCATTTTTAACTAGCGAGTCTTGAATTAAATTTGCAATTTCCTCCCCTGTGTGTTCAAACAAAATTTCCAAGGCTGCAAAAACATTATCTCTACGCTGAAAATTATCGGTAACTGTGTGTGTTGTTATGCTAAAATAGTGCTTAATTAGAATTTGATAAAAGTTTAACCTAAGCAAGGCAGGAAATTTGCTAGGCTTCATCCACCCATCACTCGTAATAGAAAATTTATTCTCCCCTATCTCTTTTAATATATTGGTTCTTATTTCATTTGCCATAACGGGAATCACATTTCGAGTAAAATGCAAGCGTCCAAATATCTGTTAAATAAAAAATATTCAAGTTAAAATTTTGTGGTTTACCTTTTGATCTGGAAAAGCCAACTTAACAATTTCATGTAAATCCTGATCATCAAAAAATGGGGTTGCAATATTTTGTCGAACCATAATTTTAACCAGACGACTATCCAATTGTTTTTGTAAGTCAATTTTTGCTTCTTGTTTCGCCCAAACAGAAGTTAATTTTGGTATCTGTGATATGTTAAATAAAATAATCTATAAAAAATTACCGTTTCCATGTCATCATCCTTATAATTTTTAAGAAAATCCTCATGATTTTTTGTCTTAAGATGGTTTATCATGTTCGAAGTTGAACAGTCTTTAGGTGTTGGTAAATGGACACCGCATTTTAAACACTTTCTTTTTGTTTCACCTCCAATTTTTACTTCAACGAAGAATTTCCAAATCTTTGCCACCATTGTCAGCTAAAATAAAAAAATTAATTTTTGGGAACATAAAAAACTAAAGAACAAGAATAAAATATTCTTATTGACAAAGAAAAAGAGAAAGCTATTTTGGCGAAATGTATTGTGGAAACTCAAATGCTTAATTAATTTTCCCAAAAGTTCCATCCTTAGGGGTGTATTTTATAAACCGAAAAACCGGTCGGTTTAGGGCACCGGTTTTCGGTTTTCGCCTGTTTTTGACCCCCGGTTTTCGGTTTCGGTTTATTGGCCAAAAACACCGGTTTTCGGTTTCGGTTCGGTTAACCGACCGTGAACAGCCCTAGTAAGAACCTATTAAAGTGAGAACCTGAATTAAACGTTTAAGAACGTGTTTAAATATATGTAGGATTCTGTCGAATTTTATAATAAGTTTTAATAAGTATTAAAAACACAATTGTATTGGTGACTTTTTACTTAATATGCAAAAATTAAATAAATAAATCACATAAAATTTTTAGAAGTTTATAAGTTAGTATAATGTTTTATTTATATTCATACATAATCTTGCTATAGTTTTGAATTTTCACGTTTGGGAGTTTGTTTAAAACTCCATAAGATTATCATCCAAAATTTAAAAACTAATATGTCAATATCTAACACTAAACATAAATACCTTAGTTTTATAAACAAATCCCTGTTGAATTACATGCTTATTTCTTTAAATACTGAAATGGAGCTTCACTTTGTGTATTGAGAAAAATAGATCACTTAGGCTCAATTAAACCATGTTTAACCTTAATTGAAATTCTTTGTTTAAATTAATGTCCAATAATAATAATGCAAGATTATCTATTTAGCACTGTTCAGCTCCAATTGATGGCGGATATCTTTTTGATATGGGAATTAAAATGTCAAAGAAATCAGGACATTTAAATGTAATAAAACTAAATTTTTATTTTTATAATTTTAATAATAACAGATAATTTATTATACCAAAATTATGAAAAGGGAAAGACCAAAGCCAAAATCTGATCCAGCTTTTCAAAAATTAGTTGACCAACTTTGGGAAAATGATGTTGATAGAATTGACGAATCTGGTATATTATCTAAACATTTTTTTTCGGAAATTTTAATTTATTAAGCTATTAGACTTAATTGGCAAGGAAACCTTGAGAAAAACCAAATTGAGGACATTTCGAGTTATCCGTAAGTTTATTTATGTAAAAAGACCAAGACATTACCCCAAGACTGGACCTAAAACCCAAGATTCTTGAGTCAAGATTCAATACCAATTAGCGGAAAAAAGTCATCAATACTGAAAACAGGCAAAAATGCTGTTTACCAGCATTTTCGCCATGGCACACGCTTTTAAGGACCCTCGACACAACTGCCTACAAAACTGTGATTTTTACTAGAAACACATACTTAACAGCGTTTTACAAATATTAATAAAACACCTATTTAAGTTTATTCTCTTATGTTGATGAATCTACTATATTCCAAAAGCCTATATACGCTGCTTTTCTAAAAATGTACAAAGAAAATAATTTTTACGAACAAGTGTGTGAACAAGAACCTAATATGAACAAACGAAGGAGAAGCAAATTTGCTAAAATTTGGAAATTAATTACTGAAAGTGAAGTATTTAAATTGGGTTATGAATTTCTTCAAAAAAATAGTCAGCTATAAAATTTGTATAAAATTATTTTGATAAATTTTTAGAAAAAACTAAAAAAACATTTGATGAGTTCCGTAAACGAATGTTTGATTTTTGGTTTGGTACATATTCCCGGTGTGAACAAGATGTGGATTCTGAACCTTTGGGAAGTTCAGGTGAAAAGTTTAATTTTCATTTGGGATTTTTTAATTAATTCAATTCTATAAATTTGTGTTAATAACATTAAATAACAAAATGGATTTAAAGGAGTCGACTTTAATTTAAAATTTTGAAATTTAGAAAAAAAATTTTTTTAATTTTAACGGGTTGTCCAAAACTTGCAAATTCAAGTGGTGTTTTTATATTGGTCCTATCACCTTAGGACGCGGTTCTTAATGCATATTTTTGCATATTTCGGCACATTTTGACTATTTTTTCTGCATATCTCAGTGCATATTTAGGCAAAATTTTGCATATTTCAGTGCATATTATGGCTTTTTCGGTGCATATATGAGCATATTTGGTATTTTCCGTGCACTTGGACAACCCTACTTATAACCTTATCATTTTTACTCTCATTATAAGGTCAAACATTTAATTTTTAAAGGTTTTGAACATGTGTTTAGCGGTGAGTGGAAAGATGGAAGTGGTGTTTATGGACATCATAATTGGTTGCGTTATTATTTACAAGAAAAAGCGGGAGAAATTAATTACTATGGATATTTTGAGCATCAAAATAATAATATTCTCGGCGCATTCCAGTATGAATGGAAGGGATATTTAAAGCGTATCGGCGGATTCTTCTTTCGAACTTCACCTGGTAAATCTCTTGAAATCTTTAAAATTCTGGAAAAAATGTTTATAATTTGACTTTGATTTTTTTATATTAAATTAATTTTTAAATTTTGATAATTAAAATAATATTCAAAAATTCTTCTAATCTAAAATTAGAGATTTTTCATATATTTTTGGAAGATTTACTTCTAATAATTACAATTATTTTCTAATTTTAATTAAATATTTACAGCCTTTGACTTTACTCTATTTACTGTATGCTCTATTCTCCATCCTGGCTATGAAGCCTGCCAGTTTGAGTTGCTAAATACCAAAATGGTTGTTACAAGTTTCAAAAAAAATTGTGACAAGGGAACGTGTTTGTCAACAGCTTACCCTGCATTATTGTTGGATAATTTATTTTGATGCTTTATTTTTATTTTTTTTTAAACTGTAGTTTTTAAATTTTCTATTCACTTGAAAATTATTTGATATTTTCTATCAATTATGTTATTATATTTTTGGAACATACCGTATTTCCTCTAATAGAATGGCCGGCCAATCTATTTTTCAATCATCCTCCAGAGGGGCACTCTATTAGAGGGGGCCATTCTAATAGAGGAAATACGGTATATGGTTTTTAGCCGCACCCTTTTTTCTTTTCCACCAAGGTTCCGGATCCATATCTGAATAATGTCGGATATCATTAAATTTCGGTTTGGATATCGGATCTTCTTTCGACCTTCGATTCCGAAGATTTTTAAAATTATTTTCAATTACGTTGTTTTCGAAATTTTCTCGATTTATGATTATCGAAAAATAACCTTATTTAACATCCCAACTATATTGAGATATGTAAAATTTAATAATAATGGGTTGACCCAAAAAGAATGAGCCCTTTATGGATAATGCAAATAATTCACTATAACAAAAAAACAAAAAACAATCAAGAAACGATTTATTGCCCATCATTATCTATTACTTCTTGCCATTTTCTGGGTAGCTTTTGAATTCCTCTTTGATAAAAAATTGTAGCTGATTTTGCCTCTAGAAAATCAGTTACTTTATTTTTGATATGCGTATCATTTTAGAACCGAATTTCACGTAAAGGATTTTTCATAGGTCGGAATAAGTGATAATTAGATGGCGCAATGTCCGGTGAGTAAGGCGGGTGTGTTAGAATTTCCCATCCGATTGTTTCAGTAATGTGGGCACGAGTTACATATGCACGGTTGTGGAGGCGCGTTGTCCTGATGGAAAACGACCTGGCCTTGACATCGTCCCTGAACTGTGAAACCACCAATGGCAACTTGAACGCGGTACAGGATTGCTCGATAGAGATCTCCATTAAGTCCAGTGCCCCTAGGAATTAATTCCCAGTGTACAATTCCAATCTAAGATCATATCAAAGGGCTCATTCTTTTTGGGTCAACCCATTACCTCTGGAATAATAGCTCGCAATTAGGGTTGCCAGCTCGCTCGACCCGAAACTCGAAAGATCGCGCGAGCCGAGGCTTTTCAGCTCGAAAATCTCGAAAACCAACCGAATCGAAAAAACCAAGCTTGAAAAATGCACCGAACGTCGGCTCGAATCGAAAGCTGCAACCCTACGCGATATATTTTTATTCCCGCCAGAATTAAGGCGGAGTTTTCCTTCATTTCCCATGTCCGTTTACATTCATCCCTCGTTTTAAAATTCGGGTTCAACATTTCTGGTTTATATGTATATACCGTATTTATTCGATTAATTCCCCTCTCACGAATAATTCCCCCTGCCAGGGATGGGTTGAAAATATAATTCACCGGGGGGAATTAATCGAGTAAATACGGTAAATAGCTAAACCAAATTAACCACTAAAAAACACCACACCACATCTTATTAAATTAAGAAAAGTAAAAAAAATGGTAATAATGTGAAGAAATATTTTTTAAAAATAATAAAAAAATCTTACTGTAAACATTCCAAACTACCATAATGACTAATCTCTTTAAATAAAAAAATATAGTAGCCAGGAAAGTGAACATAGCTTGAATTAGTGACCGGACTTGAGTGATCGTTCGATAATATCGGTATCAATCATCGATAATATCGAGTAGGGTTGTGCCAAACCGTTTAGCTAAACGGTAAACGGTATACGGTAAACGGTATACGGTAAACGGGTTTTTTGGTAAAATTAAACGGAACTGTATACGGGTCTCAGATAAACGGCATAAACGGTATACGGTCCTTCTAATCGGCGTTTAATTCGTTTAATTTTTTTCTAGAATTAGTGGCTTAAAACGTGAATTTTTGCCTTCTGACACACTAAAATCAAAAAATTTGCGCCTGCGGCGCAAAAAAGGGAAGAAATCTAGCTGTAGCCCTTGCACAATTATAAAAATTTTCGCCTGCGGCGCTGGAAAAGAAGAATTCTGGCTTCTTGGCTTTCTAAATTCTCAAAATTTTCGCCTGCGGCGCTAATAAAGGTAAAAATCTGATTTTGGCTTTTACAATTTTCAAAATTTTTGCCTGAGGCTCAAAAAATTGAAGAAATCTGACTTAACGACTTCAGAATTTCTCAAAATTTTCGCCTTCGGCGCAAAAAATGGAAGAAATCTGACTTAAGGACCTCCAAAATTATCAAAATTTTCGCCTGCGGCGCTGAAAAAGGAAGATCCTTATTATCCTTTCAAATCTCCAATTTCCCTTCAAATCCCTCAATCGCTCTAAAACACATTATATCCACCTTAATCCTCTGATATTCCTTCAAATCCCCTCAATCCTTCTAAGTCCCATTACATCACCTTAATCCTTAGATATACGATCCTGATCTCCTTAATCCTCTGATCCCCTTTAATACCTCATAATCTACCGATATGCCACCTCAGTTGTCCGATATATTATATTCAAATTATCCAAATCTCCAAAACCACTGATATCACTCTTAATCACCAGGCATCTCTTCAGCCCTTCCTTATCCCTCTAAATCCAACGGTTTGATTAATTTATAGTTGAATTATAATTTTTATAAAGAAGGATAAGCATAATTAATGATTTTTCATTGGTTTTTTTAAATTATGAATTGTTTTTAAAAAATTTTAAAAATAAACGGTAAACGGACGTTTAAACGAGGTCTTCAAAAATAAATGAAACGGTATACGGGTCTCAGATAAACGGCATAAACGGTATACGGTTTTTTCAAAATTAAACGGTTTGGCACAACCCTAATATCGAGTATGAAAAATATCGTCGATATTTTTTCCCGACGGGGGAAGTTGTACCAATGACGGGTAATAAATACGGTAGCGTAATAAATATGGTAGCTACGAAAGTGAACATAGTTTGAATATCAAACAAGTTAGTTATACATTGTATAAAATTTTAAATAAATAAAATAAATTTTAAAAAATAAATAAAATCTAAATAAAAAAGAAATTCTGACTTTTCTTAATTTAATAAGATGTGGTGTGGTGTTTTTTAGTGGTTAATTTTTTTTTCTAATAGAGGAAATACGGTATATGGTTTTTAGCCGCACCCTTTTTTCTTTTCCACCAAGGTTCCGGATCCATATCTGAATAATGTCGGATATCATTAAATTTCGGTTTGGATATCGGATCTTCTTTCGACCTTCGATTCCGAAGATTTTTAAAATTATTTTCAATTACGTTGTTTTCGAAATTTTCTCGATTTATGATTATCGAAAAATAACCTTATTTAACATCCCAACTATATTGAGATATGTAAAATTTAATAATAATGGGTTGACCCAAAAAGAATGAGCCCTTTATGGATAATGCAAATAATTCACTATAACAAAAAAACAAAAAACAATCAAGAAACGATTTATTGCCCATCATTATCTATTACTTCTTGCCATTTTCTGGGTAGCTTTTGAATTCCTCTTTGATAAAAAATTGTAGCTGATTTTGCCTCTAGAAAATCAGTTACTTTATTTTTGATATGCGTATCATTTTAGAACCGAATTTCACGTAAAGGATTTTTCATAGGTCGGAATAAGTGATAATTAGATGGCGCAATGTCCGGTGAGTAAGGCGGGTGTGTTAGAATTTCCCATCCGATTGTTTCAGTAATGTGGGCACGAGTTACATATGCACGGTTGTGGAGGCGCGTTGTCCTGATGGAAAACGACCTGGCCTTGACATCGTCCCTGAACTGTGAAACCACCAATGGCAACTTGAACGCGGTACAGGATTGCTCGATAGAGATCTCCATTAAGTCCAGTGCCCCTAGGAATTAATTCCCAGTGTACAATTCCAATCTAAGATCATATCAAAGGGCTCATTCTTTTTGGGTCAACCCATTACCTCTGGAATAATAGCTCGCAATTAGGGTTGCCAGCTCGCTCGACCCGAAACTCGAAAGATCGCGCGAGCCGAGGCTTTTCAGCTCGAAAATCTCGAAAACCAACCGAATCGAAAAAACCAAGCTTGAAAAATGCACCGAACGTCGGCTCGAATCGAAAGCTGCAACCCTACGCGATATATTTTTATTCCCGCCAGAATTAAGGCGGAGTTTTCCTTCATTTCCCATGTCCGTTTACATTCATCCCTCGTTTTAAAATTCGGGTTCAACATTTCTGGTTTATATGTATATACCGTATTTATTCGATTAATTCCCCTCTCACGAATAATTCCCCCTGCCAGGGATGGGTTGAAAATATAATTCACCGGGGGGAATTAATCGAGTAAATACGGTAAATAGCTAAACCAAATTAACCACTAAAAAACACCACACCACATCTTATTAAATTAAGAAAAGTAAAAAAAATGGTAATAATGTGAAGAAATATTTTTTAAAAATAATAAAAAAATCTTACTGTAAACATTCCAAACTACCATAATGACTAATCTCTTTAAATAAAAAAATATAGTAGCCAGGAAAGTGAACATAGCTTGAATTAGTGACCGGACTTGAGTGATCGTTCGATAATATCGGTATCAATCATCGATAATATCGAGTAGGGTTGTGCCAAACCGTTTAGCTAAACGGTAAACGGTATACGGTAAACGGTATACGGTAAACGGGTTTTTTGGTAAAATTAAACGGAACTGTATACGGGTCTCAGATAAACGGCATAAACGGTATACGGTCCTTCTAATCGGCGTTTAATTCGTTTAATTTTTTTCTAGAATTAGTGGCTTAAAACGTGAATTTTTGCCTTCTGACACACTAAAATCAAAAAATTTGCGCCTGCGGCGCAAAAAAGGGAAGAAATCTAGCTGTAGCCCTTGCACAATTATAAAAATTTTCGCTTTTTACCGTTTATATTTACCGTATATAAAAAATACGGTAAATAGCTAAACCAAATTAACCACTAAAAAACACCACACCACATCTTATTAAATTAAGAAAAGTCAGAATTTCTTTTTTATTTAGATTTTATTTATTTTTTAAAATTTATTTTATTTATTTAAAATTTTATACAATGTATAACTAACTTGTTTGATATTCAAACTATGTTCACTTTCGTAGCTACCATATTTATTACGCTACCGTATTTATTACCCGTCATTGGTACAACTTCCCCCGTCGGGAAAAAATATCGACGATATTTTTCATACTCGATATTAGGGTTGTGCCAAACCGTTTAATTTTGAAAAAACCGTATACCGTTTATGCCGTTTATCTGAGACCCGTATACCGTTTCATTTATTTTTGAAGACCTCGTTTAAACGTCCGTTTACCGTTTATTTTTAAAATTTTTTAAAAACAATTCATAATTTAAAAAAACCAATGAAAAATCATTAATTATGCTTATCCTTCTTTATAAAAATTATAATTCAACTATAAATTAATCAAACCGTTGGATTTAGAGGGATAAGGAAGGGCTGAAGAGATGCCTGGTGATTAAGAGTGATATCAGTGGTTTTGGAGATTTGGATAATTTGAATATAATATATCGGACAACTGAGGTGGCATATCGGTAGATTATGAGGTATTAAAGGGGATCAGAGGATTAAGGAGATCAGGATCGTATATCTAAGGATTAAGGTGATGTAATGGGACTTAGAAGGATTGAGGGGATTTGAAGGAATATCAGAGGATTAAGGTGGATATAATGTGTTTTAGAGCGATTGAGGGATTTGAAGGGAAATTGGAGATTTGAAAGGATAATAAGGATCTTCCTTTTTCAGCGCCGCAGGCGAAAATTTTGATAATTTTGGAGGTCCTTAAGTCAGATTTCTTCCATTTTTTGCGCCGAAGGCGAAAATTTTGAGAAATTCTGAAGTCGTTAAGTCAGATTTCTTCAATTTTTTGAGCCTCAGGCAAAAATTTTGAAAATTGTAAAAGCCAAAATCAGATTTTTACCTTTATTAGCGCCGCAGGCGAAAATTTTGAGAATTTAGAAAGCCAAGAAGCCAGAATTCTTCTTTTCCAGCGCCGCAGGCGAAAATTTTTATAATTGTGCAAGGGCTACAGCTAGATTTCTTCCCTTTTTTGCGCCGCAGGCGCAAATTTTTTGATTTTAGTGTGTCAGAAGGCAAAAATTCACGTTTTAAGCCACTAATTCTAGAAAAAAATTAAACGAATTAAACGCCGATTAGAAGGACCGTATACCGTTTATGCCGTTTATCTGAGACCCGTATACAGTTCCGTTTAATTTTACCAAAAAACCCGTTTACCGTATACCGTTTACCGTTTACCGTTTAGCTAAACGGTTTGGCACAACCCTACTCGATATTATCGATGATTGATACCGATATTATCGAACGATCACTCAAGTCCGGTCACTAATTCAAGCTATGTTCACTTTCCTGGCTACTATATTTTTTTATTTAAAGAGATTAGTCATTATGGTAGTTTGGAATGTTTACAGTAAGATTTTTTTATTATTTTTAAAAAATATTTCTTCACATTATTACCATTTTTTTTACTTTTCTTAATTTAATAAGATGTGGTGTGGTGTTTTTTAGTGGTTAATTTGGTTTAGCTATTTACCGTATTTACTCGATTAATTCCCCCCGGTGAATTATATTTTCAACCCATCCCTGGCAGGGGGAATTATTCGTGAGAGGGGAATTAATCGAATAAATACGGTATATACATATAAACCAGAAATGTTGAACCCGAATTTTAAAACGAGGGATGAATGTAAACGGACATGGGAAATGAAGGAAAACTCCGCCTTAATTCTGGCGGGAATAAAAATATATCGCGTAGGGTTGCAGCTTTCGATTCGAGCCGACGTTCGGTGCATTTTTCAAGCTTGGTTTTTTCGATTCGGTTGGTTTTCGAGATTTTCGAGCTGAAAAGCCTCGGCTCGCGCGATCTTTCGAGTTTCGGGTCGAGCGAGCTGGCAACCCTAATTGCGAGCTATTATTCCAGAGGTAATGGGTTGACCCAAAAAGAATGAGCCCTTTGATATGATCTTAGATTGGAATTGTACACTGGGAATTAATTCCTAGGGGCACTGGACTTAATGGAGATCTCTATCGAGCAATCCTGTACCGCGTTCAAGTTGCCATTGGTGGTTTCACAGTTCAGGGACGATGTCAAGGCCAGGTCGTTTTCCATCAGGACAACGCGCCTCCACAACCGTGCATATGTAACTCGTGCCCACATTACTGAAACAATCGGATGGGAAATTCTAACACACCCGCCTTACTCACCGGACATTGCGCCATCTAATTATCACTTATTCCGACCTATGAAAAATCCTTTACGTGAAATTCGGTTCTAAAATGATACGCATATCAAAAATAAAGTAACTGATTTTCTAGAGGCAAAATCAGCTACAATTTTTTATCAAAGAGGAATTCAAAAGCTACCCAGAAAATGGCAAGAAGTAATAGATAATGATGGGCAATAAATCGTTTCTTGATTGTTTTTTGTTTTTTTGTTATAGTGAATTATTTGCATTATCCATAAAGGGCTCATTCTTTTTGGGTCAACCCATTATTATTAAATTTTACATATCTCAATATAGTTGGGATGTTAAATAAGGTTATTTTTCGATAATCATAAATCGAGAAAATTTCGAAAACAACGTAATTGAAAATAATTTTAAAAATCTTCGGAATCGAAGGTCGAAAGAAGATCCGATATCCAAACCGAAATTTAATGATATCCGACATTATTCAGATATGGATCCGGAACCTTGGTGGAAAAGAAAAAAGGGTGCGGCTAAAAACCATATACCGTATTTCCTCTATTAGAATGGCCCCCTCTAATAGAGTGCCCCTCTGGAGGATGATTGAAAAATAGATTGGCCGGCCATTCTATTAGAGGAAATACGGTATGTTCCAAAAATATAATAACATAATTGATAGAAAATATCAAATAATTTTCAAGTGAATAGAAAATTTAAAAACTACAGTTTAAAAAAAAATAAAAATAAAGCATCAAAATAAATTATCCAACAATAATGCAGGGTAAGCTGTTGACAAACACGTTCCCTTGTCACAATTTTTTTTGAAACTTGTAACAACCATTTTGGTATTTAGCAACTCAAACTGGCAGGCTTCATAGCCAGGATGGAGAATAGAGCATACAGTAAATAGAGTAAAGTCAAAGGCTGTAAATATTTAATTAAAATTAGAAAATAATTGTAATTATTAGAAGTAAATCTTCCAAAAATATATGAAAAATCTCTAATTTTAGATTAGAAGAATTTTTGAATATTATTTTAATTATCAAAATTTAAAAATTAATTTAATATAAAAAAATCAAAGTCAAATTATAAACATTTTTTCCAGAATTTTAAAGATTTCAAGAGATTTACCAGGTGAAGTTCGAAAGAAGAATCCGCCGATACGCTTTAAATATCCCTTCCATTCATACTGGAATGCGCCGAGAATATTATTATTTTGATGCTCAAAATATCCATAGTAATTAATTTCTCCCGCTTTTTCTTGTAAATAATAACGCAACCAATTATGATGTCCATAAACACCACTTCCATCTTTCCACTCACCGCTAAACACATGTTCAAAACCTTTAAAAATTAAATGTTTGACCTTATAATGAGAGTAAAAATGATAAGGTTATAAGTAGGGTTGTCCAAGTGCACGGAAAATACCAAATATGCTCATATATGCACCGAAAAAGCCATAATATGCA
Organism: Meloidogyne luci; assembly: GCA_902706615.1. Taxonomy (NCBI): domain Eukaryota; kingdom Metazoa; phylum Nematoda; class Chromadorea; order Rhabditida; family Meloidogynidae; genus Meloidogyne; species Meloidogyne luci. The sequence continues at coordinate 38,989 of CACSLI010000148.1, read as the reverse complement.
CTGAAATATGCAAAATTTTGCCTAAATATGCACTGAGATATGCAGAAAAAATAGTCAAAATGTGCCGAAATATGCAAAAATATGCATTAAGAACCGCGTCCTAAGGTGATAGGACCAATATAAAAACACCACTTGAATTTGCAAGTTTTGGACAACCCGTTAAAATTAAAAAAATTTTTTTTCTAAATTTCAAAATTTTAAATTAAAGTCGACTCCTTTAAATCCATTTTGTTATTTAATGTTATTAACACAAATTTATAGAATTGAATTAATTAAAAAATCCCAAATGAAAATTAAACTTTTCACCTGAACTTCCCAAAGGTTCAGAATCCACATCTTGTTCACACCGGGAATATGTACCAAACCAAAAATCAAACATTCGTTTACGGAACTCATCAAATGTTTTTTTAGTTTTTTCTAAAAATTTATCAAAATAATTTTATACAAATTTTATAGCTGACTATTTTTTTGAAGAAATTCATAACCCAATTTAAATACTTCACTTTCAGTAATTAATTTCCAAATTTTAGCAAATTTGCTTCTCCTTCGTTTGTTCATATTAGGTTCTTGTTCACACACTTGTTCGTAAAAATTATTTTCTTTGTACATTTTTAGAAAAGCAGCGTATATAGGCTTTTGGAATATAGTAGATTCATCAACATAAGAGAATAAACTTAAATAGGTGTTTTATTAATATTTGTAAAACGCTGTTAAGTATGTGTTTCTAGTAAAAATCACAGTTTTGTAGGCAGTTGTGTCGAGGGTCCTTAAAAGCGTGTGCCATGGCGAAAATGCTGGTAAACAGCATTTTTGCCTGTTTTCAGTATTGATGACTTTTTTCCGCTAATTGGTATTGAATCTTGACTCAAGAATCTTGGGTTTTAGGTCCAGTCTTGGGGTAATGTCTTGGTCTTTTTACATAAATAAACTTACGGATAACTCGAAATGTCCTCAATTTGGTTTTTCTCAAGGTTTCCTTGCCAATTAAGTCTAATAGCTTAATAAATTAAAATTTCCGAAAAAAAATGTTTAGATAATATACCAGATTCGTCAATTCTATCAACATCATTTTCCCAAAGTTGGTCAACTAATTTTTGAAAAGCTGGATCAGATTTTGGCTTTGGTCTTTCCCTTTTCATAATTTTGGTATAATAAATTATCTGTTATTATTAAAATTATAAAAATAAAAATTTAGTTTTATTACATTTAAATGTCCTGATTTCTTTGACATTTTAATTCCCATATCAAAAAGATATCCGCCATCAATTGGAGCTGAACAGTGCTAAATAGATAATCTTGCATTATTATTATTGGACATTAATTTAAACAAAGAATTTCAATTAAGGTTAAACATGGTTTAATTGAGCCTAAGTGATCTATTTTTCTCAATACACAAAGTGAAGCTCCATTTCAGTATTTAAAGAAATAAGCATGTAATTCAACAGGGATTTGTTTATAAAACTAAGGTATTTATGTTTAGTGTTAGATATTGACATATTAGTTTTTAAATTTTGGATGATAATCTTATGGAGTTTTAAACAAACTCCCAAACGTGAAAATTCAAAACTATAGCAAGATTATGTATGAATATAAATAAAACATTATACTAACTTATAAACTTCTAAAAATTTTATGTGATTTATTTATTTAATTTTTGCATATTAAGTAAAAAGTCACCAATACAATTGTGTTTTTAATACTTATTAAAACTTATTATAAAATTCGACAGAATCCTACATATATTTAAACACGTTCTTAAACGTTTAATTCAGGTTCTCACTTTAATAGGTTCTTACTAGGGCTGTTCACGGTCGGTTAACCGAACCGAAACCGAAAACCGGTGTTTTTGGCCAATAAACCGAAACCGAAAACCGGGGGTCAAAAACAGGCGAAAACCGAAAACCGGTGCCCTAAACCGACCGGTTTTTCGGTTTATAAAATACACCCCTAAGGATGGAACTTTTGGGAAAATTAATTAAGCATTTGAGTTTCCACAATACATTTCGCCAAAATAGCTCTCTTTTTCTTTGTCAATAAGAATATTTTATTCTTGTTCTTTAGTTTTTTATGTTCCCAAAAATTAATTTTTTTATTTTAGCTGACAATGGTGGCAAAGATTTGGAAATTCTTCGTTGAAGTAAAAATTGGAGGTGAAACAAAAAGAAAGTGTTTAAAATGCGGTGTCCATTTACCAACACCTAAAGACTGTTCAACTTCGAACATGATAAACCATCTTAAGACAAAAAATCATGAGGATTTTCTTAAAAATTATAAGGATGATGACATGGAAACGGTAATTTTTTATAGATTATTTTATTTAACATATCACAGATACCAAAATTAACTTCTGTTTGGGCGAAACAAGAAGCAAAAATTGACTTACAAAAACAATTGGATAGTCGTCTGGTTAAAATTATGGTTCGACAAAATATTGCAACCCCATTTTTTGATGATCAGGATTTACATGAAATTGTTAAGTTGGCTTTTCCAGATCAAAAGGTAAACCACAAAATTTTAACTTGAATATTTTTTATTTAACAGATATTTGGACGCTTGCATTTTACTCGAAATGTGATTCCCGTTATGGCAAATGAAATAAGAACCAATATATTAAAAGAGATAGGGGAGAATAAATTTTCTATTACGAGTGATGGGTGGATGAAGCCTAGCAAATTTCCTGCCTTGCTTAGGTTAAACTTTTATCAAATTCTAATTAAGCACTATTTTAGCATAACAACACACACAGTTACCGATAATTTTCAGCGTAGAGATAATGTTTTTGCAGCCTTGGAAATTTTGTTTGAACACACAGGGGAGGAAATTGCAAATTTAATTCAAGACTCGCTAGTTAAAAATGGATTAAATATTGATCAAATAGTTGCTTGTGTTAGAGAGGATGCGCGAAATATGCAGAAATCTTGCCGTTTATTAGGAATTGAAGGGTTAATTATTTTCAATAAAATTATTGAGTTATTATTTATTAGTTTCCAATGCTCTGCTCACATGTACCATCTCTGTGTGCGTGATGCATTGCAATGTAACGAAACTATTTCAGAATTAATAGTAAAAGTAAGAAAGTGGGTTGGTGGAACACATCGATCAAATCTCGCAATACTTTTAAAAAAGTTTCAAGAAAGTGAAGGGCTGCCTCTTAAAAAAATTCCCATTGATATAAACACCAGATGGAACAGCACATTCCTAATGCTAAGCACGTTTTCCGAAATGAAAAATCCGCTGATTAAGATAGACGATTATCTCCGTAAAATTTCTGAAACACAAAAGCGTCCAACAAATATGTCTCAAATTGAGTGGACTAATTTAAAGCGCTTGGGAAGCAATCTTGGTAAACTTGAAAGAGAAGACTTCAATATAATTACAGAATTATGCAAAATTCTAAAACTCTTCCATGTAGAAACTTTAAGGGTAAGTTTATAAATCTGTTACAAATTTAGAAAATTTTAGCTTTCACAAGAACAATCAACAGCTTCATCTTATATTCCTACTGCTAAAAAATTTCTGACATTCTTACGGGAGAAACGTTGTCGTAATGAAGAGGTTCAAATTATTTTTAAAAAATTGGAGGATAATTTAAATGCGCGTCTGTCTTCAATTGAAACAAATAAAATAATGAGATTATCTATGCTTTTAGATCCAAGATTTGCATTTGACGAAGAATATTTACCTAGGTTTGAATGGGATATTCTAGAAGAAGAATTTATTCAGTTATCTATCAAAAGTATAGTTTAGATTATTGATCAATATTAAATTCAAATTTAAGATAATGAAAGTGGAAGTTTGGAAAGTTTTAGTACTGAGGATATTGATGAACAAGTTTTTAATGATTTTAGCCAGATTGATGAAGATTCAATGGAAGTAGATCTTTGGGAAAGAAAGACTAAATCTCCAGCAGCAGTTTCACAAAAATCATCAGATTCCCAACGAGAATTAAAAGCAGCCTATAAGGCATTGAATTAAAATTAATAAACGGAATGATTTTATAAATTCAGGCAGAATTTAATCTTCTTCGACATGGAATTGAGAGACCTTTACGAAACGAAAATGTGTTTGAATGGTGGAGAAAAAACAAGCTGCGATTTCCTTTGATTGCAGAAGGAGCTAAATGTTTTTTGTGTGTGCCAGCAACCTCTGTTTCAAGTGAAAGAACGTTCTCTATGGCAGGGCTTTTGTACGGGAATACTCTAAGGAATAGGTTGGATAGTTTTCAATTTTAAATAAAATGCTGCTTGCGCCTAGCGTTGAAATAGATGAAGAAGAATTAGAGTTTGAAGAAATAGATGAATTATAGGGAATATGTTAAAAATTTTGTTAAAATTATATTTCTATTTAAAATTTAAAAAAATAAAATGCAAATTTTGCCATAAACCGGTTTCGGTTAACCGAAAACCGGGGGTCAGTCAAAAACCGAAACCGAAAACCGGGGGTCGTAAACCGGTCAAAACCGAAACCCGGGGGTTCTTTTATACGTGAACAATCTCAGATGAATATTCATTCTTTGGAGTTTAAAAACAACACTGTATAATTTAAAAATAAATTTTGAGAAGCATGTGTATAAGTGTGGGGGAGTGATAGTAATTGAGAGCGAAAAAGGATACACTTCTAGCGGTTATTCTGGTTATTGAGATTAGGGTTGCTTTTTCGAGCTGAAGTTTGTAGGATTTTTTCTAGTTTGGCTTTTTTCGAGCTCCCTATATATCCTGCCCTATATATGTAGAATTGAAATATAAATTGAACTAGTTTGGAATTTGAAATTGCTTCTAACAGAAATTTATATTGGGCAATGAGTCTTAAATTTATAAGCATACTTAAACTTAACTCAACCTTAAAGAGCTAAGCTAGAACTAATGGTTTGTCATTTTGCAATAACTCTGGGGAGTAGAGCTCTCTTTTCACAAAAAGATTTTATGAAAATACGGTAACCTATTACAAATAGAAATAATGATAAAGTCCGTTCCAAAAAACCTCGATACCCCCAAATTTTTCGGATAATCGACTTATAAATCGACTTACGGTATTACTGAAAGGACCATACTTAATTGGATTATATCTCAAAAAATAAGTCAAATTTTAACTTAATTTTTAAAATTAAAGGTAAGAATGAAAGACATGCAAGTTGAATTTATAGAAAATGAAAAGTTGAGAAAGAGAAGGATTATAATTGGAACTAGTTTGGAATTTGAAATTGCCGTCTTCTCATTTTGTGCATTATCATATAAGGAAATGGAGAAATGGAAGGTTGTATTGCTTTAAATTCTATAATCTTTGCTTTAAATTCAATAATCATAGTAAAGAGTTTAATTAAGAACTAGGGTTGTTCACTACCGGTTATTAACCGGTACCCCCGGGTTTCGGTTTTGACCGGTTTACGACCCCCGGTTTTCGGTTTCGGTTTTTGACTGACCCCCGGTTTTCGGTTAACCGAAACCGGTTTATGGCAAAATTTGCATTTTATTTTTTTTAATTTTAAATAGAAATATAATTTTAACAAAATTTTTAACATATTCCCTATAATTCATCTATTTCTTCAAACTCTAATTCTTCTTCATCTATTTCAACGCTAGGCGCAAGCAGCATTTTATTTAAAATTGAAAACTATCCAACCTATTCCTTAGAGTATTCCCGTACAAAAGCCCTGCCATAGAGAACGTTCTTTCACTTGAAACAGAGGTTGCTGGCACACACAAAAAACATTTAGCTCCTTCTGCAATCAAAGGAAATCGCAGCTTGTTTTTTCTCCACCATTCAAACACATTTTCGTTTCGTAAAGGTCTCTCAATTCCATGTCGAAGAAGATTAAATTCTGCCTGAATTTATAAAATCATTCCGTTTATTAATTTTAATTCAATGCCTTATAGGCTGCTTTTAATTCTCGTTGGGAATCTGATGATTTTTGTGAAACTGCTGCTGGAGATTTAGTCTTTCTTTCCCAAAGATCTACTTCCATTGAATCTTCATCAATCTGGCTAAAATCATTAAAAACTTGTTCATCAATATCCTCAGTACTAAAACTTTCCAAACTTCCACTTTCATTATCTTAAATTTGAATTTAATATTGATCAATAATCTAAACTATACTTTTGATAGATAACTGAATAAATTCTTCTTCTAGAATATCCCATTCAAACCTAGGTAAATATTCTTCGTCAAATGCAAATCTTGGATCTAAAAGCATAGATAATCTCATTATTTTATTTGTTTCAATTGAAGACAGACGCGCATTTAAATTATCCTCCAATTTTTTAAAAATAATTTGAACCTCTTCATTACGACAACGTTTCTCCCGTAAGAATGTCAGAAATTTTTTAGCAGTAGGAATATAAGATGAAGCTGTTGATTGTTCTTGTGAAAGCTAAAATTTTCTAAATTTGTAACAGATTTATAAACTTACCCTTAAAGTTTCTACATGGAAGAGTTTTAGAATTTTGCATAATTCTGTAATTATATTGAAGTCTTCTCTTTCAAGTTTACCAAGATTGCTTCCCAAGCGCTTTAAATTAGTCCACTCAATTTGAGACATATTTGTTGGACGCTTTTGTGTTTCAGAAATTTTACGGAGATAATCGTCTATCTTAATCAGCGGATTTTTCATTTCGGAAAACGTGCTTAGCATTAGGAATGTGCTGTTCCATCTGGTGTTTATATCAATGGGAATTTTTTTAAGAGGCAGCCCTTCACTTTCTTGAAACTTTTTTAAAAGTATTGCGAGATTTGATCGATGTGTTCCACCAACCCACTTTCTTACTTTTACTATTAATTCTGAAATAGTTTCGTTACATTGCAATGCATCACGCACACAGAGATGGTACATGTGAGCAGAGCATTGGAAACTAATAAATAATAACTCAATAATTTTATTGAAAATAATTAACCCTTCAATTCCTAATAAACGGCAAGATTTCTGCATATTTCGCGCATCCTCTCTAACACAAGCAACTATTTGATCAATATTTAATCCATTTTTAACTAGCGAGTCTTGAATTAAATTTGCAATTTCCTCCCCTGTGTGTTCAAACAAAATTTCCAAGGCTGCAAAAACATTATCTCTACGCTGAAAATTATCGGTAACTGTGTGTGTTGTTATGCTAAAATAGTGCTTAATTAGAATTTGATAAAAGTTTAACCTAAGCAAGGCAGGAAATTTGCTAGGCTTCATCCACCCATCACTCGTAATAGAAAATTTATTCTCCCCTATCTCTTTTAATATATTGGTTCTTATTTCATTTGCCATAACGGGAATCACATTTCGAGTAAAATGCAAGCGTCCAAATATCTGTTAAATAAAAAATATTCAAGTTAAAATTTTGTGGTTTACCTTTTGATCTGGAAAAGCCAACTTAACAATTTCATGTAAATCCTGATCATCAAAAAATGGGGTTGCAATATTTTGTCGAACCATAATTTTAACCAGACGACTATCCAATTGTTTTTGTAAGTCAATTTTTGCTTCTTGTTTCGCCCAAACAGAAGTTAATTTTGGTATCTGTGATATGTTAAATAAAATAATCTATAAAAAATTACCGTTTCCATGTCATCATCCTTATAATTTTTAAGAAAATCCTCATGATTTTTTGTCTTAAGATGGTTTATCATGTTCGAAGTTGAACAGTCTTTAGGTGTTGGTAAATGGACACCGCATTTTAAACACTTTCTTTTTGTTTCACCTCCAATTTTTACTTCAACGAAGAATTTCCAAATCTTTGCCACCATTGTCAGCTAAAATAAAAAAATTAATTTTTGGGAACATAAAAAACTAAAGAACAAGAATAAAATATTCTTATTGACAAAGAAAAAGAGAAAGCTATTTTGGCGAAATGTATTGTGGAAACTCAAATGCTTAATTAATTTTCCCAAAAGTTCCATCCTTAGGGGTGTATTTTATAAACCGAAAAACCGGTCGGTTTAGGGCACCGGTTTTCGGTTTTCGCCTGTTTTTGACCCCCGGTTTTCGGTTTCGGTTTATTGGCCAAAAACACCGGTTTTCGGTTTCGGTTCGGTTAACCGACCGTGAACAGCCCTAGTAAGAACCTATTAAAGTGAGAACCTGAATTAAACGTTTAAGAACGTGTTTAAATATATGTAGGATTCTGTCGAATTTTATAATAAGTTTTAATAAGTATTAAAAACACAATTGTATTGGTGACTTTTTACTTAATATGCAAAAATTAAATAAATAAATCACATAAAATTTTTAGAAGTTTATAAGTTAGTATAATGTTTTATTTATATTCATACATAATCTTGCTATAGTTTTGAATTTTCACGTTTGGGAGTTTGTTTAAAACTCCATAAGATTATCATCCAAAATTTAAAAACTAATATGTCAATATCTAACACTAAACATAAATACCTTAGTTTTATAAACAAATCCCTGTTGAATTACATGCTTATTTCTTTAAATACTGAAATGGAGCTTCACTTTGTGTATTGAGAAAAATAGATCACTTAGGCTCAATTAAACCATGTTTAACCTTAATTGAAATTCTTTGTTTAAATTAATGTCCAATAATAATAATGCAAGATTATCTATTTAGCACTGTTCAGCTCCAATTGATGGCGGATATCTTTTTGATATGGGAATTAAAATGTCAAAGAAATCAGGACATTTAAATGTAATAAAACTAAATTTTTATTTTTATAATTTTAATAATAACAGATAATTTATTATACCAAAATTATGAAAAGGGAAAGACCAAAGCCAAAATCTGATCCAGCTTTTCAAAAATTAGTTGACCAACTTTGGGAAAATGATGTTGATAGAATTGACGAATCTGGTATATTATCTAAACATTTTTTTTCGGAAATTTTAATTTATTAAGCTATTAGACTTAATTGGCAAGGAAACCTTGAGAAAAACCAAATTGAGGACATTTCGAGTTATCCGTAAGTTTATTTATGTAAAAAGACCAAGACATTACCCCAAGACTGGACCTAAAACCCAAGATTCTTGAGTCAAGATTCAATACCAATTAGCGGAAAAAAGTCATCAATACTGAAAACAGGCAAAAATGCTGTTTACCAGCATTTTCGCCATGGCACACGCTTTTAAGGACCCTCGACACAACTGCCTACAAAACTGTGATTTTTACTAGAAACACATACTTAACAGCGTTTTACAAATATTAATAAAACACCTATTTAAGTTTATTCTCTTATGTTGATGAATCTACTATATTCCAAAAGCCTATATACGCTGCTTTTCTAAAAATGTACAAAGAAAATAATTTTTACGAACAAGTGTGTGAACAAGAACCTAATATGAACAAACGAAGGAGAAGCAAATTTGCTAAAATTTGGAAATTAATTACTGAAAGTGAAGTATTTAAATTGGGTTATGAATTTCTTCAAAAAAATAGTCAGCTATAAAATTTGTATAAAATTATTTTGATAAATTTTTAGAAAAAACTAAAAAAACATTTGATGAGTTCCGTAAACGAATGTTTGATTTTTGGTTTGGTACATATTCCCGGTGTGAACAAGATGTGGATTCTGAACCTTTGGGAAGTTCAGGTGAAAAGTTTAATTTTCATTTGGGATTTTTTAATTAATTCAATTCTATAAATTTGTGTTAATAACATTAAATAACAAAATGGATTTAAAGGAGTCGACTTTAATTTAAAATTTTGAAATTTAGAAAAAAAATTTTTTTAATTTTAACGGGTTGTCCAAAACTTGCAAATTCAAGTGGTGTTTTTATATTGGTCCTATCACCTTAGGACGCGGTTCTTAATGCATATTTTTGCATATTTCGGCACATTTTGACTATTTTTTCTGCATATCTCAGTGCATATTTAGGCAAAATTTTGCATATTTCAGTGCATATTATGGCTTTTTCGGTGCATATATGAGCATATTTGGTATTTTCCGTGCACTTGGACAACCCTACTTATAACCTTATCATTTTTACTCTCATTATAAGGTCAAACATTTAATTTTTAAAGGTTTTGAACATGTGTTTAGCGGTGAGTGGAAAGATGGAAGTGGTGTTTATGGACATCATAATTGGTTGCGTTATTATTTACAAGAAAAAGCGGGAGAAATTAATTACTATGGATATTTTGAGCATCAAAATAATAATATTCTCGGCGCATTCCAGTATGAATGGAAGGGATATTTAAAGCGTATCGGCGGATTCTTCTTTCGAACTTCACCTGGTAAATCTCTTGAAATCTTTAAAATTCTGGAAAAAATGTTTATAATTTGACTTTGATTTTTTTATATTAAATTAATTTTTAAATTTTGATAATTAAAATAATATTCAAAAATTCTTCTAATCTAAAATTAGAGATTTTTCATATATTTTTGGAAGATTTACTTCTAATAATTACAATTATTTTCTAATTTTAATTAAATATTTACAGCCTTTGACTTTACTCTATTTACTGTATGCTCTATTCTCCATCCTGGCTATGAAGCCTGCCAGTTTGAGTTGCTAAATACCAAAATGGTTGTTACAAGTTTCAAAAAAAATTGTGACAAGGGAACGTGTTTGTCAACAGCTTACCCTGCATTATTGTTGGATAATTTATTTTGAGACTCAAGCCCTACAGCAGACTCAAGCCCTACAGCACGAAAAATTAAAACTTTTTAAAAATGAAATGAGTTAGGACACTTAATGAAGCAGATTGCAAGTCAAGATACACTTTTTTCAAACGGAAAAGAGTCATATAATTAATGACCGAGAATGGTTCTTGTGTAAAGTACTAAAATTTCTTTCTTTATACACTTAAAACTAAATTTCATACAAGGTTCAAGCACAGATTGGTGTTTTAGAAGGCATTAAAATATAATAAAAATTTAGCTATGAACCCAACTAAACAACTGAAAAAATTTTAATTATTATAATTTTAAAATAATTTAAGAATTCTACTCTCTATTTTGCCAATTCACACAAGGGAAAGGAATCTGGCATTCTTTTATACGTGAACAATCTCAGATGAATATTCATTCTTTGGAGTTTAAAAACAACACTGTATAATTTAAAAATAAATTTTGAGAAGCATGTGTATAAGTGTGGGGGAGTGATAGTAATTGAGAGCGAAAAAGGATACACTTCTAGCGGTTATTCTGGTTATTGAGATTAGGGTTGCTTTTTCGAGCTGAAGTTTGTAGGATTTTTTCTAGTTTGGCTTTTTTCGAGCTCCCTATATATCCTGCCCTATATATGTAGAATTGAAATATAAATTGAACTAGTTTGGAATTTGAAATTGCTTCTAACAGAAATTTATATTGGGCAATGAGTCTTAAATTTATAAGCATACTTAAACTTAACTCAACCTTAAAGAGCTAAGCTAGAACTAATGGTTTGTCATTTTGCAATAACTCTGGGGAGTAGAGCTCTCTTTTCACAAAAAGATTTTATGAAAATACGGTAACCTATTACAAATAGAAATAATGATAAAGTCCGTTCCAAAAAACCTCGATACCCCCAAATTTTTCGGATAATCGACTTATAAATCGACTTACGGTATTACTGAAAGGACCATACTTAATTGGATTATATCTCAAAAAATAAGTCAAATTTTAACTTAATTTTTAAAATTAAAGGTAAGAATGAAAGACATGCAAGTTGAATTTATAGAAAATGAAAAGTTGAGAAAGAGAAGGATTATAATTGGAACTAGTTTGGAATTTGAAATTGCCGTCTTCTCATTTTGTGCATTATCATATAAGGAAATGGAGAAATGGAAGGTTGTATTGCTTTAAATTCTATAATCTTTGCTTTAAATTCAATAATCATAGTAAAGAGTTTAATTAAGAACTAGGGTTGTTCACTACCGGTTATTAACCGGTACCCCCGGGTTTCGGTTTTGACCGGTTTACGACCCCCGGTTTTCGGTTTCGGTTTTTGACTGACCCCCGGTTTTCGGTTAACCGAAACCGGTTTATGGCAAAATTTGCATTTTATTTTTTTTAATTTTAAATAGAAATATAATTTTAACAAAATTTTTAACATATTCCCTATAATTCATCTATTTCTTCAAACTCTAATTCTTCTTCATCTATTTCAACGCTAGGCGCAAGCAGCATTTTATTTAAAATTGAAAACTATCCAACCTATTCCTTAGAGTATTCCCGTACAAAAGCCCTGCCATAGAGAACGTTCTTTCACTTGAAACAGAGGTTGCTGGCACACACAAAAAACATTTAGCTCCTTCTGCAATCAAAGGAAATCGCAGCTTGTTTTTTCTCCACCATTCAAACACATTTTCGTTTCGTAAAGGTCTCTCAATTCCATGTCGAAGAAGATTAAATTCTGCCTGAATTTATAAAATCATTCCGTTTATTAATTTTAATTCAATGCCTTATAGGCTGCTTTTAATTCTCGTTGGGAATCTGATGATTTTTGTGAAACTGCTGCTGGAGATTTAGTCTTTCTTTCCCAAAGATCTACTTCCATTGAATCTTCATCAATCTGGCTAAAATCATTAAAAACTTGTTCATCAATATCCTCAGTACTAAAACTTTCCAAACTTCCACTTTCATTATCTTAAATTTGAATTTAATATTGATCAATAATCTAAACTATACTTTTGATAGATAACTGAATAAATTCTTCTTCTAGAATATCCCATTCAAACCTAGGTAAATATTCTTCGTCAAATGCAAATCTTGGATCTAAAAGCATAGATAATCTCATTATTTTATTTGTTTCAATTGAAGACAGACGCGCATTTAAATTATCCTCCAATTTTTTAAAAATAATTTGAACCTCTTCATTACGACAACGTTTCTCCCGTAAGAATGTCAGAAATTTTTTAGCAGTAGGAATATAAGATGAAGCTGTTGATTGTTCTTGTGAAAGCTAAAATTTTCTAAATTTGTAACAGATTTATAAACTTACCCTTAAAGTTTCTACATGGAAGAGTTTTAGAATTTTGCATAATTCTGTAATTATATTGAAGTCTTCTCTTTCAAGTTTACCAAGATTGCTTCCCAAGCGCTTTAAATTAGTCCACTCAATTTGAGACATATTTGTTGGACGCTTTTGTGTTTCAGAAATTTTACGGAGATAATCGTCTATCTTAATCAGCGGATTTTTCATTTCGGAAAACGTGCTTAGCATTAGGAATGTGCTGTTCCATCTGGTGTTTATATCAATGGGAATTTTTTTAAGAGGCAGCCCTTCACTTTCTTGAAACTTTTTTAAAAGTATTGCGAGATTTGATCGATGTGTTCCACCAACCCACTTTCTTACTTTTACTATTAATTCTGAAATAGTTTCGTTACATTGCAATGCATCACGCACACAGAGATGGTACATGTGAGCAGAGCATTGGAAACTAATAAATAATAACTCAATAATTTTATTGAAAATAATTAACCCTTCAATTCCTAATAAACGGCAAGATTTCTGCATATTTCGCGCATCCTCTCTAACACAAGCAACTATTTGATCAATATTTAATCCATTTTTAACTAGCGAGTCTTGAATTAAATTTGCAATTTCCTCCCCTGTGTGTTCAAACAAAATTTCCAAGGCTGCAAAAACATTATCTCTACGCTGAAAATTATCGGTAACTGTGTGTGTTGTTATGCTAAAATAGTGCTTAATTAGAATTTGATAAAAGTTTAACCTAAGCAAGGCAGGAAATTTGCTAGGCTTCATCCACCCATCACTCGTAATAGAAAATTTATTCTCCCCTATCTCTTTTAATATATTGGTTCTTATTTCATTTGCCATAACGGGAATCACATTTCGAGTAAAATGCAAGCGTCCAAATATCTGTTAAATAAAAAATATTCAAGTTAAAATTTTGTGGTTTACCTTTTGATCTGGAAAAGCCAACTTAACAATTTCATGTAAATCCTGATCATCAAAAAATGGGGTTGCAATATTTTGTCGAACCATAATTTTAACCAGACGACTATCCAATTGTTTTTGTAAGTCAATTTTTGCTTCTTGTTTCGCCCAAACAGAAGTTAATTTTGGTATCTGTGATATGTTAAATAAAATAATCTATAAAAAATTACCGTTTCCATGTCATCATCCTTATAATTTTTAAGAAAATCCTCATGATTTTTTGTCTTAAGATGGTTTATCATGTTCGAAGTTGAACAGTCTTTAGGTGTTGGTAAATGGACACCGCATTTTAAACACTTTCTTTTTGTTTCACCTCCAATTTTTACTTCAACGAAGAATTTCCAAATCTTTGCCACCATTGTCAGCTAAAATAAAAAAATTAATTTTTGGGAACATAAAAAACTAAAGAACAAGAATAAAATATTCTTATTGACAAAGAAAAAGAGAAAGCTATTTTGGCGAAATGTATTGTGGAAACTCAAATGCTTAATTAATTTTCCCAAAAGTTCCATCCTTAGGGGTGTATTTTATAAACCGAAAAACCGGTCGGTTTAGGGCACCGGTTTTCGGTTTTCGCCTGTTTTTGACCCCCGGTTTTCGGTTTCGGTTTATTGGCCAAAAACACCGGTTTTCGGTTTCGGTTCGGTTAACCGACCGTGAACAGCCCTAGTAAGAACCTATTAAAGTGAGAACCTGAATTAAACGTTTAAGAACGTGTTTAAATATATGTAGGATTCTGTCGAATTTTATAATAAGTTTTAATAAGTATTAAAAACACAATTGTATTGGTGACTTTTTACTTAATATGCAAAAATTAAATAAATAAATCACATAAAATTTTTAGAAGTTTATAAGTTAGTATAATGTTTTATTTATATTCATACATAATCTTGCTATAGTTTTGAATTTTCACGTTTGGGAGTTTGTTTAAAACTCCATAAGATTATCATCCAAAATTTAAAAACTAATATGTCAATATCTAACACTAAACATAAATACCTTAGTTTTATAAACAAATCCCTGTTGAATTACATGCTTATTTCTTTAAATACTGAAATGGAGCTTCACTTTGTGTATTGAGAAAAATAGATCACTTAGGCTCAATTAAACCATGTTTAACCTTAATTGAAATTCTTTGTTTAAATTAATGTCCAATAATAATAATGCAAGATTATCTATTTAGCACTGTTCAGCTCCAATTGATGGCGGATATCTTTTTGATATGGGAATTAAAATGTCAAAGAAATCAGGACATTTAAATGTAATAAAACTAAATTTTTATTTTTATAATTTTAATAATAACAGATAATTTATTATACCAAAATTATGAAAAGGGAAAGACCAAAGCCAAAATCTGATCCAGCTTTTCAAAAATTAGTTGACCAACTTTGGGAAAATGATGTTGATAGAATTGACGAATCTGGTATATTATCTAAACATTTTTTTTCGGAAATTTTAATTTATTAAGCTATTAGACTTAATTGGCAAGGAAACCTTGAGAAAAACCAAATTGAGGACATTTCGAGTTATCCGTAAGTTTATTTATGTAAAAAGACCAAGACATTACCCCAAGACTGGACCTAAAACCCAAGATTCTTGAGTCAAGATTCAATACCAATTAGCGGAAAAAAGTCATCAATACTGAAAACAGGCAAAAATGCTGTTTACCAGCATTTTCGCCATGGCACACGCTTTTAAGGACCCTCGACACAACTGCCTACAAAACTGTGATTTTTACTAGAAACACATACTTAACAGCGTTTTACAAATATTAATAAAACACCTATTTAAGTTTATTCTCTTATGTTGATGAATCTACTATATTCCAAAAGCCTATATACGCTGCTTTTCTAAAAATGTACAAAGAAAATAATTTTTACGAACAAGTGTGTGAACAAGAACCTAATATGAACAAACGAAGGAGAAGCAAATTTGCTAAAATTTGGAAATTAATTACTGAAAGTGAAGTATTTAAATTGGGTTATGAATTTCTTCAAAAAAATAGTCAGCTATAAAATTTGTATAAAATTATTTTGATAAATTTTTAGAAAAAACTAAAAAAACATTTGATGAGTTCCGTAAACGAATGTTTGATTTTTGGTTTGGTACATATTCCCGGTGTGAACAAGATGTGGATTCTGAACCTTTGGGAAGTTCAGGTGAAAAGTTTAATTTTCATTTGGGATTTTTTAATTAATTCAATTCTATAAATTTGTGTTAATAACATTAAATAACAAAATGGATTTAAAGGAGTCGACTTTAATTTAAAATTTTGAAATTTAGAAAAAAAATTTTTTTAATTTTAACGGGTTGTCCAAAACTTGCAAATTCAAGTGGTGTTTTTATATTGGTCCTATCACCTTAGGACGCGGTTCTTAATGCATATTTTTGCATATTTCGGCACATTTTGACTATTTTTTCTGCATATCTCAGTGCATATTTAGGCAAAATTTTGCATATTTCAGTGCATATTATGGCTTTTTCGGTGCATATATGAGCATATTTGGTATTTTCCGTGCACTTGGACAACCCTACTTATAACCTTATCATTTTTACTCTCATTATAAGGTCAAACATTTAATTTTTAAAGGTTTTGAACATGTGTTTAGCGGTGAGTGGAAAGATGGAAGTGGTGTTTATGGACATCATAATTGGTTGCGTTATTATTTACAAGAAAAAGCGGGAGAAATTAATTACTATGGATATTTTGAGCATCAAAATAATAATATTCTCGGCGCATTCCAGTATGAATGGAAGGGATATTTAAAGCGTATCGGCGGATTCTTCTTTCGAACTTCACCTGGTAAATCTCTTGAAATCTTTAAAATTCTGGAAAAAATGTTTATAATTTGACTTTGATTTTTTTATATTAAATTAATTTTTAAATTTTGATAATTAAAATAATATTCAAAAATTCTTCTAATCTAAAATTAGAGATTTTTCATATATTTTTGGAAGATTTACTTCTAATAATTACAATTATTTTCTAATTTTAATTAAATATTTACAGCCTTTGACTTTACTCTATTTACTGTATGCTCTATTCTCCATCCTGGCTATGAAGCCTGCCAGTTTGAGTTGCTAAATACCAAAATGGTTGTTACAAGTTTCAAAAAAAATTGTGACAAGGGAACGTGTTTGTCAACAGCTTACCCTGCATTATTGTTGGATAATTTATTTTGATGCTTTATTTTTATTTTTTTTTAAACTGTAGTTTTTAAATTTTCTATTCACTTGAAAATTATTTGATATTTTCTATCAATTATGTTATTATATTTTTGGAACATACCGTATTTCCTCTAATAGAATGGCCGGCCAATCTATTTTTCAATCATCCTCCAGAGGGGCACTCTATTAGAGGGGGCCATTCTAATAGAGGAAATACGGTATATGGTTTTTAGCCGCACCCTTTTTTCTTTTCCACCAAGGTTCCGGATCCATATCTGAATAATGTCGGATATCATTAAATTTCGGTTTGGATATCGGATCTTCTTTCGACCTTCGATTCCGAAGATTTTTAAAATTATTTTCAATTACGTTGTTTTCGAAATTTTCTCGATTTATGATTATCGAAAAATAACCTTATTTAACATCCCAACTATATTGAGATATGTAAAATTTAATAATAATGGGTTGACCCAAAAAGAATGAGCCCTTTATGGATAATGCAAATAATTCACTATAACAAAAAAACAAAAAACAATCAAGAAACGATTTATTGCCCATCATTATCTATTACTTCTTGCCATTTTCTGGGTAGCTTTTGAATTCCTCTTTGATAAAAAATTGTAGCTGATTTTGCCTCTAGAAAATCAGTTACTTTATTTTTGATATGCGTATCATTTTAGAACCGAATTTCACGTAAAGGATTTTTCATAGGTCGGAATAAGTGATAATTAGATGGCGCAATGTCCGGTGAGTAAGGCGGGTGTGTTAGAATTTCCCATCCGATTGTTTCAGTAATGTGGGCACGAGTTACATATGCACGGTTGTGGAGGCGCGTTGTCCTGATGGAAAACGACCTGGCCTTGACATCGTCCCTGAACTGTGAAACCACCAATGGCAACTTGAACGCGGTACAGGATTGCTCGATAGAGATCTCCATTAAGTCCAGTGCCCCTAGGAATTAATTCCCAGTGTACAATTCCAATCTAAGATCATATCAAAGGGCTCATTCTTTTTGGGTCAACCCATTACCTCTGGAATAATAGCTCGCAATTAGGGTTGCCAGCTCGCTCGACCCGAAACTCGAAAGATCGCGCGAGCCGAGGCTTTTCAGCTCGAAAATCTCGAAAACCAACCGAATCGAAAAAACCAAGCTTGAAAAATGCACCGAACGTCGGCTCGAATCGAAAGCTGCAACCCTACGCGATATATTTTTATTCCCGCCAGAATTAAGGCGGAGTTTTCCTTCATTTCCCATGTCCGTTTACATTCATCCCTCGTTTTAAAATTCGGGTTCAACATTTCTGGTTTATATGTATATACCGTATTTATTCGATTAATTCCCCTCTCACGAATAATTCCCCCTGCCAGGGATGGGTTGAAAATATAATTCACCGGGGGGAATTAATCGAGTAAATACGGTAAATAGCTAAACCAAATTAACCACTAAAAAACACCACACCACATCTTATTAAATTAAGAAAAGTAAAAAAAATGGTAATAATGTGAAGAAATATTTTTTAAAAATAATAAAAAAATCTTACTGTAAACATTCCAAACTACCATAATGACTAATCTCTTTAAATAAAAAAATATAGTAGCCAGGAAAGTGAACATAGCTTGAATTAGTGACCGGACTTGAGTGATCGTTCGATAATATCGGTATCAATCATCGATAATATCGAGTAGGGTTGTGCCAAACCGTTTAGCTAAACGGTAAACGGTATACGGTAAACGGTATACGGTAAACGGGTTTTTTGGTAAAATTAAACGGAACTGTATACGGGTCTCAGATAAACGGCATAAACGGTATACGGTCCTTCTAATCGGCGTTTAATTCGTTTAATTTTTTTCTAGAATTAGTGGCTTAAAACGTGAATTTTTGCCTTCTGACACACTAAAATCAAAAAATTTGCGCCTGCGGCGCAAAAAAGGGAAGAAATCTAGCTGTAGCCCTTGCACAATTATAAAAATTTTCGCTTTTTACCGTTTATATTTACCGTATATAAAAAATACGGTAAATAGCTAAACCAAATTAACCACTAAAAAACACCACACCACATCTTATTAAATTAAGAAAAGTCAGAATTTCTTTTTTATTTAGATTTTATTTATTTTTTAAAATTTATTTTATTTATTTAAAATTTTATACAATGTATAACTAACTTGTTTGATATTCAAACTATGTTCACTTTCGTAGCTACCATATTTATTACGCTACCGTATTTATTACCCGTCATTGGTACAACTTCCCCCGTCGGGAAAAAATATCGACGATATTTTTCATACTCGATATTAGGGTTGTGCCAAACCGTTTAATTTTGAAAAAAACCGTATACCGTTTATGCCGTTTATCTGAGACCCGTATACCGTTTCATTTATTTTTGAAGACCTCGTTTAAACGTCCGTTTACCGTTTATTTTTAAAATTTTTTAAAAACAATTCATAATTTAAAAAAACCAATGAAAAATCATTAATTATGCTTATCCTTCTTTATAAAAATTATAATTCAACTATAAATTAATCAAACCGTTGGATTTAGAGGGATAAGGAAGGGCTGAAGAGATGCCTGGTGATTAAGAGTGATATCAGTGGTTTTGGAGATTTGGATAATTTGAATATAATATATCGGACAACTGAGGTGGCATATCGGTAGATTATGAGGTATTAAAGGGGATCAGAGGATTAAGGAGATCAGGATCGTATATCTAAGGATTAAGGTGATGTAATGGGACTTAGAAGGATTGAGGGGATTTGAAGGAATATCAGAGGATTAAGGTGGATATAATGTGTTTTAGAGCGATTGAGGGATTTGAAGGGAAATTGGAGATTTGAAAGGATAATAAGGATCTTCCTTTTTCAGCGCCGCAGGCGAAAATTTTGATAATTTTGGAGGTCCTTAATTGGAGGTCCTTAATTGGAGGTCCTTAATAATTTTTTGGAGGTCCTTAATTTTGGAGGTCCTTTGGAGGTCCTTATTTCTTCAATTTTTTGAGCCTCAGGCAAAAATTTTGAAAATTGTAAAAGCCAAAATCAGATTTTTACCTTTATTAGCGCCGCAGGCGAAAATTTTGAGAATTTAGAAAGCCAAGAAGCCAGAATTCTTCTTTTCCAGCGCCGCAGGCGAAAATTTTTATAATTGTGCAAGGGCTACAGCTAGATTTCTTCCCTTTTTTTGCGCCGCAGGCGCAAATTTTTTGATTTTAGTGTGTCAGAAGGCAAAAATTCACGTTTTAAGCCACTAATTCTAGAAAAAAATTAAACGAATTAAACGCCGATTAGAAGGACCGTATACCGTTTATGCCGTTTATCTGAGACCCGTATACAGTTCCGTTTAATTTTACCAAAAAACCCGTTTACCGTATACCGTTTACCGTATACCGTTTACCGTTTAGCTAAACGGTTTGGCACAACCCTACTCGATATTATCGATGATTGATACCGATATTATCGAACGATCACTCAAGTCCGGTCACTAATTCAAGCTATGTTCACTTTCCTGGCTACTATATTTTTTTATTTAAAGAGATTAGTCATTATGGTAGTTTGGAATGTTTACAGTAAGATTTTTTTATTATTTTTAAAAAATATTTCTTCACATTATTACCATTTTTTTTACTTTTCTTAATTTAATAAGATGTGGTGTGGTGTTTTTTAGTGGTTAATTTGGTTTAGCTATTTACCGTATTTACTCGATTAATTCCCCCCGGTGAATTATATTTTCAACCCATCCCTGGCAGGGGGAATTATTCGTGAGAGGGGAATTAATCGAATAAATACGGTATATACATATAAACCAGAAATGTTGAACCCGAATTTTAAAACGAGGGATGAATGTAAACGGACATGGGAAATGAAGGAAAACTCCGCCTTAATTCTGGCGGGAATAAAAATATATCGCGTAGGGTTGCAGCTTTCGATTCGAGCCGACGTTCGGTGCATTTTTCAAGCTTGGTTTTTTCGATTCGGTTGGTTTTCGAGATTTTCGAGCTGAAAAGCCTCGGCTCGCGCGATCTTTCGAGTTTCGGGTCGAGCGAGCTGGCAACCCTAATTGCGAGCTATTATTCCAGAGGTAATGGGTTGACCCAAAAAGAATGAGCCCTTTGATATGATCTTAGATTGGAATTGTACACTGGGAATTAATTCCTAGGGGCACTGGACTTAATGGAGATCTCTATCGAGCAATCCTGTACCGCGTTCAAGTTGCCATTGGTGGTTTCACAGTTCAGGGACGATGTCAAGGCCAGGTCGTTTTCCATCAGGACAACGCGCCTCCACAACCGTGCATATGTAACTCGTGCCCACATTACTGAAACAATCGGATGGGAAATTCTAACACACCCGCCTTACTCACCGGACATTGCGCCATCTAATTATCACTTATTCCGACCTATGAAAAATCCTTTACGTGAAATTCGGTTCTAAAATGATACGCATATCAAAAATAAAGTAACTGATTTTCTAGAGGCAAAATCAGCTACAATTTTTTATCAAAGAGGAATTCAAAAGCTACCCAGAAAATGGCAAGAAGTAATAGATAATGATGGGCAATAAATCGTTTCTTGATTGTTTTTTGTTTTTTTGTTATAGTGAATTATTTGCATTATCCATAAAGGGCTCATTCTTTTTGGGTCAACCCATTATTATTAAATTTTACATATCTCAATATAGTTGGGATGTTAAATAAGGTTATTTTTCGATAATCATAAATCGAGAAAATTTCGAAAACAACGTAATTGAAAATAATTTTAAAAATCTTCGGAATCGAAGGTCGAAAGAAGATCCGATATCCAAACCGAAATTTAATGATATCCGACATTATTCAGATATGGATCCGGAACCTTGGTGGAAAAGAAAAAAGGGTGCGGCTAAAAACCATATACCGTATTTCCTCTATTAGAATGGCCCCCTCTAATAGAGTGCCCCTCTGGAGGATGATTGAAAAATAGATTGGCCGGCCATTCTATTAGAGGAAATACGGTATGTTCCAAAAATATAATAACATAATTGATAGAAAATATCAAATAATTTTCAAGTGAATAGAAAATTTAAAAACTACAGTTTAAAAAAAAATAAAAATAAAGCATCAAAATAAATTATCCAACAATAATGCAGGGTAAGCTGTTGACAAACACGTTCCCTTGTCACAATTTTTTTTGAAACTTGTAACAACCATTTTGGTATTTAGCAACTCAAACTGGCAGGCTTCATAGCCAGGATGGAGAATAGAGCATACAGTAAATAGAGTAAAGTCAAAGGCTGTAAATATTTAATTAAAATTAGAAAATAATTGTAATTATTAGAAGTAAATCTTCCAAAAATATATGAAAAATCTCTAATTTTAGATTAGAAGAATTTTTGAATATTATTTTAATTATCAAAATTTAAAAATTAATTTAATATAAAAAATCAAAGTCAAATTATAAACATTTTTTCCAGAATTTTAAAGATTTCAAGAGATTTACCAGGTGAAGTTCGAAAGAAGAATCCGCCGATACGCTTTAAATATCCCTTCCATTCATACTGGAATGCGCCGAGAATATTATTATTTTGATGCTCAAAATATCCATAGTAATTAATTTCTCCCGCTTTTTCTTGTAAATAATAACGCAACCAATTATGATGTCCATAAACACCACTTCCATCTTTCCACTCACCGCTAAACACATGTTCAAAACCTTTAAAAATTAAATGTTTGACCTTATAATGAGAGTAAAAATGATAAGGTTATAAGTAGGGTTGTCCAAGTGCACGGAAAATACCAAATATGCTCATATATGCACCGAAAAAGCCATAATATGCACTGAAATATGCAAAATTTTGCCTAAATATGCACTGAGATATGCAGAAAAAATAGTCAAAATGTGCCGAAATATGCAAAAATATGCATTAAGAACCGCGTCCTAAGGTGATAGGACCAATATAAAAACACCACTTGAATTTGCAAGTTTTGGACAACCCGTTAAAATTAAAAAAATTTTTTTTCTAAATTTCAAAATTTTAAATTAAAGTCGACTCCTTTAAATCCATTTTGTTATTTAATGTTATTAACACAAATTTATAGAATTGAATTAATTAAAAAATCCCAAATGAAAATTAAACTTTTCACCTGAACTTCCCAAAGGTTCAGAATCCACATCTTGTTCACACCGGGAATATGTACCAAACCAAAAATCAAACATTCGTTTACGGAACTCATCAAATGTTTTTTTAGTTTTTTCTAAAAATTTATCAAAATAATTTTATACAAATTTTATAGCTGACTATTTTTTTGAAGAAATTCATAACCCAATTTAAATACTTCACTTTCAGTAATTAATTTCCAAATTTTAGCAAATTTGCTTCTCCTTCGTTTGTTCATATTAGGTTCTTGTTCACACACTTGTTCGTAAAAATTATTTTCTTTGTACATTTTTAGAAAAGCAGCGTATATAGGCTTTTGGAATATAGTAGATTCATCAACATAAGAGAATAAACTTAAATAGGTGTTTTATTAATATTTGTAAAACGCTGTTAAGTATGTGTTTCTAGTAAAAATCACAGTTTTGTAGGCAGTTGTGTCGAGGGTCCTTAAAAGCGTGTGCCATGGCGAAAATGCTGGTAAACAGCATTTTTGCCTGTTTTCAGTATTGATGACTTTTTTCCGCTAATTGGTATTGAATCTTGACTCAAGAATCTTGGGTTTTAGGTCCAGTCTTGGGGTAATGTCTTGGTCTTTTTACATAAATAAACTTACGGATAACTCGAAATGTCCTCAATTTGGTTTTTCTCAAGGTTTCCTTGCCAATTAAGTCTAATAGCTTAATAAATTAAAATTTCCGAAAAAAAAATGTTTAGATAATATACCAGATTCGTCAATTCTATCAACATCATTTTCCCAAAGTTGGTCAACTAATTTTTGAAAAGCTGGATCAGATTTTGGCTTTGGTCTTTCCCTTTTCATAATTTTGGTATAATAAATTATCTGTTATTATTAAAATTATAAAAATAAAAATTTAGTTTTATTACATTTAAATGTCCTGATTTCTTTGACATTTTAATTCCCATATCAAAAAGATATCCGCCATCAATTGGAGCTGAACAGTGCTAAATAGATAATCTTGCATTATTATTATTGGACATTAATTTAAACAAAGAATTTCAATTAAGGTTAAACATGGTTTAATTGAGCCTAAGTGATCTATTTTTCTCAATACACAAAGTGAAGCTCCATTTCAGTATTTAAAGAAATAAGCATGTAATTCAACAGGGATTTGTTTATAAAACTAAGGTATTTATGTTTAGTGTTAGATATTGACATATTAGTTTTTAAATTTTGGATGATAATCTTATGGAGTTTTAAACAAACTCCCAAACGTGAAAATTCAAAACTATAGCAAGATTATGTATGAATATAAATAAAACATTATACTAACTTATAAACTTCTAAAAATTTTATGTGATTTATTTATTTAATTTTTGCATATTAAGTAAAAAGTCACCAATACAATTGTGTTTTTAATACTTATTAAAACTTATTATAAAATTCGACAGAATCCTACATATATTTAAACACGTTCTTAAACGTTTAATTCAGGTTCTCACTTTAATAGGTTCTTACTAGGGCTGTTCACGGTCGGTTAACCGAACCGAAACCGAAAACCGGTGTTTTTGGCCAATAAACCGAAACCGAAAACCGGGGGTCAAAAACAGGCGAAAACCGAAAACCGGTGCCCTAAACCGACCGGTTTTTCGGTTTATAAAATACACCCCTAAGGATGGAACTTTTGGGAAAATTAATTAAGCATTTGAGTTTCCACAATACATTTCGCCAAAATAGCTTTCTCTTTTTCTTTGTCAATAAGAATATTTTATTCTTGTTCTTTAGTTTTTTATGTTCCCAAAAATTAATTTTTTTATTTTAGCTGACAATGGTGGCAAAGATTTGGAAATTCTTCGTTGAAGTAAAAATTGGAGGTGAAACAAAAAGAAAGTGTTTAAAATGCGGTGTCCATTTACCAACACCTAAAGACTGTTCAACTTCGAACATGATAAACCATCTTAAGACAAAAAATCATGAGGATTTTCTTAAAAATTATAAGGATGATGACATGGAAACGGTAATTTTTTATAGATTATTTTATTTAACATATCACAGATACCAAAATTAACTTCTGTTTGGGCGAAACAAGAAGCAAAAATTGACTTACAAAAACAATTGGATAGTCGTCTGGTTAAAATTATGGTTCGACAAAATATTGCAACCCCATTTTTTGATGATCAGGATTTACATGAAATTGTTAAGTTGGCTTTTCCAGATCAAAAGGTAAACCACAAAATTTTAACTTGAATATTTTTTATTTAACAGATATTTGGACGCTTGCATTTTACTCGAAATGTGATTCCCGTTATGGCAAATGAAATAAGAACCAATATATTAAAAGAGATAGGGGAGAATAAATTTTCTATTACGAGTGATGGGTGGATGAAGCCTAGCAAATTTCCTGCCTTGCTTAGGTTAAACTTTTATCAAATTCTAATTAAGCACTATTTTAGCATAACAACACACACAGTTACCGATAATTTTCAGCGTAGAGATAATGTTTTTGCAGCCTTGGAAATTTTGTTTGAACACACAGGGGAGGAAATTGCAAATTTAATTCAAGACTCGCTAGTTAAAAATGGATTAAATATTGATCAAATAGTTGCTTGTGTTAGAGAGGATGCGCGAAATCGTAAAAATTCGAACTTTTTCTCTCATGAAACTCCCAAATGAATACCGCACTTAGTTTTAATACCACTCAAAACTGAATTTTCAAAAACTAAATAGGTTCAGGCTTTCATACCTCCGAGTTATATCCAAAGGCACGGGTTGTTATTCAATAGGTGTAGACAGTAGGGCACTTAGACCTTAGATTTGATTAGAACCCCCCCCCTCCTTCCCGCACTTCAACGGTCCTTCTACAACTTCAACTGCTCCTACTGGCCGTCTACAACTTCAACTGCTCCTACTGGCCGCCTACAACTTCAACTGCTCCTACTGGCCGCCTACAACTTCAACTGCTCCTGCCAGACGTCTTCAACTTCTCTCGCACCGACTCTAATGACCCCCCGGGCCCAACACGGTACCTTAATGACGCCCGGGCCCAACATGGTACTCTACTGTCTACATATATTTTATAAGACCCTCCTTTATCCCACCATATCCAAGTCTGACCAAACTGTCACTCCCCAATTCGTCCCGGACAAAATGTCACTCCCCAATTCGTCCCACAGACAAAATGTCACTCCCCAATTCGTCCCACTCTGAGAATCCGGCACCAAAAATGGGCCGCACTATAAATTACCCACACTGAAAATCCCGCACTGAACTGACCGACCCCCCTTTTCAAAAAATATCCTCTCCATAGGTTCAGGCTTTCATACCTCCGAGTTATATCCAAAGGCACGGGTTGTTATTCAATAGGTGTAGACAGTAGGGCACTTAGACCTTAGATTTGATTAGAACCCCCCCCCCCCCCCTCCTTCCCGCACTTCAACGGTCCTTCTACAACTTCAACTGCTCCTACTGGCCGTCTACAACTTCAACTGCTCCTACTGGCCGCCTACAACTTCAACTGCTCCTACTGGCCGCCTACAACTTCAACTGCTCCTGCCAGACGTCTTCAACTTCTCTCGCACCGACTCTAATGACCCCCCGGGCCCAACACGGTACCTTAATGACGCCCGGGCCCAACATGGTACTCTACTGTCTACATATATTTTATAAGACCCTCCTTTATCCCACCATATCCAAGTCTGACCAAACTGTCACTCCCCAATTCGTCCCGGACAAAATGTCACTCCCCAATTCGTCCCCGACATAATGTCACTCCCCAATTCGTCCCAGACAAAATGTCACTCCCCAATTCGCCCCGGACAAAATTGTCACTCCCCAATTTGTCCCGGACAAAATTGTCACTCCCCAATTCGTCCCACAGACAAAATGTCACTCCCCAATTCGTCCCACTCTGAGAATCCGGCACCAAAAATGGGCCGCACTATAAATTACCCACACTGAAAATCCCGCACTGAACTGACCGACCCCCCTTTTCAAAAAATATCCTCTCCATAGGTTCAGGCTTTCATACCTCCGAGTTATATCCAAAGGCACGGGTTGTTATTCAATAGGTGTAGACAGTAGGGCACTTAGACCTTAGATTTGATTAGAACCCCCCCCCCCCCCCCCCCTCCCACTTCCCGCACTTCAACGGTCCTTCTACAACTTCAACTGCTCCTACTGGCCGTCTACAACTTCAACTGCTCCTACTGGCCGCCTACAACTTCAACTGCTCCTACTGGCCGCCTACAACTTCAACTGCTCCTGCCAGACGTCTTCAACTTCTCTCGCACCGACTCTAATGACCCCCCGGGCCCAACACGGTACCTTAATGACGCCCGGGCCCAACATGGTACTCTACTGTCTACATATATTTTATAAGACCCTCCTTTATCCCACCATATCCAAGTCTGACCAAACTGTCACTCCCCAATTCGTCCCGGACAAAATGTCACTCCCCAATTCGTCCCCGACATAATGTCACTCCCCAATTCGTCCCAGACAAAATGTCACTCCCCAATTCGCCCCGGACAAAATTGTCACTCCCCAATTTGTCCCGGACAAAATTGTCACTCCCCAATTCGTCCCACAGACAAAATGTCACTCCCCAATTCGTCCCACTCTGAGAATCCGGCACCAAAAATGGGCCGCACTATAAATTACCCACACTGAAAATCCCGCACTGAACTGACCGACCCCCCTTTTCAAAAAATATCCTCTCCATAGGTTCAGGCTTTCATACCTCCGAGTTATATCCAAAGGCACGGGTTGTTATTCAATAGGTGTAGACAGTAGGGCACTTAGACCTTAGATTTGATTAGAACCCCCCCCCCCCCCCCTCCTTCCCGCACTTCAACGGTCCTTCTACAACTTCAACTGCTCCTACTGGCCGTCTACAACTTCAACTGCTCCTACTGGCCGCCTACAACTTCAACTGCTCCTACTGGCCGCCTACAACTTCAACTGCTCCTGCCAGACGTCTTCAACTTCTCTCGCACCGACTCTAATGACCCCCCGGGCCCAACACGGTACCTTAATGACGCCCGGGCCCAACATGGTACTCTACTGTCTACATATATTTTATAAGACCCTCCTTTATCCCACCATATCCAAGTCTGACCAAACTGTCACTCCCCAATTCGTCCCGGACAAAATGTCACTCCCCAATTCGTCCCCGACATAATGTCACTCCCCAATTCGTCCCAGACAAAATGTCACTCCCCAATTCGCCCCGGACAAAATTGTCACTCCCCAATTTGTCCCGGACAAAATTGTCACTCCCCAATTCGTCCCACAGACAAAATGTCACTCCCCAATTCGTCCCACTCTGAGAATCCGGCACCAAAAATGGGCCGCACTATAAATTACCCACACTGAAAATCCCGCACTGAACTGACCGACCCCCCTTTTCAAAAAATATCCTCTCCATAGGTTCAGGCTTTCATACCTCCGAGTTATATCCAAAGGCACGGGTTGTTATTCAATAGGTGTAGACAGTAGGGCACTTAGACCTTAGATTTGATTAGAACCCCCCCCCCCCCCTCCTTCCCGCACTTCAACGGTCCTTCTACAACTTCAACTGCTCCTACTGGCCGTCTACAACTTCAACTGCTCCTACTGGCCGCCTACAACTTCAACTGCTCCTACTGGCCGCCTACAACTTCAACTGCTCCTGCCAGACGTCTTCAACTTCTCTCGCACCGACTCTAATGACCCCCCGGGCCCAACACGGTACCTTAATGACGCCCGGGCCCAACATGGTACTCTACTGTCTACATATATTTTATAAGACCCTCCTTTATCCCACCATATCCAAGTCTGACCAAACTGTCACTCCCCAATTCGTCCCGGACAAAATGTCACTCCCCAATTCGTCCCCGACATAATGTCACTCCCCAATTCGTCCCAGACAAAATGTCACTCCCCAATTCGCCCCGGACAAAATTGTCACTCCCCAATTTGTCCCGGACAAAATTGTCACTCCCCAATTCGTCCCACAGACAAAATGTCACTCCCCAATTCGTCCCACTCTGAGAATCCGGCACCAAAAATGGGCCGCACTATAAATTACCCACACTGAAAATCCCGCACTGAACTGACCGACCCCCCTTTTCAAAAAATATCCTCTCCATAGGTTCAGGCTTTCATACCTCCGAGTTATATCCAAAGGCACGGGTTGTTATTCAATAGGTGTAGACAGTAGGGCACTTAGACCTTAGATTTGATTAGAACCCCCCCCCCCCCCTCCTTCCCGCACTTCAACGGTCCTTCTACAACTTCAACTGCTCCTACTGGCCGTCTACAACTTCAACTGCTCCTACTGGCCGCCTACAACTTCAACTGCTCCTACTGGCCGCCTACAACTTCAACTGCTCCTGCCAGACGTCTTCAACTTCTCTCGCACCGACTCTAATGACCCCCCGGGCCCAACACGGTACCTTAATGACGCCCGGGCCCAACATGGTACTCTACTGTCTACATATATTTTATAAGACCCTCCTTTATCCCACCATATCCAAGTCTGACCAAACTGTCACTCCCCAATTCGTCCCGGACAAAATGTCACTCCCCAATTCGTCCCCGACATAATGTCACTCCCCAATTCGTCCCAGACAAAATGTCACTCCCCAATTCGCCCCGGACAAAATTGTCACTCCCCAATTTGTCCCGGACAAAATTGTCACTCCCCAATTCGTCCCACAGACAAAATGTCACTCCCCAATTCGTCCCACTCTGAGAATCCGGCACCAAAAATGGGCCGCACTATAAATTACCCACACTGAAAATCCCGCACTGAACTGACCGACCCCCCTTTTCAAAAAATATCCTCTCCATAGGTTCAGGCTTTCATACCTCCGAGTTATATCCAAAGGCACGGGTTGTTATTCAATAGGTGTAGACAGTAGGGCACTTAGACCTTAGATTTGATTAGAACCCCCCCCCCCCCCCCCTCCTTCCCGCACTTCAACGGTCCTTCTACAACTTCAACTGCTCCTACTGGCCGTCTACAACTTCAACTGCTCCTACTGGCCGCCTACAACTTCAACTGCTCCTACTGGCCGCCTACAACTTCAACTGCTCCTGCCAGACGTCTTCAACTTCTCTCGCACCGACTCTAATGACCCCCCGGGCCCAACACGGTACCTTAATGACGCCCGGGCCCAACATGGTACTCTACTGTCTACATATATTTTATAAGACCCTCCTTTATCCCACCATATCCAAGTCTGACCAAACTGTCACTCCCCAATTCGTCCCGGACAAAATGTCACTCCCCAATTCGTCCCCGACATAATGTCACTCCCCAATTCGTCCCAGACAAAATGTCACTCCCCAATTCGCCCCGGACAAAATTGTCACTCCCCAATTTGTCCCGGACAAAATTGTCACTCCCCAATTCGTCCCACAGACAAAATGTCACTCCCCAATTCGTCCCACTCTGAGAATCCGGCACCAAAAATGGGCCGCACTATAAATTACCCACACTGAAAATCCCGCACTGAACTGACCGACCCCCCTTTTCAAAAAATATCCTCTCCATAGGTTCAGGCTTTCATACCTCCGAGTTATATCCAAAGGCACGGGTTGTTATTCAATAGGTGTAGACAGTAGGGCACTTAGACCTTAGATTTGATTAGAACCCCCCCCCCCCCCTCCTTCCCGCACTTCAACGGTCCTTCTACAACTTCAACTGCTCCTACTGGCCGTCTACAACTTCAACTGCTCCTACTGGCCGCCTACAACTTCAACTGCTCCTACTGGCCGCCTACAACTTCAACTGCTCCTGCCAGACGTCTTCAACTTCTCTCGCACCGACTCTAATGACCCCCCGGGCCCAACACGGTACCTTAATGACGCCCGGGCCCAACATGGTACTCTACTGTCTACATATATTTTATAAGACCCTCCTTTATCCCACCATATCCAAGTCTGACCAAACTGTCACTCCCCAATTCGTCCCGGACAAAATGTCACTCCCCAATTCGTCCCCGACATAATGTCACTCCCCAATTCGTCCCAGACAAAATGTCACTCCCCAATTCGCCCCGGACAAAATTGTCACTCCCCAATTTGTCCCGGACAAAATTGTCACTCCCCAATTCGTCCCACAGACAAAATGTCACTCCCCAATTCGTCCCACTCTGAGAATCCGGCACCAAAAATGGGCCGCACTATAAATTACCCACACTGAAAATCCCGCACTGAACTGACCGACCCCCCTTTTCAAAAAATATCCTCTCCATAGGTTCAGGCTTTCATACCTCCGAGTTATATCCAAAGGCACGGGTTGTTATTCAATAGGTGTAGACAGTAGGGCACTTAGACCTTAGATTTGATTAGAACCCCCCCCCCCCCCTCCTTCCCGCACTTCAACGGTCCTTCTACAACTTCAACTGCTCCTACTGGCCGTCTACAACTTCAACTGCTCCTACTGGCCGCCTACAACTTCAACTGCTCCTACTGGCCGCCTACAACTTCAACTGCTCCTGCCAGACGTCTTCAACTTCTCTCGCACCGACTCTAATGACCCCCCGGGCCCAACACGGTACCTTAATGACGCCCGGGCCCAACATGGTACTCTACTGTCTACATATATTTTATAAGACCCTCCTTTATCCCACCATATCCAAGTCTGACCAAACTGTCACTCCCCAATTCGTCCCGGACAAAATGTCACTCCCCAATTCGTCCCCGACATAATGTCACTCCCCAATTCGTCCCAGACAAAATGTCACTCCCCAATTCGCCCCGGACAAAATTGTCACTCCCCAATTTGTCCCGGACAAAATTGTCACTCCCCAATTCGTCCCACAGACAAAATGTCACTCCCCAATTCGTCCCACTCTGAGAATCCGGCACCAAAAATGGGCCGCACTATAAATTACCCACACTGAAAATCCCGCACTGAACTGACCGACCCCCCTTTTCAAAAAATATCCTCTCCATAGGTTCAGGCTTTCATACCTCCGAGTTATATCCAAAGGCACGGGTTGTTATTCAATAGGTGTAGACAGTAGGGGAAACTAGACCCCCCAAATGACCCCCCAACCCCCCCAGTTGTTCCCAAGAAGTGGGGTAACCCCCCAGTATCCCCCCAATTAAAGACCCCCCACCCAGTAGACCCCCCAATTACCCCCCAAATTACACCAAATCTCCCAGTAGACCCCCCAATTCTCCAGTATACCCCCCAGTAGACCCCCCAAATGACCCCCCCCCCCCCCCCCAGACAAAATATGTCACTCCCCAATTCGTCCATAGGTTCAGGCTTTCATACCTCCGAGTTATATCCAAAGGCACGGGTTGTTATTCAATAGGTGTAGACAGTAGGGTAATTAAGACCCCCCCTGATTAGAACCCCCCTCCCCCCCCTCCCCCCTCCCCCCCAGTATACCCCCCAATTAGAGACCCCCCCAAGTAGACCCCTCAATTACCCCCCAAATTAGACCAAATCTCCCAGTAGACCCCCCAATCTCCCAGTATACCCCCCAGTAGACCCCCCAAATGACCCCCAGTACACCCCCCAGTAGACCCCCCAGACAAAATATGTCACTCCCCAATTCGTCCATAGGTTCAGGCTTTCATACCTCCGAGTTATATCCAAAGGCACGGGTTGTTATTCAATAGGTGTAGACAGTAGGGCACTTAGACCTTAGATTTGATTAGAACCCCCCCCCCCCCCCCTCCTTCCCGCACTTCAACGGTCCTTCTACAACTTCAACTGCTCCTACTGGCCGTCTACAACTTCAACTGCTCCTACTGGCCGCCTACAACTTCAACTGCTCCTACTGGCCGCCTACAACTTCAACTGCTCCTGCCAGACGTCTTCAACTTCTCTCGCACCGACTCTAATGACCCCCCGGGCCCAACACGGTACCTTAATGACGCCCGGGCCCAACATGGTACTCTACTGTCTACATATATTTTATAAGACCCTCCTTTATCCCACCATATCCAAGTCTGACCAAACTGTCACTCCCCAATTCGTCCCGGACAAAATGTCACTCCCCAATTCGTCCCCGACATAATGTCACTCCCCAATTCGTCCCAGACAAAATGTCACTCCCCAATTCGCCCCGGACAAAATTGTCACTCCCCAATTTGTCCCGGACAAAATTGTCACTCCCCAATTCGTCCCACAGACAAAATGTCACTCCCCAATTCGTCCCACTCTGAGAATCCGGCACCAAAAATGGGCCGCACTATAAATTACCCACACTGAAAATCCCGCACTGAACTGACCGACCCCCCTTTTCAAAAAATATCCTCTCCATAGGTTCAGGCTTTCATACCTCCGAGTTATATCCAAAGGCACGGGTTGTTATTCAATAGGTGTAGACAGTAGGGGAAACTAGACCCCCCAAATGACCCCCCAACCCCCCCAGTTGTTCCCAAGAAGTGGGGTAACCCCCCAGTATCCCCCCAATTAAAGACCCCCCACCCAGTAGACCCCCCAATTACCCCCCAAATTACACCAAATCTCCCAGTAGACCCCCCAATTCTCCAGTATACCCCCCAGTAGACCCCCCAAATGACCCCCCCCCCCCCCCCCAGACAAAATATGTCACTCCCCAATTCGTCCATAGGTTCAGGCTTTCATACCTCCGAGTTATATCCAAAGGCACGGGTTGTTATTCAATAGGTGTAGACAGTAGGGTAATTAAGACCCCCCCTGATTAGAACCCCCCTCCCCCCCCTCCCCCCTCCCCCCCCTCCCCCCCCCCAGTATACCCCCCAATTAGAGACCCCCCCAAGTAGACCCCTCAATTACCCCCCAAATTAGACCAAATCTCCCAGTAGACCCCCCAATCTCCCAGTATACCCCCCAGTAGACCCCCCAAATGACCCCCAGTACACCCCCCAGTAGACCCCCCAGACAAAATATGTCACTCCCCAATTCGTCCATAGGTTCAGGCTTTCATACCTCCGAGTTATATCCAAAGGCACGGGTTGTTATTCAATAGGTGTAGACAGTAGGGCACTTAGACCTTAGATTTGATTAGAACCCCCCCCCCCCCCCCCTCCTTCCCGCACTTCAACGGTCCTTCTACAACTTCAACTGCTCCTACTGGCCGTCTACAACTTCAACTGCTCCTACTGGCCGCCTACAACTTCAACTGCTCCTACTGGCCGCCTACAACTTCAACTGCTCCTGCCAGACGTCTTCAACTTCTCTCGCACCGACTCTAATGACCCCCCGGGCCCAACACGGTACCTTAATGACGCCCGGGCCCAACATGGTACTCTACTGTCTACATATATTTTATAAGACCCTCCTTTATCCCACCATATCCAAGTCTGACCAAACTGTCACTCCCCAATTCGTCCCGGACAAAATGTCACTCCCCAATTCGTCCCCGACATAATGTCACTCCCCAATTCGTCCCAGACAAAATGTCACTCCCCAATTCGCCCCGGACAAAATTGTCACTCCCCAATTTGTCCCGGACAAAATTGTCACTCCCCAATTCGTCCCACAGACAAAATGTCACTCCCCAATTCGTCCCACTCTGAGAATCCGGCACCAAAAATGGGCCGCACTATAAATTACCCACACTGAAAATCCCGCACTGAACTGACCGACCCCCCTTTTCAAAAAAATCCTCTCCATAGGTTCAGGCTTTCATACCTCCGAGTTATATCCAAAGGCACGGGTTGTTATTCAATAGGTGTAGACAGTAGGGGAAACTAGACCCCCCAAATGACCCCCCAACCCCCCCAGTTGTTCCCAAGAAGTGGGGTAACCCCCCAGTATCCCCCCAATTAAAGACCCCCCACCCAGTAGACCCCCCAATTACCCCCCAAATTACACCAAATCTCCCAGTAGACCCCCCAATTCTCCAGTATACCCCCCAGTAGACCCCCCAAATGACCCCCCCCCCCCCCCCCCCCCCCCAGACAAAATATGTCACTCCCCAATTCGTCCATAGGTTCAGGCTTTCATACCTCCGAGTTATATCCAAAGGCACGGGTTGTTATTCAATAGGTGTAGACAGTAGGGTAATTAAGACCCCCCCTGATTAGAACCCCCCTCCCCCCCCTCCCCCCTCCCCCCCCTCCCCCCCCCCAGTATACCCCCCAATTAGAGACCCCCCCAAGTAGACCCCTCAATTACCCCCCAAATTAGACCAAATCTCCCAGTAGACCCCCCAATCTCCCAGTATACCCCCCAGTAGACCCCCCAAATGACCCCCAGTACACCCCCCAGTAGACCCCCCAGACAAAATATGTCACTCCCCAATTCGTCCATAGGTTCAGGCTTTCATACCTCCGAGTTATATCCAAAGGCACGGGTTGTTATTCAATAGGTGTAGACAGTAGGGTAATTAAGACCCCCCCTGATTAGAACCCCCCTCCCCCCCTCCCCCCTCCCCCCCCTCCCCCCCCCCAGTATACCCCCCAATTAGAGACCCCCCCAAGTAGACCCCTCAATTACCCCCCAAATTAGACCAAATCTCCCAGTAGACCCCCCAATCTCCCAGTATACCCCCCAGTAGACCCCCCAAATGACCCCCAGTACACCCCCCAGTAGACCCCCCAGACAAAATATGTCACTCCCCAATTCGTCCATAGGTTCAGGCTTTCATACCTCCGAGTTATATCCAAAGGCACGGGTTGTTATTCAATAGGTGTAGACAGTAGGGTAATTAAGACCCCCCCTGATTAGAACCCCCCTCCCCCCCCTCCCCCCTCCCCCCCCTCCCCCCCCCCAGTATACCCCCCAATTAGAGACCCCCCCAAGTAGACCCCTCAATTACCCCCCAAATTAGACCAAATCTCCCAGTAGACCCCCCAATCTCCCAGTATACCCCCCAGTAGACCCCCCAAATGACCCCCAGTACACCCCCCAGTAGACCCCCCAGACAAAATATGTCACTCCCCAATTCGTCCATAGGTTCAGGCTTTCATACCTCCGAGTTATATCCAAAGGCACGGGTTGTTATTCAATAGGTGTAGACAGTAGGGCACTTAGACCTTAGATTTGATTAGAACCCCCCCCCCCCCCTCCTTCCCGCACTTCAACGGTCCTTCTACAACTTCAACTGCTCCTACTGGCCGTCTACAACTTCAACTGCTCCTACTGGCCGCCTACAACTTCAACTGCTCCTACTGGCCGCCTACAACTTCAACTGCTCCTGCCAGACGTCTTCAACTTCTCTCGCACCGACTCTAATGACCCCCCGGGCCCAACACGGTACCTTAATGACGCCCGGGCCCAACATGGTACTCTACTGTCTACATATATTTTATAAGACCCTCCTTTATCCCACCATATCCAAGTCTGACCAAACTGTCACTCCCCAATTCGTCCCGGACAAAATGTCACTCCCCAATTCGTCCCCGACATAATGTCACTCCCCAATTCGTCCCAGACAAAATGTCACTCCCCAATTCGCCCCGGACAAAATTGTCACTCCCCAATTTGTCCCGGACAAAATTGTCACTCCCCAATTCGTCCCACAGACAAAATGTCACTCCCCAATTCGTCCCACTCTGAGAATCCGGCACCAAAAATGGGCCGCACTATAAATTACCCACACTGAAAATCCCGCACTGAACTGACCGACCCCCCTTTTCAAAAAATATCCTCTCCATAGGTTCAGGCTTTCATACCTCCGAGTTATATCCAAAGGCACGGGTTGTTATTCAATAGGTGTAGACAGTAGGGGAAACTAGACCCCCCAAATGACCCCCCAACCCCCCCAGTTGTTCCCAAGAAGTGGGGTAACCCCCCAGTATCCCCCCAATTAAAGACCCCCCACCCAGTAGACCCCCCAATTACCCCCCAAATTACACCAAATCTCCCAGTAGAACCCCCCAATTCTCCAGTATACCCCCCAGTAGACCCCCCAAATGACCCCCCCCCCCCCAGACAAAATATGTCACTCCCCAATTCGTCCATAGGTTCAGGCTTTCATACCTCCGAGTTATATCCAAAGGCACGGGTTGTTATTCAATAGGTGTAGACAGTAGGGTAATTAAGACCCCCCCTGATTAGAACCCCCCTCCCCCCCCTCCCCCCTCCCCCCCCTCCCCCCCCCCAGTATACCCCCCAATTAGAGACCCCCCCAAGTAGACCCCTCAATTACCCCCCAAATTAGACCAAATCTCCCAGTAGACCCCCCAATCTCCCAGTATACCCCCCAGTAGACCCCCCAAATGACCCCCAGTACACCCCCCAGTAGACCCCCCAGACAAAATATGTCACTCCCCAATTCGTCCATAGGTTCAGGCTTTCATACCTCCGAGTTATATCCAAAGGCACGGGTTGTTATTCAATAGGTGTAGACAGTAGGGTAATTAAGACCCCCCCTGATTAGAACCCCCCTCCCCCCCCTCCCCCCTCCCCCCCAGTATACCCCCCAATTAGAGACCCCCCCAAGTAGACCCCTCAATTACCCCCCAAATTAGACCAAATCTCCCAGTAGACCCCCCAATCTCCCAGTATACCCCCCAGTAGACCCCCCAAATGACCCCCAGTACACCCCCCAGTAGACCCCCCAGACAAAATATGTCACTCCCCAATTCGTCCATAGGTTCAGGCTTTCATACCTCCGAGTTATATCCAAAGGCACGGGTTGTTATTCAATAGGTGTAGACAGTAGGGTAATTAAGACCCCCCCTGATTAGAACCCCCCTCCCCCCCCTCCCCCCTCCCCCCCCTCCCCCCCCCCAGTATACCCCCCAATTAGAGACCCCCCCAAGTAGACCCCTCAATTACCCCCCAAATTAGACCAAATCTCCCAGTAGACCCCCCAATCTCCCAGTATACCCCCCAGTAGACCCCCCAAATGACCCCCAGTACACCCCCCAGTAGACCCCCCAGACAAAATATGTCACTCCCCAATTCGTCCATAGGTTCAGGCTTTCATACCTCCGAGTTATATCCAAAGGCACGGGTTGTTATTCAATAGGTGTAGACAGTAGGGTAATTAAGACCCCCCCTGATTAGAACCCCCCTCCCCCCCCTCCCCCCTCCCCCCCAGTATACCCCCCAATTAGAGACCCCCCCAAGTAGACCCCTCAATTACCCCCCAAATTAGACCAAATCTCCCAGTAGACCCCCCAATCTCCCAGTATACCCCCCAGTAGACCCCCCAAATGACCCCCAGTACACCCCCCAGTAGACCCCCCAGACAAAATATGTCACTCCCCAATTCGTCCATAGGTTCAGGCTTTCATACCTCCGAGTTATATCCAAAGGCACGGGTTGTTATTCAATAGGTGTAGACAGTAGGGTAATTAAGACCCCCCCTGATTAGAACCCCCCTCCCCCCCCTCCCCCCTCCCCCCCCTCCCCCCCCCCAGTATACCCCCCAATTAGAGACCCCCCCAAGTAGACCCCTCAATTACCCCCCAAATTAGACCAAATCTCCCAGTAGACCCCCCAATCTCCCAGTATACCCCCCAGTAGACCCCCCAAATGACCCCCAGTACACCCCCCAGTAGACCCCCCAGACAAAATATGTCACTCCCCAATTCGTCCATAGGTTCAGGCTTTCATACCTCCGAGTTATATCCAAAGGCACGGGTTGTTATTCAATAGGTGTAGACAGTAGGGTAATTAAGACCCCCCCTGATTAGAACCCCCCTCCCCCCCCTCCCCCCTCCCCCCCAGTATACCCCCCAATTAGAGACCCCCCCAAGTAGACCCCTCAATTACCCCCCAAATTAGACCAAATCTCCCAGTAGACCCCCCAATCTCCCAGTATACCCCCCAGTAGACCCCCCAAATGACCCCCAGTACACCCCCCAGTAGACCCCCCAGACAAAATATGTCACTCCCCAATTCGTCCATAGGTTCAGGCTTTCATACCTCCGAGTTATATCCAAAGGCACGGGTTGTTATTCAATAGGTGTAGACAGTAGGGTAATTAAGACCCCCCCTGATTAGAACCCCCCCCCTCCCCTCCCCCCCTCCCCCCTCC
>CACSLI010000147.1:100000-131165 GCA_902706615.1 Meloidogyne luci | reverse complement strand
TAGACTTCGTATTGCGCTTCGTGCTCGGCATAATATAAAGATGCCAGCCGATTGGTCGCAGCTCTTCTACTTTCTTTTTCTCTACTCTGATGGAAAATTGTAGACAGTTTCGTTTTACGATTCGTATTCGAACCATAGAAAGGCTATTTTCTTCGACGTTTCAACTATTGAACTCTAACGTTGGTTTATATTTGTTGAAACTGCATAATGCTGTATCTCAAACGCTTCCTTTTACTAACGTAAAAGTGCTTCGGCTTGCTGCATTTTATTGCAAATCAAATATCTCAAAGAAAGAGGATGATAGCGATGTCTTTCAAGAAGAATTTAATAGCCTTGCAATTAATGAAGCTAAGAATAAGAGATGGAACGAACTTGTGGAGTTAAATGGTTGTACATTAATGTCATTAACGAACACAGGTTTCTTAATTAAAATTCCGTATATTGAATAATTTTACTTTTTATAGTTGTCTTCGAAAGTAACCAAAGTCTCTCATTTTGTTTCTTTGCTACACCAATTTCTCGTGGGTTTAATGAAACTAAAACTTTAAATGTTTGGAATAACGAACTTTGGTTAACAAATCAACAAGAATTTCTTGACATCCCAGTATGGAACTTTCCATTATCTTTTATTAAAGAAGACCAGTTGGAAGAGCATTCAGAGGATAGTTTAAAAACTCAACATGAAAGAATGCTTGCTTTGAAAATTCTTTGGTGGGGAAATATCTTTTTTGGTTATAAATTTTGTATTAAAGGTCCGCGACACTGGTGCAGTCTGATAAAACCTCGAATATGATTTTTGGTGAGTCCTTTTTGCTTTCTGGTGCAATGACAAAGGATAATGAGACGTCCGGTGATTGCGTTACATTTTTAGAGAAAACTTGACTTTATTTACTAAAAATCAAAATACTTGTGTTAACCCATTTTGGAATACTTGTGTTAACCCATGTGTTAACCCATTTTGTAGTCAAAACCTTTAATGCTGCAAAGTCATAGGCACAAAGGGAAATTTATTAAGGATTAAAAAGTTTTATTTCCAAAATGGGTTAACACAAGTATTTTGATTTTTAGTAAATAAAGTCAAGTTTCTCTAAAAATGTAACGCAATCACCGGACGTCTCTATCCTTTGTCATTGCACCAGAAAGCAAAAAGGACTCACCAAAAATCATATTCGAGGTTTTATCAGACTGCACCAGTGTCGCGGACCTTTAATACAAAATTTATAACCAAAAAGATATTTCCCCACCAAAGAATTTTCAAAGCAAGCATTCTTTCATGTTGAGTTTTTAAACTATCCTCTGAATGCTCTTCCAACTGGTCTTCTTTAATAAAAGATAATGGAAAGTTCCATACTGGGATGTCAAGAAATTCTTGTTGATTTGTTAACCAAAGTTCGTTATTCCAAACATTTAAAGTTTTAGTTTCATTAAACCCACGAGAAATTGGTGTAGCAAAGAAACAAAATGAGAGACTTTGGTTACTTTCGAAGACAACTATAAAAAGTAAAATTATTCAATATACGGAATTTTAATTAAGAAAACCTGTGTTCGTTAATGACATTAATGTACAACCATTTAACTCCACAAGTTCGTTCCATCTCTTATTCTTAGCTTCATTAATTGCAAGGCTATTAAATTCTTCTTGAAAGACATCGCTATCATCCTCTTTCTTTGAGATATTTGATTTGCAATAAAATGCAGCAAGCCGAAGCACTTTTACGTTAGTAAAAGGAAGCGTTTGAGATACAGCATTATGCAGTTTCAACAAATATAAACCAACGTTAGAGTTCAATAGTTGAAACGTCGAAGAAAATAGCCTTTCTATGGTTCGAATACGAATCGTAAAACGAAACTGTCTACAATTATTTCCATCAGAGTAGAGAAAAAGAAAGTAGAAGAGCTGCGACCAATCGGCTGGCATCTTTATATTATGCCGAGCACGAAGCGCAATACGAAGTCTAAAATGAGAAAATTAGCGTTAGGTTAAAATTAATTTTTAAAATAACCTTGTTCTATGTCCAACTTTCAAAGGATTTGATTTGTTGATTTTTGTACAATTGAATTTAGCAAGAAAAGCAGTTCCTTCAAATTCAGATGATGCTGGATATGGCTGATCGGCAAATGTTGGACATCGACATGGAATAAACTGAGCGCTTATCCAGCAACTTCGCTGCTCATTATCAGAATTAGATGTAGTTGGTAAATTTGGTTCGCTCACAGAAACTAAATAAGTTCAATATTAGTTGAAAAATAAGATAAACAATTATACCTTGTTCAGGCCAGTTCGAACAGACCACCAGTCTTTCAACTGAACATTGCCCAATGTTCTTGACCTCAAGCACAAGTTGTAAAATTTGATTAGCGTAAGCATCGAATTGAATGGAATTAGAAATTGCAATCAAATGTTTATTCTCGTCAGAAAGATGGAATGCCAAAAGAGGTGAAGGAGTAGGTTGGACGAAAAACTCAAGTCTTTTGTCAGCAGCATACTGCTTCGTTCTACGCTAAAAATGTTAATTTTTTGTACAAAATTGTGCTTTCATAATTACCTGTTCTTTTGTCATTGCAAGACGTGGTCCACGTAATTTAATAGGAATGAATCCAAATACACTCAATAATTTACCTTCATTACTAATAACGTTTGAGTTTGTAGAAGATGAAGAAGCAATATTCTCGGAATCTTTATTATCAATGATTGACGATATAGTTGGAAAAGGGACGCACAGTTGAAAACGAATTCCTTCCACTCTAAAGGATTGAACAATTTCACTGCTGACAAAAGACTTGAGTTTTTCGTCCAACCTACTCCTTCACCCTTTTGGCATTCCATCTTTCTGACGAGAATAAACATTTGATTGCAATTTCTAATTCCATTCAATTCGATGCTTACGCTAATCAAATTTTACAACTTGTGCTTGAGGTCAAGAACATTGGGCAATGTTCAGTTGAAAGACTGGTGGTCTGTTCGAACTGGCCTGAACAAGGTATAATTGTTTATCTTATTTTTCAACTAATATTGAACTTATTTAGTTTCTGTGAGCGAACCAAATTTACCAACTACATCTAATTCTGATAATGAGCAGCGAAGTTGCTGGATAAGCGCTCAGTTTATTCCATGTCGATGTCCAACATTTGCCGATCAGCCATATCCAGCATCATCTGAATTTGAAGGAACTGCTTTTCTTGCTAAATTCAATTGTACAAAAATCAACAAATCAAATCCTTTGAAAGTTGGACATAGAACAAGGTTATTTTAAAAATTAATTTTAACCTAACGCTAATTTTCTCATTTTAGACTTCGTATTGCGCTTCGTGCTCGGCATAATATAAAGATGCCAGCCGATTGGTCGCAGCTCTTCTACTTTCTTTTTCTCTACTCTGATGGAAATAATTGTAGACAGTTTCGTTTTACGATTCGTATTCGAACCATAGAAAGGCTATTTTCTTCGACGTTTCAACTATTGAACTCTAACGTTGGTTTATATTTGTTGAAACTGCATAATGCTGTATCTCAAACGCTTCCTTTTACTAACGTAAAAGTGCTTCGGCTTGCTGCATTTTATTGCAAATCAAATATCTCAAAGAAAGAGGATGATAGCGATGTCTTTCAAGAAGAATTTAATAGCCTTGCAATTAATGAAGCTAAGAATAAGAGATGGAACGAACTTGTGGAGTTAAATGGTTGTACATTAATGTCATTAACGAACACAGGTTTTCTTAATTAAAATTCCGTATATTGAATAATTTTACTTTTTATAGTTGTCTTCGAAAGTAACCAAAGTCTCTCATTTTGTTTCTTTGCTACACCAATTTCTGGGTTTAATGAAACTAAAACTTTAAATGTTTGGAATAACGAACTTTGGTTAACAAATCAACAAGAATTTCTTGACATCCCAGTATGGAACTTTCCATTATATTTTATTAAAGAAGACCAGTTGGAAGAGCATTCAGAGGATAGTTTAAAAACTCAACATGAAAGAATGCTTGCTTTGAAAATTCTTTGGTGGGGAAATATCTTTTTTGGTTATAAATTTTGTATTAAAGGTCCGCGACACTGGTGCAGTCTGATAAAACCTCGAATATGATTTTTGGTGAGTCCTTTTTGCTTTCTGGTGCAATGACAAAGGATAATGAGACGTCCGGTGATTGCGTTACATTTTTAGAGAAAACTTGACTTTATTTACTAAAAATCAAAATACTTGTGTTAACCCATTTTGGAAATAAAACTTTTTAATCCTTAATAAATTTCCCTTTGTGCCTATGACTTTGCAGCATTAAAGGTTTTGACTACAACGGATTATAACGTTGTCAAACTTCAAACGGCAATATATAAGTACTTAAGACTGAATAAGTTTGCCTTGTTTGATATTTGTTTGTTTATCCTTTTTTTCTTTTAAACTTTGGGTGTTTTGATCCATTTTTTGAACAAACGAATTGAGTGAAATTATTGTCAAATACTATAACTAGAATTTGCTTAGATTTTTTATGCAAATTAGATGTTTAGCAATTATATATGAAAATCGAGACAATTAGCTTATGGCCTTGTATCATATGTACTGTTAATCTTTATAAATGTGAAGGAAAAATATAATATTACTCAAGAACAACAACATATGTTCTTGCGCGAGGATATTTAGTTCCATTCATTCCTTTCGCCTTACATTAGGATCTCAACTCTCTTTCTCAAAATAAATGCCTAAACATAAGACTAATCGCCATTTCGCAATATGGGCAATAACACTACCTTACTGCATATATTTTCCATTATAGTAATTTTTGATATCTGTTTTTATCAAAAATTATTTTTATGTTGTGTGGTCACGAAATAAAATTATTTTATGTTAAATTTTATGTACTTTTCTCCATCTTATAACTTTGCAGCTGTCGCCTTTCCTCCATATCTTGGCACTTTTGTGTGCGCAGGTGTGGTCAACTTCTCTTTCAAAATTCCTTCCATTTCATCTTCATGAAAAGCGAACAAAAAATTTTTAAAAATAAAACTTAAATATCGCGAACTTTATTCCGAACACTTATTTTATGACTACCTAATATGTAAAAAATTTAAAAATAAATAAATGCACATTTTTACTTTAATTTTTATGAGGTGACGTAAAATTTTTATGAGGTTAAGTTGTCGTTTCAATTTCTAATTTTATACCCCACCTTAAGATTCTTTATTGGAATGCTCAACATTTTCTCCAACATGCACCACTTATTCTAATTTAATTTCTCCCTTTGAGTTCCAACTAAAAAATTTCCCTCAATTTCTAATTGTCTTTTTCGTCCAATAAAAGTTTA
Source organism: Meloidogyne luci (assembly GCA_902706615.1). Classification (NCBI taxonomy): domain Eukaryota; kingdom Metazoa; phylum Nematoda; class Chromadorea; order Rhabditida; family Meloidogynidae; genus Meloidogyne; species Meloidogyne luci. The sequence continues at coordinate 125,870 of CACSLI010000147.1, read as the reverse complement.
TTTTCTTCCCCGAGATTAGATTAATTTGCTGGTTTTATAAACTCAATCGAATTATAAATTAAGATCTTTTTCATAACTTTTCAATTTGTATTCCAATTACTTTCCTTTAAAGAATTTTAATTAAGTGCGAGTGAAAAATCCTGAAAAAGGAAAAGACCTGCGGGTAGGCTTACATATATCTTTTTTGAGCTTAAATTAGTTGTTCTAAACTTTATTTAATGTTTTTTCCAAAAAACAACTCCTACGTGAATAAAGTCATAAAAATTTAAAAAAAAAAAAAAAAAAAAAAAAAAAAAAAAAAAAAAAAAAAAAAAAAAAAAAAAAAAAAAAAAAAAAAAAAAAAAAAAAAAAAAAAAAAAAAAAAAAAAAAAAAAAAAAAAAAAAAAAAAAAAAAAAAAATTTTTACGTCACCTCATAAAAATTAAAGTAAAAATGTGCATTTATTTATTTTTAAATTTTTACATATTAGGTAGTCATAAAATAAGTGTTCGGAATAAAGTTCGCGATATTTAAGTTTTATTTTTAAAAATTTTTTGTTCGCTTTTCATGAAGATGAAATGGAAGGAATTTTGAAAGAGAAGTTGACCACACCTGCGCACACAAAAGTGCCAAGATATGGAGGAAAGGCGACAGCTGCAAAGTTATAAGATGGAGAAAAGTACATAAAATTTAACATAAAATAATTTTATTTCGTGACCACACAAACATAAAAATAATTTTTGATAAAAACAGATATCAAAAATTACTATAATGGAAAAATATATGCAGTAAGGTAGTGTTATTGCCCATATTGCGAAATGGCGATTAGTCTTATGTTTAGGCATTTATTTTGAGAAAGAGAGTTGAGATCCTAATGTAAGGCGAAAGGAATGAATGGAACTAAATATCCTCGCGCAAGAACATATGTTGTTGTTCTTGAGTAAATATTATATTTTTCCTTCACATTTATAAAGATTAACAGTACATATGATACAAGGCCATAAGCTAATTGTCTCGATTTTCATATATAATTGCTAAACATCTAATTTGCATAAAAAATCTAAGCAAATTCTAGTTATAGTATTTGACAATAATTTCACTCAATTCGTTTGTTCAAAAAATATGGATCAAAAACACCCAAAGTTTAAAAGAAAAAAAGGATAAACAAACAAATATCAAACAAGGCAAACTTATTCAGTCTTAAGTACTTATATATTGCCGTTTGAAGTTTGACAACGTTATAATCCGTTGTAGTCAAAACCTTTAATGCTGCAAAGTCATAGGCACAAAGGGAAATTTATTAAGGATTAAAAAGTTTTATTTCCAAAATGGGTTAACACAAGTATTTTGATTTTTAGTAAATAAAGTCAAGTTTTCTCTAAAAATGTAACGCAATCACCGGACGTCTCATTATCCTTTGTCATTGCACCAGAAAGCAAAAAGGACTCACCAAAAATCATATTCGAGGTTTTATCAGACTGCACCAGTGTCGCGGACCTTTAATACAAAATTTATAACCAAAAAAGATATTTCCCCACCAAAGAATTTTCAAAGCAAGCATTCTTTCATGTTGAGTTTTTAAACTATCCTCTGAATGCTCTTCCAACTGGTCTTCTTTAATAAAAGATAATGGAAAGTTCCATACTGGGATGTCAAGAAATTCTTGTTGATTTGTTAACCAAAGTTCGTTATTCCAAACATTTAAAGTTTTAGTTTCATTAAACCCACGAGAAATTGGTGTAGCAAAGAAACAAAATGAGAGACTTTGGTTACTTTCGAAGACAACTATAAAAAGTAAAATTATTCAATATACGGAATTTTAATTAAGAAAACCTGTGTTCGTTAATGACATTAATGTACAACCATTTAACTCCACAAGTTCGTTCCATCTCTTATTCTTAGCTTCATTAATTGCAAGGCTATTAAATTCTTCTTGAAAGACATCGCTATCATCCTCTTTCTTTGAGATATTTGATTTGCAATAAAATGCAGCAAGCCGAAGCACTTTTACGTTAGTAAAAGGAAGCGTTTGAGATACAGCATTATGCAGTTTCAACAAATATAAACCAACGTTAGAGTTCAATAGTTGAAACGTCGAAGAAAATAGCCTTTCTATGGTTCGAATACGAATCGTAAAACGAAACTGTCTACAATTATTTCCATCAGAGTAGAGAAAAAGAAAGTAGAAGAGCTGCGACCAATCGGCTGGCATCTTTATATTATGCCGAGCACGAAGCGCAATACGAAGTCTAAAATGAGAAAATTAGCGTTAGGTTAAAATTAATTTTTAAAATAACCTTGTTCTATGTCCAACTTTCAAAGGATTTGATTTGTTGATTTTTGTACAATTGAATTTAGCAAGAAAAGCAGTTCCTTCAAATTCAGATGATGCTGGATATGGCTGATCGGCAAATGTTGGACATCGACATGGAATAAACTGAGCGCTTATCCAGCAACTTCGCTGCTCATTATCAGAATTAGATGTAGTTGGTAAATTTGGTTCGCTCACAGAAACTAAATAAGTTCAATATTAGTTGAAAAATAAGATAAACAATTATACCTTGTTCAGGCCAGTTCGAACAGACCACCAGTCTTTCAACTGAACATTGCCCAATGTTCTTGACCTCAAGCACAAGTTGTAAAATTTGATTAGCGTAAGCATCGAATTGAATGGAATTAGAAATTGCAATCAAATGTTTATTCTCGTCAGAAAGATGGAATGCCAAAAGAGGTGAAGGAGTAGGTTGGACGAAAAACTCAAGTCTTTTGTCAGCAGCATACTGCTTCGTTCTACGCTAAAAATGTTAATTTTTTGTACAAAATTGTGCTTTCATAATTACCTGTTTTGTCATTGCAAGACGTGGTCCACGTAATTTAATAGGAATGAATCCAAATACACTCAATAATTTACCTTCATTACTAATAACGTTTGAGTTTGTAGAAGATGAAGAAGCAATATTCTCGGAATCTTTATTATCAATGATTGACGATATAGTTGGAAAAGGGACGCACAGTTGAAAACGAATTCCTTCCACTCTAAAGGATTGAACAATTTCACTGTTTGGAATTGCCTGCAAATCAACAATAATTTCTGTATCTGAAGATTCTTTTGATCGATCTTCCTCAGTCATTTTAAAACAGAGTGGTTCGTTTGAATTTCCAGGTAAATTAATATCTTGATTTGATAGTTTAAATAAGTCATCATCGGAATGGGTGTCTCCATTTTTATGTTTAGAAGAAAATTTTACCTGCAAAGAAAAATTAGAATTGGTTAATTTTAAATAACTAGGCGTAATTAAATATAGGACAATAAAGAAAACCACTTACATCACAAATTGAAAGCCTTAAATCACGCAACAATAATGAAAAGGGAAAAGGATTATTGAATCTGGCAATAAAACTTTTGAAAAATTATTTAAAAAACCTCAAGCGCACAACCAAAGGCTCGTTTCTTGGTAAATAACATTGCTTATTGTTGTTTGTATATTCATTTAAGAATAAAGTTGGAGGTGAATTCGGAAGGAAGGCATCAACTCCTTTACCAGCACATTCAATAAGTTCATTCCAGACTTGAATACAATCAACATTTGAAGGGTAAACTATAAATACTTAAATTAAAGTGTTAAATTGTAAGTATTTACCTTCGTGTGAAAATCTTCCTATTTTTATGAAGGGATCTGCAAAATTTTGACAATCATGAATAACAAAATCTGACATTCCAAGCCCAACGAATGTTGTTACCCTCCTCAAATCAACCAACAGGTTAATCCAATCCATGCAAACTGGATCGCTTGAATCTCGACTGAAAAAATGTTTTAAAGAAAAAAATCTTAAACCTGCTAAGTAGCTCTACATATCTGGCGAACGTTTCAATTTGTTTGTTAATCGGTTGGGGACTAGGTGGCCTAAGTATTCTGAAAATTATTAATCGTTGGTGCTTTATAAATATGTAAAATACCGAACAAGGCATTCCAAAATTGCGACAAAATTGTCTTGCGACTCGAAATTAACATTCTTTAAACCAAAAAATTTATCGTAAAAATTAACCTTGTATTATTACTCACACTGGCATTAGGCATGTTTTGCGTCTTGTCAAACCAATCTTTTACCATAAAATCGGGAGACGACATTGAACATTATTTGTAGAAAACAATAGTGTATGCAACCAGAGCAATGCTTAAAATGTAAGGTAGGTACTCTCACAAATCTTTGCAGTGTAAATTATGCGGCAGAGATGATTGAATGAGAAAAATTTAATGCTAGTGTTTTAGCTGTTAGAACCAAAGTCGTAATTTTAATTTAAAATAACTTTATCACAATAATAAATATCTAAAGGCATGAGATATATTGATATAAAAGATAATCATCTGCCCATGCCCAGCCTTTTCCCGTAAATGATGATGAATGTAGAACTTCTGAATATAGACGACGAGATAAGAGTTTTGAGCGACTCAACATTTCTGACGAAGTTTTCTGCCTTTTAGAGGCGAATTTAAGTACATGAGTTCCCGCAGTTACCTAAATGTGAATCAAATATAAAATAACAATAGAAATCAAACCAGATAAAAAGCTATTTTGCGTCGCCTGTTTCCAGCTTTAGAGAAAATCCTTGCTGAATGTTCCAAAAGTACAGCTCCAATCAAATCAGATAGATCCACTAGTTCAGGTAATGTATTAAATAGAATGAGTTGTTGAGCAGCCTCTGAATAAAGTTCAAGCTGCGTTAGTATTATTACACTGTTCATGAGTGCACGTAATGCCAAATAAGGTTGTCTGAAAGGATTCAAACGAAATGAAAGATTTAAAACAAAAAACAACAAACCTGAAGACATTTGCATATAAATTAATGGCGTTGTTCAAATATCTTTGTGGATAAAGTTTTCGTAAGTTGGCCAGAGCAACCGATCTTAATGTCGGATTAATAAGTTGTTGTGAAAGTTGTTGCCAAGAATGCAAGAAGGCAGAAATACCTGCCATTTCTAAACAGCCAATATGATGTATCTGCAAAAAATTTATTAGAACAATTTTAATACATAAATAGATAAAGTGCTAAATGCATAAGAAAAATATTTGGATCATATAATGTGAAAAGAAACCCAGGCCTGTTCGCTTGCAAATTCCTTCTTCAAAGACTGATAAAACTGATTTGCATATTGGTATAGTCCAAAGAGGAAAGCTAAATCTGCTAAACGTTGCTTGATATTCAACACTCTCGGTTGAAATATTAACAGAAATTGGCAGATTAGTTGAAGACTGGCTTTGACTTAATTGTTGCACATTAAAGATAGGTGTGGGATTTGTATTGGTTGTCGCAGTTTGAAGCCATTTTTTCATAGAGCTAAATGTGGTTTTAGCTAAACTTCTTTTATTGAGCAAAAATTCATTTTGGTCTGATAGATGTTTCTCCACGAAAGGAACTGTAATGTTAGAAGATGGCAAGGATGGAAAGATTAATTAGTTTACCTAGCGCGTCTCGAACAAATTCCTCGACAAATTTCTGCAAACCCAGCCGGTCTTCAACAGACAACCATTGACCTTGAAAATTGAATTAAGGTTTTAAAATTTATTTGTAAATTTAAACCATAAATTTTGTTGGTCATCTCGATGTCATGATCGAAAATATTTTCACTTGATATTTTTGAAGTTAATTTATCACAGTTTGGTAAAAATGCAGTTGTAGAGTTGGTAGATCCAGAAGTAATCTTAATTGTATTTATAATCAGTGTTCATATAATCACGTAGTTATATAATCCTGTGCTAACAAAGGGAGATTTTTACTAAAAATAAAACCTGTGGATAAGTCATAGGCGATTTTGTTATAGGCAAATTATTTACAACAGATGAATGTTCTTTTGGAGAAAAGTTGAATTTATCTGACCAATGCTAAATTCTGCATTGGTCGTGAATAAGGAAGGATTAACAGACGTCGTAGCTTCATTATCATATGAAAGTGCTGGTGAGGAAGAAACAGGAGGAAGATAAGTTGGCTGTTGTTGTCGGGTTAGAAAATTTGTAATATTATTTTGGGACTGAAAATGTAGATATATTACTACTTTGATACAAAAAAAGTAAATAAAAAAGAATACCCCGGGTTTAGTATCATTTGAAGAATACAAATTTTGTTTGGCTAGTTTAAGACCCGTTTGTAAATTTTCTTGAATAGGATCAACTAATAGCCTCCAAATATCAGGCATACTGGTATAAGTTGAATCAGAAGGGTTTGCAGAATTCAGAGTAATAAATGAGCAAAATTTTTCGCCATAACGCTCGCAAACGGCCTTAAGTATTTCCTCATATCTGTATAAAATAAAAATTTAATTGAGGAAGGGGGGTCAGAAACAGATTAAAAACCTTTGTTTGTCCAGATCCTGTAAAGAATTGTCATGAAGTAGTACATAATACTTGAGCACGTTGGGAAAAAACCACTTTGGAGATACACAATGGGCGGGTGAAATACGTTTTGCTGTTGAATTTCCGCCTTCGTTTTGCTTAAAAATAAAAAATGAAAACATTAGTAAGCATCTTGGAAGACAATAGTAAGATAAACCCAAGAACGAATTATTTAGAGAATACCTGTTCCCATTGCTGCTCAGCTTGTAGTTCTGCAAGTTTATTTAATGGATCTGAATCCGCTGTAGAAACAACAAAAATGCAGGCCAAATATGTACGCAAGAATTCATGTTCTGAAGGCTCTAGCCAATGTATAAATGTTTGGTAAAATGAATTGGTGAGTATGCTATTAATGCCTATTTCTTCTTGGTTATTTGCGGATGGAATGGTGCATCCAGCTGAAGAAAGAATGCTCTATAAGAATTAAATTGAAAAGTCAAAATTAGGAATAAGATGTAAAATTAAAATTAAACCTCTTGAATGACATAACGAAAGACGGTATGGCTGAGCAAAAACCCGCTGCGTCGTAGATCACGTACGTCTAAACGAAGCTTGTGTTCATGCAGCTGTTGACTGATTGGATCCTTAAAAAATAGAACCAAAACAAACTTATGATAGGAAATAACAAAGTAATTTTGAAGCAGAATCCTTTCTCTTCATGCCTCCATCTTCCTCAAGCCTCAATCGTGGCTTCAGGAAATTGCGAGGAAAAAGGTACCTTTTGAGGGAAAAAGTGGAGAGAAAAAGGGTGAGCCCCGGCTTCAAAAGTACTATGAAAAAAAGGAGAAAAAACCTTTATTTGGATTAACACGCTGGAAAAGGGCAAAAGCATTTGTGCGAAGTCTAATCCGTTCTTTTCTGCTGATTCATGCGCTGAATGGAAGCTCTATCTAGTTTATGACTAAAGACAAATTAACCTGAATGAGAGGTGTAAACAGCAATTAAAGGCCTTAGAAGTTCACAGTGTTCTCTTAAGTCAATCATTTAAAACTATCTCTAAAAAATTTAATTAAGCGCAAACAAATTAAAAACAAATATCAAGTTTAAAAAAAATTTTGATAACAATTAAATTTCAATTAAATTACTGGAAAATTTGAAGTGGTGAAAAAATAGCAATTTATATAGCAATTTATATCAAAAACATATTTAGGAGATTTCTTTAAAAATTTTAAAAATAAAAAAGTATAAAGAATGACTTTAAAATTAAAGAATAAAGACTTTAACGCCATTTCAAGCAAAAACAATTGTGAAGATCTTGTTTGTGGATTGCTGATTCGAATTAATATGCTATATGATTCAAAAAAACCCGTTGATGCGCATAACCATTCAATTATCATCTTCATCATATAGGCAGTCTTCGTCGTCCGGGAAATACTCATCATCAGCGATTACATTTTCGTCCTAAATTAGGGAATTTTTTAATAGTATGCATATTCTGACATTTGAATGTCAATTTAAAAAATTTAGATTCAGCCTTATCATCTTCAAAATACAATTGATTGTTATAAATTCCAGTGCCGCGAACACCTCCACCCTTTTCCATTGTATCAACATAACGCCCCTTTTTAGATGGTAGAATTCCTTGACTTTTTTCCGAACTACTGCCAAGAAAATGTTTTGTCTGTTGACGAGGACGTTTCCGCAAATGTTTGTAGGAATCAGCCATAAATTGAGTTTCGTCATCAAGATTTACTTCTACGCCGAGATCTCTTTGATATGAAAATTCCTTCAAGAAAGGATAAACACGCTGAATACTTGTGATACAATCAAGCTCTGATGTTGCTGAAAAACACATAATCAAAAATTAAAGTTATTGATAAAAAGTTAACCTCCTGAAATTGTTATTGATCCGGTTGTGTGAATACGCAAATATGATTTTGGATCCCGAAGAGTCCACTCGAGACCGGGCGCTAATTCTGGTTCATACTTTGCGCCCTCGCCGCGGTATTTGCGGGCCACTTCATCTATATGAATAGAAAAAGGAAGTCGGCACGTGGCAAAAACGTTAGAGACCCGGTACTTGCGTATGCAAATACGTTGATCGAGTTTATTCATTCCACGTTGAATCATTCGTGCAATTTGACGTGATGCACGTTTACTTATTTCACTTAAAATAGATTACATGTATTTAAAGAAATCATTTTTCTAGTTCAATGAACCCGGAAGGTATAAAAATCAAAATCCACTCACCTCTTACAACGGAATATCACCACTTTACCACTGTTGAAAATTTTTACTGTGCAATCAGGATCCCGTAATTGCTTGACTAAGACCTAAAATTGAAACGAAAAGTTGAAGAATATTATGAATTCATACTCCTTTGAAGCGATCATAGTCCACATTAATACTGTGATATGCCAATAACCGTAGATCGATATGCATTGGAAGAGTGTAATTACAAAGAATGTTGTGCACCTCAAGAATTTTTTAAAATAAAACGTTAAACAAATGTTTTTCAAAACGTAATTTAAAATTAAAAACCTTAATATCAATAACAGTTCCATCGGAAACTTTGGCTTGTAATTCGTTGTTCGGTGACGTTGGAGCCATTATAGGAGAAAAAGTTTTGAAGTTAACATCTTCAATCTTCATCACCCGTTGCTTATTACCTATATCCTTGCTAGAGATCGCCAATTCATTTGAAATAGCATCAGAATGTTGTTGATGGCCATTAGAAGAGCTTGGAAAAGTACAAACAGTGTTGATAGTGACGTCCATAAAACTGTTCACGTTTTAAATAATTTCCTAAAAATGTTTAAGCTAAAAGATGGTAAACTTCGGCGCAGCCAGCAAACAACTGGGGGAAACGGACACCTTGTCGCGAGCCACTTTACCGCAATCCCACTTTGTCGCAGGCCACTTTGTCGCAAGCTTTCCTTTGATTTTTATTTTAAGGCTTACCTAGACTTTTCTCGCCACGAGTCGTACTTCATCCCACGGCTACAACGAAGGGAAATTTGAAAAGGTTTAGATGAAAAGAGGACCTTTGCGACAAAATGGCCTACGACAGAGCGGTCGCGACAAGGCAGCCCGCGACAAGGTGGGACGTACCCTCAATTGGATCGGGACGTTTCAGTCTAACCGTTTCAGGTCATATTTTTATTTTGAGTCATCTTTTCGATTCTTAATCGATTTAAATAATATTATTAATCAAAAAATTATTAACCCAGACAAGATCCGAACCCAGATTACCTATATTACTAATCTTCGCTAAAATTGCATTTTCTTCTGTCCAATTGTCTTACTGTCCGATCATATCACCATTGGCACTCAACTGTCCGCACTTGCTCTGACGGTTGAGTCCTACCACTTGAGTACAATTTTCCATTTACGAAACATTAGGCTTTTTTAATTTTAGCTTCTTCTACGTAGTATTTCGTCACATCTACACGCTCGGAATTTTATTTTGAAAAGGATTTTTACTACATATTTAATGCTAAAACTTTTACATGATCTTTCTGAACCGGTAGGTATCGTTTTTTAACTTGCACTATTATTCTTTAAATTCATCTCTTAAGTTGGTTCCACCTAAAGAGACTTATGTTCAAGACGAATTCTTTGGCGTTTATTGTCTGGTGAGCAAAAGTGTCGAGAAGGTTTACAAGGTAACTTATAATTATTTGGAATTATTTTCTATTTAACAATTTCCTTTTTTTAGAATCGCTGTTATATTGGCTACACTGTAGACCCTAACAGGCGAATTCGACAGCACAATTCTGGCAGAGAACATGGAGGAGCGAAAAAAACTGATAGCAAAGGACCTTGGTATGATTTAAAAGACTATGGATTTTAGTTTTAGAATTTAATTTAGGGATATGGTTTGTATAGTCCATGGCTTTCCAAATGCAATTTCTGCTCTCCAGTTTGAATGGGCTTGGCAAAACCCAGACAAATCAAAGCGACTCAAACGTCGTTACATGCAAAAAGATCGAAAAGAAACTCCTTTTGCTTTCCGCTTTCGAATTGTTATTCAAATGTTAAACACACGACCTTGGCGAGAATTGGCATTGACTTTTAGGTTTTTACTTAATTTTAAGAATATACAAGTTAAAGTTCAGGTGGCTGATGAAGGTAAATAAGTTTATGCTGAAATTCTTATTATTCAGGAATATGAAATTCCTTTCAACCACAACTCGACCCTACCTCCACATATGAAATTGGCTTATGGAAAAGTGCAAAAATCATCGGTGTTGATTCCGATTGAATTGAATGCATACACAACAATAAAAATTGTGATATTTGTAAATCTTCAATCCCCCAGGTTATTTCAAAATTAAAAAGGTGTTTCTTTGAAAATAACTTGTTATTTGAAGATAATACAAGCTCTGAGATGTCCAGCATTTGAAGTATGTGGTGCGCATTTCCATGGTTTTTTTATATTTAATAATAATTGACAATTTCTTAAATTTAGCTTCTTGTCTTGCGGAGCGTTGCTTAGAATCTGAAGGACATTTGGAGGAAAAGGTTTTCCAGGGGCGGTGTCCAAGATGTGCTGTTGATTTTTTATGGGGAGATGTTGTTAGAGATCTTAGAGCGCTGCTTCTAATACAGGATTCTAAACCGATGCACGAAGGAATGAAAATTGCAGATGGATTGATCCCTAAGAAGATCATTAGAAGTTGATTTTGTAATTTTTACTTTAAATTTTCTTGCATAAATTATTATGACAAAAATTACTACACGTGGCTTTCACAAATTATAGGTCTTACAAGGGAACCTCTCGAGCTATGACCACAATTTTTAGTATAATTTTTATTTAAGGACTTTTAGTCATATCTCGAGAGGTTCCCTTATTAGCTAGGGCAAAATACTAGACTTTAGAGAAGTATTTTTAATAATTATCCGATTATTATAGCTCCCTCATTTTCTGTAGAACACAATTTCTGAACAAGTAATTTCTTTAGACGACAATGTTGAAGTCCGAATGTAGTTATTAGAAGCACAAACTTAAAAATTAAACACAAAATAACTTAAATGTCAGGATTTTACCGTGATTGTAATCAAAAAACTTGCTACTGCAATTGATAGAACTTCAAAGCTTCCGAACCTCTGGGAATCTAATGAATAGATCTGGGGCGTGGCTGTGCCATATTCTCCATTCTTTATCGGAAATACGCGGATGAATGGATCTAAATACGATTCTTTTCTTTTAATTAAGTGTCAAACCTCTTCCAGCCATGCGTTCATCCTTGCTTCTTTCAGCCATTCCATTACTTGTTCTTGGTACAACAGTTAAATCTAAAAGAATTTATCTGACATTTTTAAGACAATTATTCTATCATCTTTAAAACACCCTCGTACCAGCGCTCAAATCTGTCTCCATTCGGTTGTTCAGGAATTCAAGAGCAGCGTTCCTACCCGCACGACTATGATTGTTAAGTGACGGTTGAAACGTGTCTCCGAGAAGTTGCTCATCAACTACACTCTCATTGTTATTTGTTGTTAAAATCGGACTGTCTTTTAAAGAAAGCGAGGATTTGCTTTAAAATAAAATACTCAATTTAAAAATATTTAGAAAACCTGTGGAGATGCCCTCTTCTAAAAATAGGCAATTCTTCATGAGAATCTATAGGCACAAATGAAGGCGAAACTGGTGTTGGTGGAAATCTAAAAAGTGCATGATTCTACTAAGGAATTGAAACTTAAGTCTTACGGTGATCCACCTTTTCCTTTATTACATTGTGGTGGTGAAATCCTAAAGGAAATATTCGATTATTAAAATTATTTTTTTGCTTATTCACCCATCACATCCACCATCTTCTCTAAAACACAGTTGGATAGTACAAGTGAAAAATAATTGGATTCTAAAAATTGCCTTAAAATTAATTTTTGAAGGATTACATGTACCTGTCGGCATAACGAAATACATGTGTATGTGCATATGCGGTGAATGCCTTCTCATCATAAGAAATTTCTGCAAGGAGTGAACGATCTGTGACACAGCTGAGAATTAGAAAGAAGGTACAAAAATTTAATCAGATCTCTAATCTGAGTTCTAATTACCCTCTTTCATCGATCAGATCAAATCGGTTCTTTCCATGTCCATCGTCTACAAAGCAAGAGTGGATTAATAATCCATAAAGCCATCCAGCAATTGGATCGCATTGCCAGAGATGTGTGATCGGCTAAATGTTAAGACGAAAAGTAACGCGAAAAAAACATTTCAATTTAAAGTAACCTCTCCAATTGTTGCGTATTTCATTAGAGGACCATCCACCCCACGTTGTTTCAACTATAATTTCGATTTAAATTTCAAAATTCTGGTATACAAATTCTTGGCAAGTTACATGTGTAGACTACACCACATGTGTAGATGCAATTTTTAAAATTTACCTGATATGAGCAATGCGGTAATGTGAATTCATGCTCGACAATAGAAGTTATCAATGGGCTAAATTTTAAAAATTAAAAATTCTCTCGACTACCTAATATAACAATCACCTAACATCCAGAGCAGTTTCAATAGATTTTACCGCCTCCATGAAGAAGCAGCGGATGTTGAATGCCCGATCAATACCCGTGAGAAAAATTGGATGAAATGATACAACAAGCGTGAAAGAATAGCTGACACCACGAGGATTTAACTGAAAAACTAATAAAAAGAGAAATCATGAAATACCAGTCGTTGCCGCCGCATATTACATTGCCCAAAACGAATAGTAAAGTCTGCACCACGAGAATCCAGTGGCCCGTCAGAATCCGACCCCCAATCTTTAGCATAACTGTGGACACATTCCGGCTGGTCAACCTAATAGTTTGAATCACTTGACCAATTAATCGGTGGTTATCTAGTATGTTTAAAACTTAATTTACCTCATCTTCAACGTACAACCTGAAAGATCAAATAAAGATTTTCGAATGTAAAAAACAAACCTTCCATGGAATGGCTTCTCCATTCGAATCCACACCTAGAAAAATTGAATAATCCCAGTTAATTGTAATTCCTAGCATCTAAATTCCCTCGACATACAGTGATTGATTCTACTCCACAATCAACTCTTGGCTCTGCCAGAACAGCATTTTCCAATTCAGGAAACTGCCCGTTGCATATTCTCATTATCAAGTTTAATAGAAGCGTAAATTCGAACATTAATAAAGTTATCCTTAAAGCAGTTATATTCTGACCTTTTCTATTAAACATTTGAACGATGGTTGAAATATACTTGATGAATAAGAATATTTCTATTTACCTTGAACTATAACAATGATTTTATCATACTTGACCAAAATTTATTTCAGGTAATAAAACTAATGGTCATTACTAATTGCTAGGACACGACTGAGGTAAAGCAACACTGAGCAGCATTCATTCCTACCTTTAATGAGTGGCAGTGTGATGACCACAACTAGTTAAATTCCGGATCTTCTGCATAATATGCAAAAAAATTATGGACAGATCACGGCGCTATACAATATTTTCAAAAAAAAAAGACGCTCATCGCAAGGCAATTCATATGCATTTTTTCGCCTTTTAATCGTTCTTTTCAATAAGAAAATGGACAAAAAGCATATTGGCGGCACAAAGGCAACTAATAAGAAAAACTCCGAGCAATGGAGAAAGAACTAGAATTTACCTTCAATCTTTAAATTCCTATTATTAAATTATTATTTCTTAAACCAGATCCCTAAAATTATAAAATTTAGTCACATCAGTATTTTTTTTAATAAATTTTATTTTAATAATTATTTAAACAATTTTTGTCTTACTCCAAAACATTGTGATCATCTGTTTCTTCATCTTGTGGGTAAAGATTGCTGGCCTTCTTTGAAAATGAACTAGATGAGAAAATTTCTTATGAAGAATTTCATAAAGAACTCCTTCAGAATCATCTCCGCATTGCAGTACTTGCTCGCATAGAGGAAGAACCTAAAAAATCATCTTTATCTTACAAGAAAAGAATCTAAAAATTCTTTAGAACATTTCAATTCAATTCAAAAACCTGTGAAATAATAAAACGACTTGAACAATGATGCACAATAGAGGGATGCATTGTTGAAGTTAAATGCGACAATTCTAAATTCCAAATTTCGCAGATAAATGCATTGGAAATTTGTTGCAAATGTGGAAACTATTTAATAAGCCAAATCCCTACCTAAAACATTAAAATTATTATTAAATTAGAATTAAATTACTAACTCAATTGAAGAGCAATCCGAGCAAACATACAAACATTCTGAGAAACATTAAGTGCGTATCTATACTTGTAATCTGGAGACGGCGATTCTCGACAGATTGCCTAAAATACAATAAAGTAAAATATTGTCTGATATTGAAAGCACCTACCCATTCCATTTGAAACCCAATATCGGACATCTCTTCCAAGAAACGGATCAAATTCTGATCAGAATCAAGCGAGAACGGTGTCCATCGTTCTTCCTTGAATTCAAAATTAACCATTCTAATAAAAATATATACCGAATTTCTCAATTTAATGCTTTCTAAAATATTGTCAAAATTCGCTTGAAGTGCTGTTCGTAATGAAGGGGCTGCCAATCGATTAATCTCAAAACTAAGGTCCAATCCATATAGGATAAATGTGAACATTTTCCAACAAGTATGCGCCATGTGTTTCTGAAATAATTTTTAAGTCCTATTAAAGAGCCAAGAAAGGTAAAAACTAACGTTAAAACAGCCATCGTAGGTGCCACTTCAATCACATTTTTTCTAATAAGTGAAAGTAGGATCCCCAACTCGCGAGAAGACCAAGCAATAATTAAACAAAGCTGTTTTGGATAATGGATAGTTCTGTACATACCTAGTTTTTATAAATGACTAAATTTATCATTTAAAAGAATTACCTCAACTATATCATTAATAAAAAGACCAGATACTTGTCGAACATATGAGAGTGGTTCTTCGCTTATCTAAAAAAACAAAGAATATTAAATAGTATAAGGGAATTTTCAAAGTTTTTGGGATTTTGTGGATCAAAAAATAATTTACTATGAGTTCTCTTGCAGCAGTCCTGAGAACAGCGCTTCGTTTCTTTAGATATAACTCAATAGCATAAGTAGAACGACCAAGTGCGATAAGCTGTTGAAGTGGCTGCGCCAATACCTTAGAACCACCATAAACAGAACTAAATCGCTTCAAGTCATCTGTTAGTATTTGAACTACCTAAAATAAATAATTAACAAGACGACAACCAAAAAAATATTAAACCTGTTTTTCAATTGCTGCAAATCTGGCGTTTAGAGCAGCATCGCTATATGAGCAACTTTTCCATTCATCAACATTTCAACTGCCTAACATAAGAATGTTTGATACCTATCGATTACCTTCATAACAATTTGGGACTCATAATGGTTAGAGCAGTTCATTTACGTTCGTCAAGAAAGAAAGATTGAACTAGAGATTATGAGTCCAAAAAATTTGTACATAAAAACTGTGGGATGACCGATAAGTTCCAAATTATTATTAGAATAATTATTAAACCCCTCAATCATTATTAAACCCTCCATCACATTCGGACATAATTTCCCAAAAAAGTATCCAACATTAAAGAAAATTGAAAAACCTCTTCCATGTGTCTATGTGAAATTACATCTTGAAGTTCATTAATTAAATCATTTAGCCAACAGAATCTTCTATTGACATCCGTCTCCGGTTTCCGAGTTCACTTTGCTTTCCTTCCTCAATCTCCTCTTCTTCATCAATTTTTTCCATGAAGATTATGACTTTTCTTATTCGAACATATCAGATGTTGATGCACGTGTAGCAATTGTGTTAAGAATGCTTCGGCGCCGAGCTAAAAATAAATTAATTCATGAAAAATTAATGCCAAAAAACCGCGGATCGTTTGCTTGTCTAACAAGTGCCCGTTCTTCCATGTTGTTTTCGTTTTGTTTCCTCAACAGATCAAGCCAATCGCCGTTTAACTCGAGCTAAAAACCAAATATAAACAGAAAACCAACTGTTTAAAACTATTAAAAAACCCACCATTTTCGCAACGCAAGTATAAATATTCAGGAAAAACAAGTAGCTGGACATATTTTCGGATGACTCATCAAAAGTTGAGGGTTGTTCTTTTAACATTTATTAAAGCAAGTGAATCCAAGCTGTAATTAGCTGCCTGAGGAAAATAAATTCAAATTTTAAGTAGAAAAGTAATACCAAATGAAATGGATGTTTTTGTTGACCAGTTCCACTGTCTGGGTTTGGATGTCCAATTAGCAAATTGTTACTGAGAAGAACTGCATAAACAGTGTGTTTTGGTTGAACGTTTCTGAATCCAATAACTGAAGTTGTCCTTGTAAAAGAATACGCTCCTGCTCACCAGCCGAGTTTAAATAGGCTAGAATGGTCTGTTAAAAACTATTTATTTTCAAACTTTTAATTCGATTCTCATTTCAAAATTTAATATTTTTAAATTATAAGGTAGTTTTATAGATTAAAATTACTAACTGCAATGTCATCCATCCGATTCATTAATAGCTGCAGTTGATGTGTTTGTTGACTACTTAATCCTGAACTAGTAGTAAGTGACGCACTGCAAGATGAACGCTTCTCAAGTCCAGTCATTCCATTAGTCCTTCTAACAAATGTCGTTGATCAGTTAATAATGTGGAAAGCTGGTAAATTTCCTTTCCAATTCTAAATTTGAGTGCAAGTTAATTAATTGTAATCTAGAAACTAACTTGAGATCTCCTTAGATGTATCAATAAATTGTTTATAGTGATCAAACACGATGTCTTTATCTGGTCTGCCGCATTGTTTGACCGGGCTGTAAGAGACTGACGCAAATTATGAAGTTTCTTGGCCTCTTCTCCAGGGCGAACGGAACGTAAAAATCGGCAACATCTAAGATTTAATATTAAAGGAAATATTAAAAAAAAGTTATAAACATTCTGGTGCATTTAATTCTCCAGAAGTAAAAAATTCTGAATCATTGTTAACATTCCCATAAGAATATCTGATAAATTACTAGAAAATATTAATATTTTGTTATAAAATTTTTTGGAAGAACAAATAAAAATTTAACATTTTCCTAAGCCCCGTTTTGACGTTTCCATCTTGGTGCAAATGCCCGACTGCAACATTCAAATTTCTAGTTTATAAATAGGTATCTGTCAGGATGATTTTTGGTAACTTTTTGCTTTTAAATTAAAGATGGTCCCAGTTGGTAATCAATTTATTAAGCTATACTACATAAATTTCACCAAAGAAGTGCACAAAAGAAAAACGAGTTAATTTTTTTGTTTAAACATGATTCATTGGTTCGGGAGAGAACGCTGCGCAAAATTGCAACGGCGAGAAAGGACGATGTGGTGATTAGGGCTGGCTAGTCGAGAAACAAGTGAAAACAGAAGAGAACTTGTCTGTCCTTCATAGGTCAGATTATTTGCACAAATACGCATGTACATACACTTAATTTTTTTTATTTTCACTCCCGTACACGCAATACGAAAGTCTACTAATAAATTCCTGAATTCCTATCTCTGAAACTTTCCTCGCACAAGGAAATTCGGATATTTGTTTAAAATATATAGACATTCACTTCCTTAGCCATTAAAAATCCGCAATTTTCTACTAATTTCACCATCTCTTGCAATTTACCACCATCCCAAGGTTCTACTAACCTAGCTAAAAATCAGCCCTTTGCCACAGAACGTGGAACATTCATTCGTTTGAGGAATTTCGCGCAGTTCATTTTTGCTGCTGCTCTCTCTCTGTCATTTTTTCAACCCAACCTCAAACCCCAATACACATCAACCGGTAGCGCCACCAATCATACACGCTAACCAATCTATTCCTTCGGCGTGTTCATTCACATTCAATATTAGTTCACTTATTCACATTTCATTTTTTAAATATAAATGTAAGGATGCCAAGCATGGATGCGTTCGCTGAAAAACCGAATTTGCTTTTTGATAAGGTTTGAGTCAAAAATAGACCTCCATTTTTCAGTTAAAATTTCTTTAAATTTTCTTTTACCTCTTTTCCTAGTAAAGTTTTGTTCCTAATTTTATGTACAATTTTGATTTTTATATCCTATTTATCTGTTTCATACTATTTTTCATTTTTTTAAACTATATTTGAGGTTATTTCATATTGTGGGTGGGAACCATTATAAAAAAAACCGAATGAGTTAACACTTTAGGCCCAGCCATTTTTACATTTGCACCTAAACTGTGGAAAAGAGCGTGGATAAATACATAATCTGATAATCTATCAATTAACAACTGTTCTTCCAGCCATCTCCAATTTTACGAGACGAGAGTGAAAGTGGTTAAGAACGAATTTTTGTATCAAGAAAAAATGAGTAAAGAAGGATGAAAGAATCAAGTGGATAAAGGAAACGATCCTCAACTTTAAAAAGCTGTGAAGAATTGCTAAATCACCATGCTTTTGTTCATTGTTTCCAGGTCATTAAAATTATCGAGAAAACGCGCGAAGAATATAAAAACAAAATAAACAGACAAATGAAAAATAACGAACAAAATAAGATCCAGACAGTAGTGATAATCAGCACAAGTTAAAAAAACTAACAATAAGAAGAAAAACAACTAAATCAAATGAAGTAAATGGCATGGAAGAAAAAGTAAAAAAATAATTGGGCGGAAATTGATATGTGATTGATCAAATGTTGAAAAGAAAACAGACGAAAAAATCTTTTGTTAGAAATATGGAGGATCAAGAGACTGCTGGAGAAATTAAAAAGATATTGAGATCTAAGCTGGTAAATTAAAGAAAAACTTGCATTATCCAGAATAAAGCTTTAAAACAAACGGGTTTTGATCTAGAGAGAAATAAGAAAGAAAACGAGACAAGCTAGAGAGAAGTAGGTTGGGTAAAAACCAACACTTATGTTAGTTAAAAAGCATAGAGAAATGATCATTTTTGATGCTGTTTCGGTTAGCAGCAGCAATATATATGCCGATCTTCTTCTCTTAAATAACTCCCACCCATTTCTTTCAATATATACTTTTTCCTCATTTCCACACTTCCACAAATCTCCACACAAACCCCGCTTTTTTACTCCGTTATTCGCAGCATGTCCATTTTCCTGTCTTCATTTTCACTCATCAGTCGAAATTTTTCTTCTTCCGCCTTCATTTTTCCTCTCCTCAAATAACGACCAACCTGTCTACTATGCTTTTCCAACTAACTTCTCACAAACGCCCCCACTTTCTTTTACATGGAGAGTTCCATTACTTCTCCCCCACTTGTCTCGCTTATTTGAGAAATCATTTAATAATCTACACATATCCGAATCCAAAAAGCCCTTTTAAAATTTCCATATCAAATCGCTATTCATTTAAATTTAAACGTGTAAACCTCGAAAAGCCTAAAGCCATTCTGAACGCAACCACCCAAAAACCTAATACGCTGTAAATGCATCAATCCAACAATACCCTGTGGAAACCGCACGAAAATCTGATACACTGTGAATGCACCCACCCAAAAATCCAATCCCCTGTGAGTATACCCACCCAACCTTGTTACGAAAAAATAACCTGTTTGTACTGCAAATTTCGATCCCAATAAACTTCTGAATACAAAGCAACAGATTAACGTCCAATTCTTTTTTTAAATTAAATTGTTCTTCAGCTAGGCTACGTGCTTCTTTGCATCGCCATATTCAGAGTCATTCATGCTCTAAATAAGTTTTATGGAATGTAAAGAAGTATGTAGTTGAGCGAGAAAATTATCGCGTGAAAAAAAATTAAAATTTCGTCGTTTCATTTAATAAAAACTTTAACAAAACATAATTGAAACAAAAATATATTTAATTAATATTCAGACGAATTGAAAAAATTTCGTATTTTTGGGACATTAGGGAATGCATAGGGATCAAACAATAATAATATCTCGTGGGTCGAAAATCGAATCTTTAATAAATATTCTTTAAAATCAACGTATTTTGTAATTAAATTGGGCTGTTAGTACCACTGAAAGCTGCCATACCCCCAGCTCCAATATCACGATCCGTGTCTGGCCAGTCTGTTACTGGCATGTTCCTGGATGTATAATGAGCGCATACCTTTACAAAATAAATTAAAGCTATTATTTTTTAAAGATCAAACCTCTATGCTTCCTTCAAGTGGATAATCCGCATCAATCAAATAAACTTTTCTTTTCCAAGTGAGAGTGAGTCGCGATTCAGATGCAAATATCCACAGCGTTGAAAATCAGAGCTAATCGGCGCAGTCGGTTGCATGAGAACGGACGAGGCAGAGAATGATGCACCTTTAACACCCTTACTTGCTGACTGTACTTGGTCATTATTATTGCCTCTGGATGAGAAAATGCGTCGAATACTTCCTAAATTAGGTAGTTCAATATTTAAGTTAAACATAGCAAATTAATAAAAAATCAGTTAGACTAGGAATTTTTTTGGTTAAAGTTATAAACATAAACTAACTGAATGTTCTAGCTGCCAAGTCCCAAACAGACTGCCACTTGTGGTCCCAACGCTTGCCGAGACGAAGAGCAAATACCTCGACCATAATGCAAAAATCGGCCGGTAATTCCTCAAATGCAATAAGCTCTCTTATTTTCACTTTGTTGTTGCGCAACTCTCCAATGTCTAACTGTAAATTTTAATTTTTCGATAATCAAGAAAATTTTCGTACCATGCTGGAAATTTGAGTGGCATGAATATAATCAGAATAGCGGCAAAGTATTATAAATGCATAAGAAAAGTCTGAATTAAAATACAAAATTTTTTGTAAAAGTTAATGAAACCTTTGTCAATCTTTTTCATGCTGAAGGATGGATTCAAATGAAGTACAAATTTTTCAATGAATAGCGTATAAGTTGAGGACTGTCGACAAGCAAAACTTGCTGTGCCACCATTGACAGAAGCAGTGCCTCCAAAGTCTTCAGTCGTACCATCCTCAGTTTCCAAATCAACGCTTTCAGGAATATCATCCAAATGCGGAGTGAAATTGGGAAGAAAACGATGGTCTTTTAACTCGTCCAATTTGCGGTTGAACATAATTAGACGTTCTTGAGAAACCAACAAAATGCGTTGAGATATGAGCTAAAAAAGAGAACAAAAATTAGAAAAATCAGTTAGATGCACCTCCTGTAAATTACCACTGTACGAATACTTTTTCTTACAAAATGCAATAGCGGCTGCAGCCTGATCCATCAAATCTCTCTGAGCTTGAATAAGCTGTAGAAGCTCCTAAAATAATTGAATACTGGCAACTAAAGAAAATAAACCTGAACATCAGTGATAGCGGCGCCCTCAGGAATGACATCTTGCCGTTGACGACTACTACCTTGCTGGCGACGCAATGTCGAAGACGAACGGAACGATGACCTTGTAGATTTTGGTGTCGATGTTATTGGCGAACAAGCCTTGACAGGCGTTATTGGAGAAAATGCTTTAAAGTCGCCACCAACCATCTTTTTCATATGTTGTTTTATTACAATATCGTTGCCTGAAACAGTCTCATTTTCGTTAGAAATATCATCTGAATGCAGTCGTTGGCTATTATAAGAGGAAGAATTTGGAAAATTGTATATAGTACTACTTTTAACGTCCATTTAGAAATGTAATCTAGAAGAAATAGTTTGAATAGTTAAACGAAATAAAAACGAAGTATAAGCGACAAAATCACAAAATGTTAAAATTTGGTACAAAGGCGGAAATCTCTAATCTTAAAATCAAAGTCGAACTAAAGCAAAAACCGATAACAAATTTCATTTATTTAATGGACGATTTTAAATTGAAAAATAATAACACTAAAGAACGGGTATTTTAATTCGAAATATAAAATATTTATACAAAAGGGTTCGAACCATCCAGCTTTAGCGAGAATTAGATATCCAAAAAACCAAAATTTTCCAACTAAACCAAGAATAAATCAAGAACTCTCTAAATTAGTTTCTTTCTCTAATAAAAAAATAGCGCAGGGATAAATTGTCATGTTCTAAACATTACGCCAAAAATTTAAATTTAGCATACATAAACGTAAATTCAAAAAATACAAAAACGGCTACACCGTAAAAAAAAGTGAAAAATTTGTGAGTTTTTCAATTTTAAATTAAAGGAATTTTAACCAAGTCATTTGCCCTTACAGATCACCTAAAGCATGGACACAACTTTAGACACAACATTAAAATTCACATATTAGCTATTTTACTAAATCATCTAAAAAATAAATAGAACAAAATGTTTGTTTGGGGTAATTTATAAAAATAATCTTCATTAACAAAAATAACTTTCGTATTTTATTTCTTTTTCTTCTGTTTGCCACCCCCACCGCCGGCATTTTGTTGTTGCTGATCTTGGGTGCTGCCGCCTTGTCGACTCTTCAATTTAGGAATCATTTCAGCCAAATGAAGGAAAAGAGACCCTTCTAAAAATAAACGAAATAGAATTCTAAAAATTAAAAACTTGTCTGAAATTCATTTTTGATGAACGTTCCATCGTCGTTACGGGTCTGAACTCGGACTCTGCCTTTCTGATCCGTGTCACGTGGGTACATCTTGTCTTTCTTAATTTTTAAAGATAAAGGTAATTTAAAAATCATTTGTTGAATACCTCTAACACGCAGTTGAATCCAAGGTGATTAACAATATCATAAATTTCTTGAGATGTTGGCCTCTCGACGGCCTAAATTTAAAGAATTGAGGAAAACCGCCCCTACTAAAATTTCAAACCTTGTCTTTCCTAACTCGACGTCCTTCCCCAGTGCTTTTCTTCGCGTCAATATAGGCCGGATAAATAGTAATCCACCTCTTCTGGTCTGAATATGGCTTTCGTTTAACATCCATGTTCACCTGATATTACAAAAAAATTTTAAACGCAACAAGTATTCTTAAATATTCAAAGGTCGCAAAATCTACCTTAAACAAGTAAATTTAAACATTTTAAATTTTTATTGTCGTTGAAACACAAATTTTTTTGTTGAACAAATTTTTGGATTTCTTAAAGAATTAACGAGCAGAAAACTGATGTGAATTAAATATTCTATATTTGAAAAAGAGAAGCGTTATGAATACAGTGAGAGAGATAAAGTGAATAAAATAAAGCCCAAATCAGCGACGTATCAGATATAAAACTAATCTAAAAATATTTTGAAAAAATCGATACTTATGGGTTGACCCAAACGAGCTTTTGCGGACATATTTATGCGGACTTATAATCATAATGGTCTCAAAATGGTCAGTGCATCCATATTTTCCTTTCTCTATTCAATGTTTTCGAAAGTACGCTTGCTTAGCGGAAAAATTGAAAGTTGGAATGGTTTTCCATTTTATATTTTTCTGAACATTGTGAGTCCGCATACGTATGCCGCAACCAACAAGTTCCAAAAAATCTTTTTAAGTTTTAAAAACATCACTGAAATGAAGTTTAATTCACTTAAGTTTCTTCCAAAAATTTGCTCTCAATAGATTTCCTTGATACGGCTTCAACTCAATCCAGCTCATCAATATCCGCAATACGTGGCCCCCATTCACTAGGATCAATGGTTGTTCGGCAAATTGGACAAGTATTTTTCCGTTGCAACCAAGGCTCGATACAGGCTTTATGAAATATATGCTGCAAGAAAAAAATCACAAATATTATTCTATTAATTATAAACCTTGCAGTTTAATTGCGCAACTTCTTCATCCAATGCAAATGTCTCCATGCATGTCGTACACTGCATCCCCTTGTCACAATCTGGAAATAAAATTTCAAAATGAACATAACAATTTATTCTGAAATTTAACTTACGTTCTTGAGTCACTTTTGTCATAGGCAGTCGTTTAATATCTACAAAATTAAAAAATATTTTGTTAATAACTTGATTAATTCTACAAACCTTCCGGACGAAGTGCTGTATTTTGTTCTTGATCTGCTACTTGATTAAGAAGTGCAGTTAATATATTGTCCAAACCATTCGTTCCCCATGCATAATCTTGCAAAGTAGTGTTTGGTCTTAATTTGTTATAAATGTTCGAGCGGAAAATTTAAAAAATACGCAAATATAGAAGCGCCTCCTCCTTCGTGATCAGGGCCACTTATAATTTGAACAAACGAAAATCGAGCTGGTGTACTACCTTGCGTAAGATTCGGGTTTGGAGCACCTTGATTGCTTCCTTCCCTTTGAGCACGCTGAGCTATAAAGAAAATTTAATATTAGTAATTCTAATAAAAAAAACCAGTCTGTCCCAAACCCGCAAAAATGCTTTGAATAAAAACAGCCATAGGATCCTCATCACCAGTACCAGTCTGTTGATTTTGTGTAGGCGGAACACGAGGACGAGAAGCATGTCCTGGTCGAGAAGCACGCCCTGTATCACTAGTCGTAGATCTAGATGACGGACCTCCAATATCCTGCAATTTGAAGGGTTTTAAATTTTTGGAATTCAGCAAAACCTGAGAATTACGGCCAGCTGAGGGGTTCGGTTGACCGCTACTCCCCGCTGCAGCAAATGCCTGAGAAAAGAGTCGAGAAAAAGGAGAATCCTAGAAAAAAACAATTTCTCTAATTGTAATCTACCTCAAAACAACAAACCGGAAAACCACCAAATGGATTCTCATTTACCGGAATTGCTCCACCAAATGGAGGCATAGTAGTAACAGTAGGAGTTCCCGGACTCGACCCTGAGCTTTGAATTTCCTTAAACAAAAAATTTGACTTAATTTATCCTAAAAAAGAATTAAAAGAAACCTCAACAAAAGTATCATTGCAGCCTGTACAACGCACATCACCAAAGTCATCGTTTGTCACATTACATTGTCGGTTACATTTATGGCAATAATAGCGAGTCATATGCTCTTTTGAAGTTGTTTTTATTTAAAGGAATTTATTGGTAAATAATTCTAAACTAAATTATGAGTAAATATTCAAAAAAATTAACAATTAAGTATTTATTCAAGCACTTTGTAATTTTTTTAGAAAAGTTGCCTTTTAAGAGATTTATTCAGTTTATTAAAAAATTTTTTTGTGCATTCTACCTAAAATGATAAAACGAATAACAGGAGATAGTTAATTTAAAAAATAAATATTTGAAGATGTTCTAATGAACAATAACAATTATGTTTTGGAGATGGCATTATATGGTAATAGTTATTTTCGGTTTTTAAGAAAAAATACTTTAAGAAAGTCTAAAGGACGTTAACAGATATTCCCTCTATGTTAATTTTGAAATATGTAAAGGGATGGACAGGGTGGAAATTCCGCTCCCGAAATAATAAAAAACAAGGAGGGGGGGGGGGGTTCATTAAGGAGCCCATAAAATCGTATGTATAATCCGCAAAATTAGTCATTTGAAATTTTGGCAAATTAATTTAAAAAGAAAAATATATTTAAAATTATCGTTTGTTTTTCATGAAGAAAGAAATCTCTATAATTTACAATTTTATATATAAATAGCATCTTTGTGCTTGGTCTGAAAATTATCGGGGTATATTTTCAAAACAAGGTGTAGATTTAAAAATGAGCAGGAAAGTAGATAACACTACTAAAATGTGTAAAAGGACATTTTTAGCATATTTTAGAAATAACTAAAAGATTAAAGAAACACTTTCCGAAATTTTGAGGAAGCTCACGA
>CACSLI010000147.1:90000-95000 GCA_902706615.1 Meloidogyne luci | reverse complement strand
TGCTACTACCACCAAGATCTGCACTAGTGGAAGCTCCAGCTGGGTGCACACCCAAAGCCTTCAACGCAACCACTACGACCCTCTTACACGTCATTGCAAGACTTTTCACAGAAAATACAAGCATATGACGGCAGAGTATAGGTGACCCGCTCCAGCGCCATCCATTTTCAGGGCTAGTTGATTCGGCAGGTGAGTTGTTACACACTCCTTAGCGGATTCCGACTTCCATGGCCACCGTCCTGCTGTCTGTATCAACCAACGCCTTTTATGGGGTCTAATGAGCGGGTACTTTGGCACCGCAACTCCGCGTTTGGTTCATCCCACATCGCCAGTTCTGCTTACCAAAAATGGCCCACTTGGAGCTCGTATTCAACGCCAAAGTTCATAATCAAGCAACTTTGACATCATACCCATTTAGAGTTTGAGAATAGGTTAAGAACATTTCGTTCCCAAGTCCTCTAATCATTCGCTTTACCGAGTATAACTACGCGTGAGCTCCAGCTATCCTGGGGGAAACTTCAGAGGGAACCAGCTACTAGATGGTTCGATTACTACTAGATGGTTCGATTAGCAACTTTCCTTCACAGTACTTGTTTGCTATCGGTCTCGTGGCAATATTGAGTCTTAGATGAAGTTTACCACCGACTTTGGGCTGCGATCCCAAACAACCCGACTCTAAAGCACGCAGATATCGATCAACTATCTCAATGTACAGGACTTGCACCTTCTGTGGAACCCCTGTCAAGGGGACTTGTTTGAGACACTCGATCAAAGTTTACGGCTTATACGCTACACCTCATAATGCCTGAGACAAAATGATTTAGCGATGGACATTTCCCTGTTCACTCGCCGTTACTGGGGGAATCCTGTTTAGTTTCTTTTCCTCCGCTTACTGATATGCTTAAGTTCAGCGGGTGCTCTCGACTGAGTTCAGGTCAAAGTTGCTTGATTTTTGTAGTTATATTTATAAAATTATGACAAACAACAAACCTCTTAAAATATAAAGCATCAATAGCATATATAAATTAAAGCTTTCGCTTTAAAAGAAAATGACCCTGAACCAGACGTAGCAAAGGGTTTGACCCCAATGCTGCAATATGCGTTCAAAACTTTTGTGCTCAAGGTTTCTGCAGTTCGCACAAATTATCGCAGTTCGCTGCGTTCTTCATCGATCCACGAGCCGAGTGATCCACCGATAAGGCTAGAAATTTTCGTTTTTTTAAAAAATATAGAGAAAAAAAGAGTGCTGGCGTCCTCACTTAAGAGGCTCATTAAGTCTTAAACTCATTAAAGAGTCCTAACATGTCACCACATATACAGCCACGGACGTTAACAACTGTATCAGCAACACCTAGACACCAGCGACAGCCGTTTCACAACAGTATATTTTTGTTGCGAATTCAAATTTGAACATCACATAAAGTAATGATCCAGCAGCAGGTTCACCTACAGCTACCTTGTTACGACTTTTGCCCGGTTCAAGCCACTGCGATTAAATTGGTTTCCATCAAAGTAATTTAGAAAAATTAAATCAACGGTCCCCAAATTTCTCGAAATGGCTCAGTCCCGGGCAGCGACGGGCGGTGTGTACAAAGGGCAGGGACGTAATCAACGCGAGCTGATGACTCGCACTTACTTGGAATTCCTCGTTCACGGAAAATAATTGCAATTTCCGATCCCAATCACGGCAAATTTTCAATGGTTTACCCGCCCCTTTCAGGGTAGGACAAGCACGTTGATTTTGCCAGTGTAGCGCGCGTGCAGCCCCGGACATCTAAGGGCATCACAGACCTGTTATTGCTCAATTTCTTTCGGCTGAACGCCGCAAATCCCTCTAAGAAGCTGTATACACAAAGAGTATGCACCAACTATTTAGTAGGTTAGAGTCTCGCTCGTTATCGGAATAAACCAGACAAATCACTCCACGAACTAAGAACGGCCATGCACCACCATCCACTGAATCATGAAAAAGCTATCAATCTGTCAATCCTCACAGTGTCCGGGCCGGGTGAGTTTCCCCGTGTTGAGTCAAATTAAGCCGCAGGCTCCACTCCTGGTGGTGCCCTTCCGTCAATTCCTTTAAGTTTCAGCTTTGCAACCATACTTCCCCCGGAACCGGAAGACTTTCGTTTCCGGGAAGCTCCCCACCAAGGCAATATAATTTCCATCGGCGGATCGCTAGTTGGCATCGTTTACGGTCAGAACTAGGGCGGTATCTGATCGCCTTCGAACCTCTGACTTTCGTTCTTGATTAATAAAAACATTCTTGGCAAATGCTTTCGCTGTAGTTTGTCTGGCCACGGTCCAAGAATTTCACCTCTCACGGGGCCATACAAATGCCCCCGTTTGTCTCTGTTAACCATTATCTCAGTCCGTAAAACCAATAAAACTGAACCGAAATCGTTTTCTATTATTCCATGCACGATCATTCAAGCGAAAACGCCTGTTTGAAGCACTCTGATTTGTTCAAAGTAAACTTGCAATGCCTGTTAAGAATCCTGTTAAGGACTCAAAACCGAACATTACGATAAATCGATAACACCCAGAAACACCCGGAGGGTTCCAGGATACCGATACGAATCCAACTACGAGCTTTTTAACCGCAGCAATAATTCTATGTATTAGCAGAGCTGGAATTACCGCGGCTGCTGGCACCAGACTTGCCCTCTGCTTGATACTCGTTAAAGGGTTTAAATTGTACCCATTCCGATGACCGGCCTCAAAGAGAACAGTCTCGTTATTTCTCGTCACTACCTCCTCGAGCCGAGAGTGGGTAATTTGCGCGCCTGCTGCCATCCTTAGACGTAGTGGCCATTTCTCAGGCCCCTTCTCCGGAGTCGAACCCTGATCCTCCGTTATCCGTCACCACCACGGGAGTCGATTATGCTCCCGTCAAGTTGATAAAGTGGACGCTTGAAAGACACGCCGCCGGCACAAGGCCATGCGGTCAGCTTAGTTATTCTGAGTCAACAAGAAGCAGCCGAAGCCGCGTGGTTTTGTTCTAATAAATGCGCTTTTCCGAGAGGACAAAGCTTTGGTGCATGTATTAGCTCTAGCTTTTCCACAGTTATCCATTTAGATAATCAAGATCAAGTAAATCATGGCCATTGTAATGAGCCGTTCGCGGTTTCTCGATAAACGATTAAACTTATACATGCATGGCTTAATCTTTGAAATAAACACATCAGTTCAGGCAGGATCAACCAGATATCTTTTATTTAGATAGTTAGCAGAGCTGTAATTACCGAGACTGCCGGTAATTAAGCTGTCATTAATAATGATTACATTGATAATTTTAGAATTCAAAATCCCGAAATAAAATCTGAAATTTAAAAATTAATGACAGCTGATAACATTCTAAATATCCTTTGCAAAAGAAATCACAATAATTAATTATAATTATAGATTCACAAAAGTTATAATCGGCTAAATTTCTGACAATTGCCAGGAGCCAAATTAATTTTGCAGCGAGAGTCAATAAAAGGATTGTTAAAAGTTTAATGTAAACTTTAAAAATTTAAAAAAAATAAAGATTAAATTACAATAAACTTTATTCTTCAAAAAACAAAGCTTATTATAATAATCAACTTTAAATTTTTAAAAAATTTTTTAATCCTATTATTTCTCTCCACGAGTTTTTAGATTAGCCCAATTTGTTTTTTCCTTTAAACCATTCCCGCGAACATCGAAAAACAGCGAACATCGAAAAGCCACGCCCACTTTGCCTCAGCGAAATTTGTTTTAAATATTAAGAAATTGACAACCCGTTGATTACGACCATACCGCGTTGAAAGCACGCCATCCCGTCCGATCTGGCAAGTTAAGCAACGCTGGGCTTCCTTAATACTTGGAACGGAGACGTCCTGGGAATCGGGAGTGTCGTAATCTTTTTTTAATGATTTGGCAAAAACTTGAGTCAATTAAAACAAACTTGAGTCTATAAAAAACAAATATTTAATTTTTTTTAAATATTGTAGTTGTCTTCATATGCTGGGCTTCCTTAATCAACTTTGCCTTTGGCTAAGTTCAACTTAGTTGGTGAAATTGGTGAAATTTGATTGCCTGGGGGAACCCTATTGCCTGAACCCTACGACACTTGGTCAATTGCACTTTGGTCTACTTTGCCTGAGGCAATTTTTAATCGGATCGTCACAGACTCTAAACCAAAAATGCCTGGTGAAATTTGATTGCCTGGGGGAACCCTATTGCCTGAACCCTACGACGCTTGGTCAATTGCACTTTGGTCTACTTTGCCTGAGGCAATTTTTAATCGGATCGTCACAGACTCTAAACCAAAAATGCCTGGTGAAATTTGATTGCCTGGGGGAACCCTATTGCCTGAACCCTACGACACTTGGTCAATTGCACTTTGGTCTACTTTGCCTGAGGCAATTTTTAATCGGATCGTCACAGACTCTAAACCAAAAATGCCTGGTGAAATTTGATTGCCTGGGGGAACCCTATTGCCTGAACCCTACGACACTTGGTCAATTGCACTTTGGTCTACTTTGCCTGAGGCAATTTTTAATCGGATCGGATCTACTAATCGGATCTACTTTGCCTGAGGCAATTTTTAATCGGATCGTCACAGACTCTAAACCAAAAATGCCTGGTGAAATTTGATTGCCTGGGGGAACCCTATTGCCTGAACCCTACGACACTTGGTCAATTGCACTTTGGTCTACTTTGCCTGAGGCAATTTTTAATCGGATCGTCACAGACTCTAAACCAAAAATGCCTGGTGAAATTTGATTGCCTGGGGGAACCCTATTGCCTGAACCCTACGACACTTGGTCAATTGCACTTTGGTCTACTTTGCCTGAGGCAATTTTTAATCGGATCGTCACAGACTCTAAACCAAAAATGCCTGGTGAAATTTGATTGCCTGGGGGAACCCTATTGCCTGAACCCTACGACACTTGGTCAATTGCACTTTGGTCTACTTTGCCTGAGGCAATTTTTAATCGGATCGTCACAGACTCTAAACCAAAAATGCCTGG
>CACSLI010000147.1:82500-85000 GCA_902706615.1 Meloidogyne luci | reverse complement strand
TTTCAGCTTTGCAACCATACTTCCCCCGGAACCGGAAGACTTTCGTTTCCGGGAAGCTCCCCACCAAGGCAATATAATTTCCATCGGCGGATCGCTAGTTGGCATCGTTTACGGTCAGAACTAGGGCGGTATCTGATCGCCTTCGAACCTCTGACTTTCGTTCTTGATTAATAAAAACATTCTTGGCAAATGCTTTCGCTGTAGTTTGTCTGGCCACGGTCCAAGAATTTCACCTCTCACGGGGCCATACAAATGCCCCCGTTTGTCTCTGTTAACCATTATCTCAGTCCGTAAAACCAATAAAACTGAACCGAAATCGTTTTCTATTATTCCATGCACGATCATTCAAGCGAAAACGCCTGTTTGAAGCACTCTGATTTGTTCAAAGTAAACTTGCAATGCCTGTTAAGAATCCTGTTAAGGACTCAAAACCGAACATTACGATAAATCGATAACACCCAGAAACACCCGGAGGGTTCCAGGATACCGATACGAATCCAACTACGAGCTTTTTAACCGCAGCAATAATTCTATGTATTAGCAGAGCTGGAATTACCGCGGCTGCTGGCACCAGACTTGCCCTCTGCTTGATACTCGTTAAAGGGTTTAAATTGTACCCATTCCGATGACCGGCCTCAAAGAGAACAGTCTCGTTATTTCTCGTCACTACCTCCTCGAGCCGAGAGTGGGTAATTTGCGCGCCTGCTGCCATCCTTAGACGTAGTGGCCATTTCTCAGGCCCCTTCTCCGGAGTCGAACCCTGATCCTCCGTTATCCGTCACCACCACGGGAGTCGATTATGCTCCCGTCAAGTTGATAAAGTGGACGCTTGAAAGACACGCCGCCGGCACAAGGCCATGCGGTCAGCTTAGTTATTCTGAGTCAACAAGAAGCAGCCGAAGCCGCGTGGTTTTGTTCTAATAAATGCGCTTTTCCGAGAGGACAAAGCTTTGGTGCATGTATTAGCTCTAGCTTTTCCACAGTTATCCATTTAGATAATCAAGATCAAGTAAATCATGGCCATTGTAATGAGCCGTTCGCGGTTTCTCGATAAACGATTAAACTTATACATGCATGGCTTAATCTTTGAAATAAACACATCAGTTCAGGCAGGATCAACCAGATATCTTTTATTTAGATAGTTAGCAGAGCTGTAATTACCGAGACTGCCGGTAATTAAGCTGTCATTAATAATGATTACATTGATAATTTTAGAATTCAAAATCCCGAAATAAAATCTGAAATTTAAAAATTAATGACAGCTGATAACATTCTAAATATCCTTTGCAAAAGAAATCACAATAATTAATTATAATTATAGATTCACAAAAGTTATAATCGGCTAAATTTCTGACAATTGCCAGGAGCCAAATTAATTTTGCAGCGAGAGTCAATAAAAGGATTGTTAAAAGTTTAATGTAAACTTTAAAAATTTAAAAAAAATAAAAATTAAATTACAATAAACTTTATTCTTCAAAAAACAAAGCTTATTATAATAATCAACTTTAAATTTTTAAAAAATTTTTTAATCCTATTATTTCTCTCCACGAGTTTTTAGATTAGCCCAATTTGTTTTTTCCTTTAAACCATTCCCGCGAACATCGAAAAACAGCGAACATCGAAAAGCCACGCCCACTTTGCCTCAGCGAAATTTGTTTTAAATATTAAGAAATTGACAACCCGTTGATTACGACCATACCGCGTTGAAAGCACGCCATCCCGTCCGATCTGGCAAGTTAAGCAACGCTGGGCTTCCTTAATACTTGGAACGGAGACGTCCTGGGAATCGGGAGTGTCGTAATCTTTTTTTAATGATTTGGCAAAAACTTGAGTCAATTAAAACAAACTTGAGTCTATAAAAAACAAATATTTAATTTTTTTTAAATATTGTAGTTGTCTTCATATGCTGGGCTTCCTTAATCAACTTTGCCTTTGGCTAAGTTCAACTTAGTTGGTGAAATTGGTGAAATTTGATTGCCTGGGGGAACCCTATTGCCTGAACCCTACGACACTTGGTCAATTGCACTTTGGTCTACTTTGCCTGAGGCAATTTTTAATCGGATCGTCACAGACTCTAAACCAAAAATGCCTGGTGAAATTTGATTGCCTGGGGGAACCCTATTGCCTGAACCCTACGACGCTTGGTCAATTGCACTTTGGTCTACTTTGCCTGAG
The DNA here is from genome assembly GCA_902706615.1 of Meloidogyne luci. NCBI lineage: Eukaryota > Metazoa > Nematoda > Chromadorea > Rhabditida > Meloidogynidae > Meloidogyne > Meloidogyne luci. The sequence goes on along the minus strand of CACSLI010000147.1, from coordinate 82,825 downwards.
GCAATTTTTAATCGGATCGTCACAGACTCTAAACCAAAAATGCCTGGTGAAATTTGATTGCCTGGGGGAACCCTATTGCCTGAACCCTACGACACTTGGTCAATTGCACTTTGGTCTACTTTGCCTGAGGCAATTTTTAATCGGATCGTCACAGACTCTAAACCAAAAATGCCTGGTGAAATTTGATTGCCTGGGGGAACCCTATTGCCTGAACCCTACGACACTTGGTCAATTGCACTTTGGTCTACTTTGCCTGAGGCAATTTTTAATCGGATCGGATCTACTAATCGGATCTACTTTGCCTGAGGCAATTTTTAATCGGATC
>CACSLI010000147.1:75000-77500 GCA_902706615.1 Meloidogyne luci | reverse complement strand
AGAAAAAAAGAGTGCTGGCGTCCTCACTTAAGAGGCTCATTAAGTCTTAAACTCATTAAAGAGTCCTAACATGTCACCACATATACAGCCACGGACGTTAACAACTGTATCAGCAACACCTAGACACCAGCGACAGCCGTTTCACAACAGTATATTTTTGTTGCGAATTCAAATTTGAACATCACATAAAGTAATGATCCAGCAGCAGGTTCACCTACAGCTACCTTGTTACGACTTTTGCCCGGTTCAAGCCACTGCGATTAAATTGGTTTCCATCAAAGTAATTTAGAAAAATTAAATCAACGGTCCCCAAATTTCTCGAAATGGCTCAGTCCCGGGCAGCGACGGGCGGTGTGTACAAAGGGCAGGGACGTAATCAACGCGAGCTGATGACTCGCACTTACTTGGAATTCCTCGTTCACGGAAAATAATTGCAATTTCCGATCCCAATCACGGCAAATTTTCAATGGTTTACCCGCCCCTTTCAGGGTAGGACAAGCACGTTGATTTTGCCAGTGTAGCGCGCGTGCAGCCCCGGACATCTAAGGGCATCACAGACCTGTTATTGCTCAATTTCTTTCGGCTGAACGCCGCAAATCCCTCTAAGAAGCTGTATACACAAAGAGTATGCACCAACTATTTAGTAGGTTAGAGTCTCGCTCGTTATCGGAATAAACCAGACAAATCACTCCACGAACTAAGAACGGCCATGCACCACCATCCACTGAATCATGAAAAAGCTATCAATCTGTCAATCCTCACAGTGTCCGGGCCGGGTGAGTTTCCCCGTGTTGAGTCAAATTAAGCCGCAGGCTCCACTCCTGGTGGTGCCCTTCCGTCAATTCCTTTAAGTTTCAGCTTTGCAACCATACTTCCCCCGGAACCGGAAGACTTTCGTTTCCGGGAAGCTCCCCACCAAGGCAATATAATTTCCATCGGCGGATCGCTAGTTGGCATCGTTTACGGTCAGAACTAGGGCGGTATCTGATCGCCTTCGAACCTCTGACTTTCGTTCTTGATTAATAAAAACATTCTTGGCAAATGCTTTCGCTGTAGTTTGTCTGGCCACGGTCCAAGAATTTCACCTCTCACGGGGCCATACAAATGCCCCCGTTTGTCTCTGTTAACCATTATCTCAGTCCGTAAAACCAATAAAACTGAACCGAAATCGTTTTCTATTATTCCATGCACGATCATTCAAGCGAAAACGCCTGTTTGAAGCACTCTGATTTGTTCAAAGTAAACTTGCAATGCCTGTTAAGAATCCTGTTAAGGACTCAAAACCGAACATTACGATAAATCGATAACACCCAGAAACACCCGGAGGGTTCCAGGATACCGATACGAATCCAACTACGAGCTTTTTAACCGCAGCAATAATTCTATGTATTAGCAGAGCTGGAATTACCGCGGCTGCTGGCACCAGACTTGCCCTCTGCTTGATACTCGTTAAAGGGTTTAAATTGTACCCATTCCGATGACCGGCCTCAAAGAGAACAGTCTCGTTATTTCTCGTCACTACCTCCTCGAGCCGAGAGTGGGTAATTTGCGCGCCTGCTGCCATCCTTAGACGTAGTGGCCATTTCTCAGGCCCCTTCTCCGGAGTCGAACCCTGATCCTCCGTTATCCGTCACCACCACGGGAGTCGATTATGCTCCCGTCAAGTTGATAAAGTGGACGCTTGAAAGACACGCCGCCGGCACAAGGCCATGCGGTCAGCTTAGTTATTCTGAGTCAACAAGAAGCAGCCGAAGCCGCGTGGTTTTGTTCTAATAAATGCGCTTTTCCGAGAGGACAAAGCTTTGGTGCATGTATTAGCTCTAGCTTTTCCACAGTTATCCATTTAGATAATCAAGATCAAGTAAATCATGGCCATTGTAATGAGCCGTTCGCGGTTTCTCGATAAACGATTAAACTTATACATGCATGGCTTAATCTTTGAAATAAACACATCAGTTCAGGCAGGATCAACCAGATATCTTTTATTTAGATAGTTAGCAGAGCTGTAATTACCGAGACTGCCGGTAATTAAGCTGTCATTAATAATGATTACATTGATAATTTTAGAATTCAAAATCCCGAAATAAAATCTGAAATTTAAAAATTAATGACAGCTGATAACATTCTAAATATCCTTTGCAAAAGAAATCACAATAATTAATTATAATTATAGATTCACAAAAGTTATAATCGGCTAAATTTCTGACAATTGCCAGGAGCCAAATTAATTTTGCAGCGAGAGTCAATAAAAGGATTGTTAAAAGTTTAATGTAAACTTTAAAAATTTAAAAAAAATAAAAATTAAATTACAATAAACTTTATTCTTCAAAAAACAAAGCTTATTATAATAATCAACTTTAAATTTTTAAAAAATTTTTTAATCCTATTATTTCTCTCCACGAGTTTTTAGATTAGCCCAATTTGTTTTTTCCTTTAAACCATTCCCGCGAACATCGAAAAACAGCGAACATCGAAAAGCCACGCCCACTTTGCCTCAGCG
>CACSLI010000147.1:67500-70000 GCA_902706615.1 Meloidogyne luci | reverse complement strand
TGATTTAGCGATGGACATTTCCCTGTTCACTCGCCGTTACTGGGGGAATCCTGTTTAGTTTCTTTTCCTCCGCTTACTGATATGCTTAAGTTCAGCGGGTGCTCTCGACTGAGTTCAGGTCAAAGTTGCTTGATTTTTGTAGTTATATTTATAAAATTATGACAAACAACAAACCTCTTAAAATATAAAGCATCAATAACATATATAAATTAAAGCTTTCGCTTTAAAAGAAAATGACCCTGAACCAGACGTAGCAAAGGGTTTGACCCCAATGCTGCAATATGCGTTCAAAACTTTTGTGCTCAAGGTTTCTGCAGTTCGCACAAATTATCGCAGTTCGCTGCGTTCTTCATCGATCCACGAGCCGAGTGATCCACCGATAAGGCTAGAAATTTTCGTTTTTTTAAAAAATATAGAGAAAAAAAGAGTGCTGGCGTCCTCACTTAAGAGGCTCATTAAGTCTTAAACTCATTAAAGAGTCCTAACATGTCACCACATATACAGCCACGGACGTTAACAACTGTATCAGCAACACCTAGACACCAGCGACAGCCGTTTCACAACAGTATATTTTTGTTGCGAATTCAAATTTGAACATCACATAAAGTAATGATCCAGCAGCAGGTTCACCTACAGCTACCTTGTTACGACTTTTGCCCGGTTCAAGCCACTGCGATTAAATTGGTTTCCATCAAAGTAATTTAGAAAAATTAAATCAACGGTCCCCAAATTTCTCGAAATGGCTCAGTCCCGGGCAGCGACGGGCGGTGTGTACAAAGGGCAGGGACGTAATCAACGCGAGCTGATGACTCGCACTTACTTGGAATTCCTCGTTCACGGAAAATAATTGCAATTTCCGATCCCAATCACGGCAAATTTTCAATGGTTTACCCGCCCCTTTCAGGGTAGGACAAGCACGTTGATTTTGCCAGTGTAGCGCGCGTGCAGCCCCGGACATCTAAGGGCATCACAGACCTGTTATTGCTCAATTTCTTTCGGCTGAACGCCGCAAATCCCTCTAAGAAGCTGTATACACAAAGAGTATGCACCAACTATTTAGTAGGTTAGAGTCTCGCTCGTTATCGGAATAAACCAGACAAATCACTCCACGAACTAAGAACGGCCATGCACCACCATCCACTGAATCATGAAAAAGCTATCAATCTGTCAATCCTCACAGTGTCCGGGCCGGGTGAGTTTCCCCGTGTTGAGTCAAATTAAGCCGCAGGCTCCACTCCTGGTGGTGCCCTTCCGTCAATTCCTTTAAGTTTCAGCTTTGCAACCATACTTCCCCCGGAACCGGAAGACTTTCGTTTCCGGGAAGCTCCCCACCAAGGCAATATAATTTCCATCGGCGGATCGCTAGTTGGCATCGTTTACGGTCAGAACTAGGGCGGTATCTGATCGCCTTCGAACCTCTGACTTTCGTTCTTGATTAATAAAAACATTCTTGGCAAATGCTTTCGCTGTAGTTTGTCTGGCCACGGTCCAAGAATTTCACCTCTCACGGGGCCATACAAATGCCCCCGTTTGTCTCTGTTAACCATTATCTCAGTCCGTAAAACCAATAAAACTGAACCGAAATCGTTTTCTATTATTCCATGCACGATCATTCAAGCGAAAACGCCTGTTTGAAGCACTCTGATTTGTTCAAAGTAAACTTGCAATGCCTGTTAAGAATCCTGTTAAGGACTCAAAACCGAACATTACGATAAATCGATAACACCCAGAAACACCCGGAGGGTTCCAGGATACCGATACGAATCCAACTACGAGCTTTTTAACCGCAGCAATAATTCTATGTATTAGCAGAGCTGGAATTACCGCGGCTGCTGGCACCAGACTTGCCCTCTGCTTGATACTCGTTAAAGGGTTTAAATTGTACCCATTCCGATGACCGGCCTCAAAGAGAACAGTCTCGTTATTTCTCGTCACTACCTCCTCGAGCCGAGAGTGGGTAATTTGCGCGCCTGCTGCCATCCTTAGACGTAGTGGCCATTTCTCAGGCCCCTTCTCCGGAGTCGAACCCTGATCCTCCGTTATCCGTCACCACCACGGGAGTCGATTATGCTCCCGTCAAGTTGATAAAGTGGACGCTTGAAAGACACGCCGCCGGCACAAGGCCATGCGGTCAGCTTAGTTATTCTGAGTCAACAAGAAGCAGCCGAAGCCGCGTGGTTTTGTTCTAATAAATGCGCTTTTCCGAGAGGACAAAGCTTTGGTGCATGTATTAGCTCTAGCTTTTCCACAGTTATCCATTTAGATAATCAAGATCAAGTAAATCATGGCCATTGTAATGAGCCGTTCGCGGTTTCTCGATAAACGATTAAACTTATACATGCATGGCTTAATCTTTGAAATAAACACATCAGTTCAGGCAGGATCAACCAGATATCTTTTATTTAGATAGTTAGCAGAGCTGTAATTACCGAGACTGCCGGTAATTAAGCTGTCATTAATAATGATTACATTGATAATTTTAGAATTCAAAATCCCGAAA
>CACSLI010000147.1:55000-57500 GCA_902706615.1 Meloidogyne luci | reverse complement strand
TATACAGCCACGGACGTTAACAACTGTATCAGCAACACCTAGACACCAGCGACAGCCGTTTCACAACAGTATATTTTTGTTGCGAATTCAAATTTGAACATCACATAAAGTAATGATCCAGCAGCAGGTTCACCTACAGCTACCTTGTTACGACTTTTGCCCGGTTCAAGCCACTGCGATTAAATTGGTTTCCATCAAAGTAATTTAGAAAAATTAAATCAACGGTCCCCAAATTTCTCGAAATGGCTCAGTCCCGGGCAGCGACGGGCGGTGTGTACAAAGGGCAGGGACGTAATCAACGCGAGCTGATGACTCGCACTTACTTGGAATTCCTCGTTCACGGAAAATAATTGCAATTTCCGATCCCAATCACGGCAAATTTTCAATGGTTTACCCGCCCCTTTCAGGGTAGGACAAGCACGTTGATTTTGCCAGTGTAGCGCGCGTGCAGCCCCGGACATCTAAGGGCATCACAGACCTGTTATTGCTCAATTTCTTTCGGCTGAACGCCGCAAATCCCTCTAAGAAGCTGTATACACAAAGAGTATGCACCAACTATTTAGTAGGTTAGAGTCTCGCTCGTTATCGGAATAAACCAGACAAATCACTCCACGAACTAAGAACGGCCATGCACCACCATCCACTGAATCATGAAAAAGCTATCAATCTGTCAATCCTCACAGTGTCCGGGCCGGGTGAGTTTCCCCGTGTTGAGTCAAATTAAGCCGCAGGCTCCACTCCTGGTGGTGCCCTTCCGTCAATTCCTTTAAGTTTCAGCTTTGCAACCATACTTCCCCCGGAACCGGAAGACTTTCGTTTCCGGGAAGCTCCCCACCAAGGCAATATAATTTCCATCGGCGGATCGCTAGTTGGCATCGTTTACGGTCAGAACTAGGGCGGTATCTGATCGCCTTCGAACCTCTGACTTTCGTTCTTGATTAATAAAAACATTCTTGGCAAATGCTTTCGCTGTAGTTTGTCTGGCCACGGTCCAAGAATTTCACCTCTCACGGGGCCATACAAATGCCCCCGTTTGTCTCTGTTAACCATTATCTCAGTCCGTAAAACCAATAAAACTGAACCGAAATCGTTTTCTATTATTCCATGCACGATCATTCAAGCGAAAACGCCTGTTTGAAGCACTCTGATTTGTTCAAAGTAAACTTGCAATGCCTGTTAAGAATCCTGTTAAGGACTCAAAACCGAACATTACGATAAATCGATAACACCCAGAAACACCCGGAGGGTTCCAGGATACCGATACGAATCCAACTACGAGCTTTTTAACCGCAGCAATAATTCTATGTATTAGCAGAGCTGGAATTACCGCGGCTGCTGGCACCAGACTTGCCCTCTGCTTGATACTCGTTAAAGGGTTTAAATTGTACCCATTCCGATGACCGGCCTCAAAGAGAACAGTCTCGTTATTTCTCGTCACTACCTCCTCGAGCCGAGAGTGGGTAATTTGCGCGCCTGCTGCCATCCTTAGACGTAGTGGCCATTTCTCAGGCCCCTTCTCCGGAGTCGAACCCTGATCCTCCGTTATCCGTCACCACCACGGGAGTCGATTATGCTCCCGTCAAGTTGATAAAGTGGACGCTTGAAAGACACGCCGCCGGCACAAGGCCATGCGGTCAGCTTAGTTATTCTGAGTCAACAAGAAGCAGCCGAAGCCGCGTGGTTTTGTTCTAATAAATGCGCTTTTCCGAGAGGACAAAGCTTTGGTGCATGTATTAGCTCTAGCTTTTCCACAGTTATCCATTTAGATAATCAAGATCAAGTAAATCATGGCCATTGTAATGAGCCGTTCGCGGTTTCTCGATAAACGATTAAACTTATACATGCATGGCTTAATCTTTGAAATAAACACATCAGTTCAGGCAGGATCAACCAGATATCTTTTATTTAGATAGTTAGCAGAGCTGTAATTACCGAGACTGCCGGTAATTAAGCTGTCATTAATAATGATTACATTGATAATTTTAGAATTCAAAATCCCGAAATAAAATCTGAAATTTAAAAATTAATGACAGCTGATAACATTCTAAATATCCTTTGCAAAAGAAATCACAATAATTAATTATAATTATAGATTCACAAAAGTTATAATCGGCTAAATTTCTGACAATTGCCAGGAGCCAAATTAATTTTGCAGCGAGAGTCAATAAAAGGATTGTTAAAAGTTTAATGTAAACTTTAAAAATTTAAAAAAAATAAAGATTAAATTACAATAAACTTTATTCTTCAAAAAACAAAGCTTATTATAATAATCAACTTTAAATTTTTAAAAAATTTTTTAATCCTATTATTTCTCTCCACGAGTTTTTAGATTAGCCCAATTTGTTTTTTCCTTTAAACCATTCCCGCGAACATCGAAAAACAGCGAACATCGAAAAGCCACGCCCACTTTGCCTCAGCGAAATTTGTTTTAAATATTAAGAAATTGACAACCCGTTGATTACGACCATACCGCGTTGAAAGCACGCCATCCCGTCCGATC
>CACSLI010000147.1:47500-50000 GCA_902706615.1 Meloidogyne luci | reverse complement strand
GGGAAACTTCAGAGGGAACCAGCTACTAGATGGTTCGATTACTACTAGATGGTTCGATTAGCAACTTTCCTTCACAGTACTTGTTTGCTATCGGTCTCGTGGCAATATTGAGTCTTAGATGAAGTTTACCACCGACTTTGGGCTGCGATCCCAAACAACCCGACTCTAAAGCACGCAGATATCGATCAACTATCTCAATGTACAGGACTTGCACCTTCTGTGGAACCCCTGTCAAGGGGACTTGTTTGAGACACTCGATCAAAGTTTACGGCTTATACGCTACACCTCATAATGCCTGAGACAAAATGATTTAGCGATGGACATTTCCCTGTTCACTCGCCGTTACTGGGGGAATCCTGTTTAGTTTCTTTTCCTCCGCTTACTGATATGCTTAAGTTCAGCGGGTGCTCTCGACTGAGTTCAGGTCAAAGTTGCTTGATTTTTGTAGTTATATTTATAAAATTATGACAAACAACAAACCTCTTAAAATATAAAGCATCAATAACATATATAAATTAAAGCTTTCGCTTTAAAAGAAAATGACCCTGAACCAGACGTAGCAAAGGGTTTGACCCCAATGCTGCAATATGCGTTCAAAACTTTTGTGCTCAAGGTTTCTGCAGTTCGCACAAATTATCGCAGTTCGCTGCGTTCTTCATCGATCCACGAGCCGAGTGATCCACCGATAAGGCTAGAAATTTTCGTTTTTTTAAAAAATATAGAGAAAAAAAGAGTGCTGGCGTCCTCACTTAAGAGGCTCATTAAGTCTTAAACTCATTAAAGAGTCCTAACATGTCACCACATATACAGCCACGGACGTTAACAACTGTATCAGCAACACCTAGACACCAGCGACAGCCGTTTCACAACAGTATATTTTTGTTGCGAATTCAAATTTGAACATCACATAAAGTAATGATCCAGCAGCAGGTTCACCTACAGCTACCTTGTTACGACTTTTGCCCGGTTCAAGCCACTGCGATTAAATTGGTTTCCATCAAAGTAATTTAGAAAAATTAAATCAACGGTCCCCAAATTTCTCGAAATGGCTCAGTCCCGGGCAGCGACGGGCGGTGTGTACAAAGGGCAGGGACGTAATCAACGCGAGCTGATGACTCGCACTTACTTGGAATTCCTCGTTCACGGAAAATAATTGCAATTTCCGATCCCAATCACGGCAAATTTTCAATGGTTTACCCGCCCCTTTCAGGGTAGGACAAGCACGTTGATTTTGCCAGTGTAGCGCGCGTGCAGCCCCGGACATCTAAGGGCATCACAGACCTGTTATTGCTCAATTTCTTTCGGCTGAACGCCGCAAATCCCTCTAAGAAGCTGTATACACAAAGAGTATGCACCAACTATTTAGTAGGTTAGAGTCTCGCTCGTTATCGGAATAAACCAGACAAATCACTCCACGAACTAAGAACGGCCATGCACCACCATCCACTGAATCATGAAAAAGCTATCAATCTGTCAATCCTCACAGTGTCCGGGCCGGGTGAGTTTCCCCGTGTTGAGTCAAATTAAGCCGCAGGCTCCACTCCTGGTGGTGCCCTTCCGTCAATTCCTTTAAGTTTCAGCTTTGCAACCATACTTCCCCCGGAACCGGAAGACTTTCGTTTCCGGGAAGCTCCCCACCAAGGCAATATAATTTCCATCGGCGGATCGCTAGTTGGCATCGTTTACGGTCAGAACTAGGGCGGTATCTGATCGCCTTCGAACCTCTGACTTTCGTTCTTGATTAATAAAAACATTCTTGGCAAATGCTTTCGCTGTAGTTTGTCTGGCCACGGTCCAAGAATTTCACCTCTCACGGGGCCATACAAATGCCCCCGTTTGTCTCTGTTAACCATTATCTCAGTCCGTAAAACCAATAAAACTGAACCGAAATCGTTTTCTATTATTCCATGCACGATCATTCAAGCGAAAACGCCTGTTTGAAGCACTCTGATTTGTTCAAAGTAAACTTGCAATGCCTGTTAAGAATCCTGTTAAGGACTCAAAACCGAACATTACGATAAATCGATAACACCCAGAAACACCCGGAGGGTTCCAGGATACCGATACGAATCCAACTACGAGCTTTTTAACCGCAGCAATAATTCTATGTATTAGCAGAGCTGGAATTACCGCGGCTGCTGGCACCAGACTTGCCCTCTGCTTGATACTCGTTAAAGGGTTTAAATTGTACCCATTCCGATGACCGGCCTCAAAGAGAACAGTCTCGTTATTTCTCGTCACTACCTCCTCGAGCCGAGAGTGGGTAATTTGCGCGCCTGCTGCCATCCTTAGACGTAGTGGCCATTTCTCAGGCCCCTTCTCCGGAGTCGAACCCTGATCCTCCGTTATCCGTCACCACCACGGGAGTCGATTATGCTCCCGTCAAGTTGATAAAGTGGACGCTTGAAAGACACGCCGCCGGCACAAGGCCATGCGGTCAGCTTAGTTATTCTGAGTCAACAAGAAGCAGCCGAAGCCGCGTGGTTTTGTTCTAATAAAT